>CM039462.1:153583596-153654901 GCA_022414725.1 Microglena sp. YARC
CAGAGGAGAGATTATACGCACATCTACACACACTATCACAAACCCAGTCGGTCTCTTGCCCTAACACACACACACACACCACACTCTCCTCTGCCCCTCACGATGCCAGTACCGCGTCTGTGCCCCCCGCCATCAGACCTGTGGCTGAGTCTCCTAGCGCGACGGAGCTGGCACAGTAAGCTAAACAGCAGTAGTCCGGACAGGGTGGTATTCCCAGGGGAACGGAGGCCTGGCTTTGCGTCCCTCAACCTAGGGTGGCTGCACCATTAGTATCAGACCCAGCAACAGAGTTCAGCAGCAGCAGAGGTCCACAGCGATGAAAAAAACTGTTTCCCCCATCGCTTCTCGCAGTGGCTCCTTGGCAGCGCGTTGGCTTTAGCTCAGAACCCAACCCAACGAGTCACAGAGCAGATTCATTCCCTACCAAATCAGGCTACCCTAGAGCGATGCTTGTCAGCCCAGCGATGGACCAGGGGCCAGTGGAGGGCGAAATGCAGCTGGGGGAGCCCTCTCAGACGTATGGATGGCGCCCATCAGGGAGGCTCCGCATGGTGGGCCCCCTCCTGGTGCTAAGAACATCGTATCATGAGAGAAGATGGAGTGTGGCCATGTTAACCTGGGCCACATGGGAAGGTGAGTTTGCTGGTGGGGGTGGGGGTGGGAGGGCCAGATGGAAAAGGAGTTGCTGGTGGGAGGTGGGGGAATGGAGGTGGGGGTGGGGCACATGGAAAGGTGAGTTGCTGGTGGGGGTGGGGGATATGGGGTGGGGGTGGGGGGCTGATGGAAAGGAGAGTTTGCTGGTGGGGGGGGGAAATGAGGTGGGGGTCGGGGGGCGATGGAAAGGGAGTTGCTGGTTGGGGGTGGGGGATGGAGGTGGGGGTTGGGGGCAGATGGAAAGGGTGAGTTGTTCACTGCGCTGGGGGGAGTAGGGGCGGGGGGGGGGGGGATGGGAAGGGTGAATTGGTTGCTTTGGTGCGGGTGGGGGGGGGGGGGGGGCAGATGGGAAAAGTGAATTGTTGTTGGTAGGGGGTGGGGGTGGGGGGGCAGATGGAAAGTGGTTGTTGGTGGGAGTGGGGGGTGGGGTGGGGGCCAGATGGAAAGTGATTTGTTTGGTGGGGGTGGGGGGGGTGGGAGGGGGGTGGGGGGGGCGGATCGGGAAAGTGGTTGCTGCTGGGGGGGGGGGGGGGGGGGGGGAGGGGAGGTGAGAGTTAAGCCTGGGCGTGCTTTTGCCTTAGGCAGCATCCTGTGAGTATTTTTTGGCTTGAGCCCCTCCTCAGGGGGGCGGGGCCCCAGGTGTTGTACAGACCGACCGACGATGTTTGATAGAGATGAAGCTGGCATACGTCAGCCAAGGGTCTCGTAACATACTCGCTTGCTGTTGACGTGTCGTCTGTCGAGAACTACTCTCGAATTTTAAGGGAAGCACAAGAAGCTGCAATAGAAACTGTGTTTTAAAATTTTGAGATTTTCTTCATTAAGTGTATCTGGAACGGGCGGTAAGCAAAACAAAAGCACTCACAGCCATTAAGTGGCCTACCCGCTTTTTATCGGGCAAGTGCAGTAAATAAAAACGCAATGCTGTAGACTCGTATAAACGTGCTTCAAGTTTTGAGGGCGCTAGCCCTGCAGTGTCTCTCTTTTTCATACATCTTTTAGGCCATTTTGGTAGCCACAAGTGGGACAAGCTATTCTGGAAAGGCTTGTAGAAAAAAAGGAACTCACGCAATTATCCTACCGCTCTTTATCGCAATGACGTAATCGAACAAACGGCAATGCCTGAGACTCGTTTATAAATTGTCTTCAAGGTTTGAAAGGGCGCTACCCTGCAGTGGTCCTTTTTTTTCCAGGAATCTTGAGGCCATTTTGGTAGCCACAAGTGGGACCAAGTCTCATTCTGGGACGATCGGTAGCGTGCCTTCAAACTTGCGTGTGTGTGTGTGTGGTATGCGTAGCACGTCCTTAGAGCGCACGGTGGTTCGCACTGGGTTTCGCAGATTTGACACCGGTCGTTACACAAAACTGGCTACCTGGTCTCGTGAATGTAGTCCTCGTGAATGTCAGTCTCATGAATATTGGTTACATGGTTCAGCCGTATACTCGCCGTTTTTGGCCTTACTCTACATTCATGGATCTAGCTTCGATAGAATTTGGCTGCTAGATGGTGGAAATGGGCGGGCTGGAAGCGTCAGGTGCGTCATGTAAATGGATCCCCTTCCTGCTTGCAGACCGTATAAAAGGTAGATGATACGCCTGTGGGGCGTGGTGTTAAGGGAGCCGTCGTCGGGGGGGGGCGGATCCTACCTCAAACTGGACAAGGCTACCTTCACGTGTTGACAACGACCTGCAACGTAGAGCTGCACAACGGAGGGGGTCGAACCCCGACTCTTCTCCTCTAGGCGATATGGTTACCACGTAGACATTGTATACCACTGAAAGGGGCTAGAACTCGTATAAGCACGTCTTCGAGGTCTGAAGAATGGGCCCGGGCCATATACCTGCCACTCGGGACTCCGGAACGCAATTTTTTTTTTTGAGGGTTAGGCGCAGGCATTTCTCACAGCATTCTGCTTCTCTGATGACTTAAAGCTATGCAGGTTTAGTTATCCACAACAGAAACCACACACCATTCAACACATGCATCGCACACACGACCTCTGCTGCAATAGGTGTCTGAAGGGCCCCCGGTTTCAGGAGGCTCCACGCGCACCATGCTGTTTTTGAGGAGATCAACTTCGCAGTACTATACATAAACACATAACACGCATGTAGAATATCTGCATCTACGGACATTGCTGCAGCGGTGTCTGAAGGGCCCCCGGTCTCAGGAGGCTCCAACGGCGCGCCCATGCTGTTTTAGGCGCCGGCATTTCCACGAGCAATTCTCTACACCTATCAAACGAAGTATAGTCCCACACTCAGCACACACACAAGCACACACACTTCACATCGCTTCCACATCGACATCTATCTTGCTTGGCAGGTAGTCCTGAAGGGCCCCCGGTTATTCAGAGCTCCAGGCTTACTGCGCCCATGCTGTTTTTGCAATAGGAGATCAATCTTATGGCTGGGCCTGACAGCTTGAATTTGAACATCCTCATCGGTCGGCCGAAACTAACTCTCACCCAACTGCAGCATATCCGGAGTAGGTTATAGGCTAAGTTCTTTTTGTTTTGCAACCAAATTCGCCCCCCACAGAAGTTGTATATATTATTACTTTACCATCCACCCCCTCCCCCCCCACGACACACACAGCACACACACTCCACCCAACCCGGCCCCATCCAACTCCATTCCACCCCTCCCGTGTTGCCAAACTCCAACCCTCCCGTGTAGCCCACCATCCCGCTCCACACCACACCACATCACTCACCACATACACAGACACTCCACTAACCCGCCCCACTCCACTTTATTCCACCCATCGTGTTGCCCCAATTTCACCTCTCCCACCCACCCCACACTCACCAACTGTTTTGAGCCAAAACCCCCCACACCCACACAACACACACCACACCATCACACACACGACACAGGCACCAGCCTCAAGCCTGTCTAGCTCGTAGGTTATAGGCAGTTGTATGGTTTTTATTGTTATACACCAACGTCGAGCGAAATTGCTTCTGTGACTCAGTGCGACGCTCCATGCTATATGTCTGAGGCACAAGAGTGTGATATACGTCGGTGGTGTGTGTGTGCTGTGGGTGGTTGGCAGCAAGGCTTTCCTCTCGGTTTAGGCAGTATCTTCGCCCCAAATGGGTTCCAAGTTCCTGAAGGAGCATGCGGCTAGAGGGCACCACCACCACACATAACAGACACCCAAGCAGCACCAACAAACAGCACCACAGACTACATGAAAACAACGTGTTGCTAACGTAGTCGGTGACTCGGTTCGACGCCCAGGTGTGGCAGTTTTCCAACGAGCAATTCCTCCCCAAGCTGGAAACAGGGTGATTGTGGGTTGGGAAGGGTGACATCGTCGGAAGACTAGCGTAGAGGATGTACCAACGCACAGGTTGCACTAGTATGGGTGAAAGGGGTTTTGGTAAGTACCTGTCAAAAGACGGTATCATGGTGAAGGGTTTTTTAAGACTTCAAAAGACGGTATTGGTGAAAATGACAGAGGACCTGCTATGAACCACCCAACCGCCCCAACCAACACTCCACCCACGTGTTGCCCACACATCCACCCACCCCCCACCCCAGCACACACTACCACACAAACCCAACCACCATCACTCCACTCCAAACCCACCGTGTTCGCCCCCCCACCCACACACCCTAACCACCCTCCCGACACACTCCACCATCCAACCGCCCACTCCACTCTCAGTCATCCAACACCACCAACCCCACGTGTTGCCTCCCACTCACCCAATCACACCCCTCAGAAGCACAGTCACCAATCTAACCCACTCGGCACCACCCACCACCCGCGTGGTTTGCCCATTCCCCCACTACCAAAACAGCCGCACACACCACAATACACCAACCCACCATCCATCCACCCAATCCACTCACCCCACACACCCCACACACACTTCCACCCACACACCAACCCACACACTCCAAGTCACCTCAACACCACAATCCTCAAACAATACCCCAACCCCACCACAGACACACACTCACCCTCGCACCCATACACACTCTCACCCTCTACACACCTCACACAAGTTCACCACGCAACCCGCCCCCACTCCACTCATCTTATCTCTACTCCCCTACCCACCTCAGCCCAGTATGTTGCCTAACCTCACCCCCCCCACACACAACACGGAACACAAACACACACACCACACACACACACACACACACACACACACTCCTACCCTCCCCACCACCCCCACAGGACACTCCACCAAACCCATCCCCCATCCCCCCACTCCACCCAACCGCAATCCAGTCCCCCAACGCTCAAACAAATCGCACACCCAATCCAATCCAAACTCAATACCAATACGCCACAACACCAAGCCACTCCACCCAGCCTTGCACCACTCCCAGCATCCACGTCGCACCCCATGGACACTCCCCAGAAATCAAGGCCCAGCAAGTATTCCAGTGAAGAAGGATTCTTCCGTTGTGCTGATGCTGTTGATGGCCGTTCCTTCAGACAAAACCAAACGCTATCCACAATCAATATGCCACGCAACCCCCAACCAAACCCAATCCACCAGCCGCTGCCACAGTCAGTCCCAGCAAGATCCACAAGGCCAGCGAAACTATCCCTCTAGTTAGAGATGAAGGATCAAATAGTGAAGAAAGGACAGGATGTCCCTAGTGAAGAAGTTGCTGGATAGCTGAGTTAGAGTAGGCTCTGGATGTTTGATGGCTTCTTCGACATCGGCGGCCCTATACCACAACGACACAGCGCACCACAAAAACCTAATTGAGTAAAGAATCAGCCACCTCAATACACCGTCCAATTCACTCCACCTCCAACGTCCACCTTCCACCCACTCGTGACGGGCCATAACTGGCCCCCGCACTTCCAACAAGTCCACAAGCCCAGCGAACATTTCCTAGTGAAGAAGGACTTCGGTTGCTGGATGGGTTTGCCTTCACACCCCCCAACACATGGCCCTACGACAAGCACCCAACACTCGTTCCCACACAATCCCCTCCCAACAACGCAAGCGCACACACTCAACCCAACATCCACCGTGCCCACAACGCAACCACCACTCCACCCAACCCACTCCACCAACCCCACCAGATCCCAAACCACCCAGCAACCAAACAGTCCACAAGCCAGGGATCGCATTCGCCTAGTGAAGAAGGACAGAAGTGATCCTTTTTTGGTCCATGCTCCACTCACCCAACCCGTACCCACACCACCCACCCCACCATCCCATCCACAAAGCAAACCAGCGAACATTCACCCTAGCACCCAATGCGACCCCCCGCCACAGAGGGGGGGGGAGGGGGGGGGGCGGGGGGGGGGGGGCGGGGGGGGGGTGCTCTTTCGACATCCCAACACCCAACCAATCCACTCCAGCTCCACTTTCACATCGTCCCTCCACCCCAACCCATACCCCATCCATCAGACACATTCCACAGGGGTGAAACACCCCACGCACTTTCAACAGATCCACTTATGAGAGGAGCCAGCGAACTACATTCCTCGTGAAGAAGGACTTTGGCTGCTGGATGCTGTTTGATACCGAAAACTCCCCTCCCCACAAAAACTCACGCCACCACACCACAGCAACAGGAGCAGACACGCGCCACTCAGCCGTCCGCCAATCACATCCACACTCCACTCAACCCCACTGCCACCACCCCACCCATTCCACACCACGGCAATAGGACCAGCGCACATTCTAACAGTCAAGGCCCCAGTGAACATTCCCTAGTGAAGAAGGAACTTATAGTTGGCACTGGGATGCTGTTGCCTCCTTCACCTATCCAGGGCTCCTTACGAACCACGACATCCACCCTCCCCATCCCAAAACCACACCACACGCCGACTCCACCCTACCCACCCTTCCAATCCAACCCAATCCACGTGCAAACTCCCTCACCCCTTTAAGTTTAAGCCCCACGCACTTCCAACAGTCCACAAGCCCAGCGAACATTCCCGTTAGTGAAGAAGGACTTACAGTTGCTGGATGCTGTTGATGGCCTCCTTCGACGATATCCCACCAATCCCCACCAACATGGAACCACACCGTTTCCAGAGATAAAGTCACACACTCCACAACCCAACCCCGTCCCAATCCACTCAGCCCAACCCACTCCACCCACGCACCTCACCTGCCCACGCACTTCCAACAGTCCACAAGCCCAGCGAACATTCCCTAGTGGGGACAGAACCGGACTTTGGTTGCTGATGATAAGCTGTTGATGGCCTCTTCGACATCCCCTCCCCACACACAACACCGCACCACTCCCCAACCCACGTCCCAATCCACTCCCACCCAACCCACTCCCCCCACCACATCGCACTTCCAACAGAGTCCACAAGCCCAGCGAACATTCCCCTAGTGAGAAGGACTTTGGTTGCTGAGTGCTGTTGAATCCCAAAAGGCCTCGACATTCGACATCCACTCCCCAACCACACCAAAACATGTCACCCAATACACTATCCCACTACAAACCCCAAACGACAACCCAACGTCCAAGAGAGAACCCACAGGCGTGACAACAAATTCCCTAGTGAAGGAGAAGGACTTTGGCTTAGCTGTGAGTGCATCCACTTCCACTCCCCACCACAGATCAACTTCCACTCCACCCACCACAACGGTTCTAACCCCAATCGCCACTCACCCCACCACCGACGCACTTCCAACAAGTCCACAAGCCCCAGCGAACATTCCCTAGTGAAGAAGGACTTCGTTGCTGGATGCTGTTGATGGCTCCTTCGACATCCCTCCCCACCACAACCAAACGCACACACTCCCCCAACGCCCCAACCCGTCCCAATCCACTCCACCCAACCCACTCCACCCCACCTCCCACGCACTTGCCAAACAGTCCACAAACCCAGCGACAACATTCCCTAGTGAAGAAGGACTTGGTTGCTGGATGTGTTGATGGACCTCCTTCGAACATCCCTCCCCCCAAACCACTATGCACATCGCCCTGTCCACCACCAACTCCACACCCACATGCAAACACACATTCCAACCTACAACCCAATGCTCCCGACCATCACCCTCCCCACCCAAATACACTCACCAACTCCCCCCACTCCACCCCACCATCACTTCCCTCACAAGCCCCACAACCCCTAGTGAAGGACTTCGTTGCTGGATTGCTGTTATGGCCTCCTTCGAATCCCCTCCCACCAACCACTGCACACACATCCAACAAGACAATCCACTCCACCACCCACTACCAAAGGTATTAACCCCCCCAGCACTTCCAACATCACAAGTCCCCAGCGAACATTCCCTAGTGAAGAAGGCTATCGGTTGCTGATGCTGTTGATGGCCTCCTACCCGTCGACCATACCATTCCCACCACAACCAAACGCACACACTCCATCCAACCCAACCCGTCCCAATCCACTACCAACCACTACCACTCCACCCCACCCCAATTAGCTGTCCTCGCAGCTTCCAACCAGTCCACAAGCCCAGCGAACATTCCTTATAGTGAAGAAGACTTTGGTTGAACTGGATGCTGTTGATGGCCTCCTATCTCCTCCCCCCCACCACAACCACTTCACCCAACCCAACCGTTCCCAATCACTCCCACATCACCGACCCCACGCACTTCTATTTGGACTCCACAAGCTCATAGACACATCCACCAATGAAAATCCACTCGGTTGCTGCCTATTGACCCGTCAATCCCCCCAACCCAACCCGTCCCTCCCCACCACCAAAACCACTCCACCCAACCACGTACGTCCCAATTGCAACAGTCCACAGCCCGCAGCGAACATTCCTAGTGAAGAAGGACTTCGGTTGCCCCTGGAGTGCTATTGATCGCTCACTTCGACATGCCTTCATCCCCGGCCTCGCCCACCACAACCACGCCACACCACACAATCCCCAATCCTCCAACCCGTCCATCCATCCATCCACCCAACACCACTCCCACTCCCACCCCACCGCACTTCCAACAGTCCACAGCCCCAGCGAACATTCCCTTAGTGAAGAAGGACTTCGTTGCTGGAAAGCTGTTTGATGGCTTTCGACATCCCTCCCACCACAACCACGCACACACTCCACACCAACCCGTCCCTACCAATGCGTCCATTATTCCACTCCACCCAACCCACTCCAACCCCACCCCACGCACTTCAAAAACAGGTCAAGCAGCACAAGCCCCAGCCGAACATTTCCCTAGTGAAACAGAAGGACATTCGGGTTTGCTGGATGCTGTTGACTTCAAGCATGCATGACCGAGCACACAAACCAACCCCAACAGTACCCAATCACATCACCAACCCAAACTCCACTTCCGACCCCCACGCACTTCCCAACAGTCCAACGCCCAGCGAAACATTTCGCCCAAGTGAAGAAGGACTTTCGGTTGCTGGAGCTATTGGCGATAGCCTTCGCCTCCTTACACTTCCCCTCCCCCCAACACGAAACGCACACACCTCCACCCAACCCAACCCGTCCAATCCACTCCACCCAACCCACTCCACCCCACCCCACGCACTTCCAACAGTCCACAAGCCCCAGCGAACATTCCCTAGTGAAGAAGGACTTCGGTTGCTGGATGCTGTTGATGGCCTCGCTTCGAACATCCCTCCCCACCACAACCACATGCACCACTCCACCCAACCCAACCCGTCCCAATCCACTCCACCCAACCATCCACCACCCCACGCACTTCCAACAGTCCACAAGCCCCAGCGAACTTCCCCAGTGAGAAGGACTTCGGTTGCTGGTTGCTGTTGATGGCCTCCTTCAATATCCCTCCCCACCACAAACCAAACACATATGCACACACGCCTAACACCACCCAACCCGTCCAATCCACTCCACCCAACCCACTCACCCCACCCCACGCACTTCCAACAGTCCACAAGCCCCAGCGAACATTCCCTAGTGAAGAAGGACTTCGGTTGCTGGATGCTGTTGATGGCCTCCTTCGACATCCCCTCCCCACCACAACCAAACGCACACACTCCACCCAACCCAACCCGTCCCAATCCACTCCACCCAACCCACTCCACCCCACCCCACGCACTTCCAACAGTCCACAAGCCCCAGCGAACATTCCCTAGTGAAGAAGGACTTCGGTTGCTGGATGCTGTTGATGGCCTCCTTCGACATCCCCTCCCCACCACAACCACATGCACACACTCCACCCAACCCAACCCGTCCCAATCCACTCCACCCAACCCACTCCACCCCCACCCACGCACTTCCAACAGTCCACAAGCCCCAGCGAACATTCCCTAGTGAAGAAGGACTTTGGTTGCTGGATGCTGTTGATGGCTCCTCCCCATGCACACAATGATCCCCCCTCCACCCACCCCACCACATCACCACATGCACACACACCGTACTTCCCTTATTGGACTTCCACCCGTCCCAATCCACTCCACCCAACCCACTCCACCCCACCCCACGCACTTCCAACAGTCCACAAGCCCCAGCGAACATTCCCTAGTGAAGAAGGACTTCGGTTGCTGGATGCTGTTGATGGCCTCCTTCGACATCCCCTCCCCACCACAACCACACGCACACACTCCACCCAACCCAACCCGTCCCAATCCACTCCACCCAACCCACTCCACCCCACCCCCACGCACTTCCAACAGTCCACAAGCCCCAGCGAACATTCCCTAGTGAAGAAGGACTTCGGTTGCTGGATGCTGTTGATGGCCTCCTTCGACATCCCCTCCCCACCACAACCACATGCACACACTCCACCCAACCCAACCCGTCCCAATCCACTCCACCCAACCCACTCCACCCCACCCCACGCACTTCCAACAGTCCACAAGCCCCAGCGAACATTCCCTAGTGAAGAAGGACTTCGGTTGCTGGATGCTGTTGATGGCCTCCTTCGACGATATCCCTCCCCACACCACAACACATGCACGACACACCACACAACCCGTCCAATCCACTCCACCCAACCCACTCCACCCCACCCCACGCACTTCCAACAGTCACAAGCCCCAGCGAACATTCCCTAGTGAAAGGACTTTGGTTGCTGGATGCTGTTGATGGCCCTCTTCGAACCCGTTCCCAACACTCCACCCGCTCCACAAGGCCCCAGCAATCAGGGAGATCATTGACATCCACCCACCACCCACCTCAGTCCACAACCAACACACCGCACTTCCAACAGTCCACAAGCCCCAGCGAACATTCCCTAGTGAAGAAGACTTTGGTCGTCGAATGCTGGATGCTGTTGACTTGGCAACTCCTTACATCCCCTCCACAACCACCACAACCAACCTGCAAACACTCCACCCAACCCGTCCCAACCACTCCACCCAACCACTCCACCCCACCCACGCACTTCCAACAGTCCACAAGCCCCAGCGAACATTACCTAGTGAAGAAGGACTTCGGTTGCTGGATGCTGTTGATGGCCTCCTTCGATCCACCCTCCCCAACACACCACGCACACACTCCATCCCAACCCAACCGTCCCAATCCACTCCACCCAACCCACTCCACCCCACACGCACTTCCAACAGTCCACAAGCCCCAGCGAACACCCGTAGTGAAGAAGGACTTCGTTGCTGGATGCTGTTGATGGCCTCCTTCGATATCCCTCCCACCCAACCACACATGCACACACTCCACCACCCGTCCCAATCCAACTCCCCCACACTCCACCCAACCCACCACCACTCAACAGTCCAGCCCAGCATAGCTTTCCAGTGAAGAAGGACTTCGGTTGCTGATGCTCGTATGCCACCTTCAAATCTATCCCACTCCACCCACCACCAGCACGCACTTTCAAAGTCACCCAGCGACCAGGAGAAGGATTCGCACACCACATGCACACACTCCACCAACCCAACCGTCCTCCCTTCCACCCAACCCACTCCACCCCACCCCACGCACTTCCAACAGTCCACAAGCCCAGCGCCTTCCCCAGTGAAGAAGATCTTCGGCTGTATTCGGCGGATGCTGTTGATGGCCTCCTTCGATACCCTCCTACACAACCGACACGCACACACTCCACCCAACCACTCCACCCACCCACCCACCCCACCCACCACTTCCAACAGTCCACAAGCCCCAGCGAGCCTTCCCCAGTGAAGAAGGACTTCGGTTGTTAGATGCTGTTGACAGCCTCCTTCGCCAGCCACAGCCTAGGGACGGCTCCAGGCTCAGACCTGCTCCCCACCATGGGCCTCTAGGTCCCATGTTCAGAGTGTCACCCCTCAGGTATTGACCTATTTGGGTTCCCAGTACACAGTATCTATTTTTTTCTTTTCCTTTTTTTCTTTTTTTTGTTGGTGGTTTGTGGGGGGGTGGGGGGGGTGTAATAGTCTGACATATTTATTTATTTACCAGTACAGACTGGTGTATATTTATTTATTCGGATGGTGGTGCAACGTGGGGGGGGGTGGGTGGGGGGTAATAGGCTTAGACGTGCTCCCCACCATGGTCCTCTAGGTCCCATGTTCTGAGTGTCACCTCCAGGTGGGTGACCAACCTTGTTTGCAATTATTTGGGATTTATTGATTGGTTTTATTCACCTGTATTCATTTGCTTGTGCAGACTTGTGTATTTATTTCGTAGGCCTGCCTCAGACCTGCTCCCCACCATGGGCCTCTAGGGCTCATGTTTCAGAGTGTCACCTCCAGGTGTGTGTGTTGAGGGGTGGAGTCGTGTGTGTGTGTGTGGGGGGGGGGGGGGGGGGGGGGGGGGGGGGGGGGTAATAGGCTGACCTAATCTGTTTATATAAAGTAGCATGTCCGGGGTTTAGCGCGTGCCCGGCGCGTGTTCGACCCCTTTTGGCTACCAACTTGGGCTTTGGTTCATATCTTTGCCGACCTGTCGCTGACGTGGCCACGGGGGGTCTTCTCTATGCTAGTGTGTATTTATTTATCTGGTGGTGGTGTGCTGCCCCCCGTACTAGAACATACATGTGATGACAACCCATACATCGTAACTCCCTTATTCCTAAACACTAACATGCTATCTCACACACACTCCACCAACCCACTCCACTTCACTACCACTCTCTCTTGTGTTGGTTCAGGTCCATATGGCTTGCCTGCCACACAGTGCTGCCCTCATACTAGATAGACATATGATGGCAACCCATACATCGTAACTCCCTTATTCTACACTTCACTACACATGCTATCTCACACACTAGATAGACACCCACTTACCTAATCCTTATTCTACCACTACCACTCACTTCACTACAACACTCTCTCTTGTGTTGGTTCAGGTCCCATATGGCTGCCTGCCACACAGTGCTGCCACACAGTGCTGCCCTCATACTAGATAGACATATGATGGCAACCCATACATCGTAACTCCCTTATTCCTAACACTACATGCTATCTCACACACACTCCACCCAACCCACTCCACTTCACTACACACTCTCTCTTGTGTTGGTTCAGGTCCATATGGCTTGCCTGCCACACAGTGCTGCCCTCATACTAGATAGACATATGATGGCAACCCATACATCGTAACTCCCTTATTCCTAACACTACATGCTATCTCACACACACTCCACCCAACCCACTCCACTTCACTACACACTCTCTCTTGTGTTGGTTCAGGTCCATATGGCTTGCCTGCCACACAGTGCTGCCCTCATACTAGATAGACATATGATGGCAACCCATACATCGTAACTCCCTTATTCCTAACACTACATGCTATCTCACACACACTCCACCCAACCCACTCCACTTCACTACACACTCTCTCTTGTGTTGGTTCAGGTCCATATGGCATGCCTGCCACACAGTGCTGCCCTCATACTAGATAGACATATGATGGCAACCCATACACCGTAATTCCCTTATTCCTAACACTACATGCTATCTCACTCACACACACACACTCCACCCACCCCACTCCACTTCACCAAACTCTCCCTCTTGTGTTGGTTCAGGTCCATATGGCTTGCCTGGCCTGCCACGCAGTGCTGCCCCATACGACGAGGCATACGACGCGCACTATCACGAGTGTCTGGTCGACTACGACCTTGAGAACCTTGCAGCCACTCAGCCACCCCCACACATGCAGCCCACCCTATGGGGGCCCTCAGGCCCCCCGTGGGGGGCTTGGGCCAATGGAGGTACAGCCCCGGCCAGGGGGGGCCCCACTCCATGGGTTGCTCGAGGCCATTGCCTCCGCGGTGGGGGCTGACCCATCTCTGCTGCAGAGTGCAGCCACCGCCAACATCAGCACCCCTCCTCACAGCACAGCCCCTCCTACCCATGCCCCGGAGTTCCATGGGGGGGCTCAGCCCCCCTACAGTGGTGCTGGTGGTGGCCTTCCTGTCTACGTCGCCCCCCATGGGGACCCCATGGGGGGCGGCCCCCTCTCAGGACCACCCCACCCTTCCTTCAACGCACCAGCCAGCGTGGCTTTCACCTGGGGCAGACCCTCACGCCCCGCCAACAGGCGACCGGACGCCTCCGCAGCAGCAGTGGGCCGCAGGCCAGCAGGACCCCCAAAATCACCGTATTTCCGCCCCCCACTGGGCAGGACCCTGTGGAGATAACGGGCCCCCAGTGCAACAACAAGGGTCTACCTACTATAACCAGCAAATCCCTTCTGCTTCTGGACCTCGGTCTGGGCCTGGGCCAGCCCACCAGCCTACCCCACAAGGCAGCTACCCCCCTAAGAATGGCGGTGGTGGTGCTGCTGCTGCTGGGGGGGGGCTGGTTCTAATTACCAGGGCAAGGACAAGGCCCCCCTCTCAGGGCTGGGACCCAGCGTGGGGGGCTGGCCATGGCCCCTCTGAGGGGGGCTTCGCCCCCCACCCAGGGGCTGGCGGCGCATGGCAAGGTGGGCACGGAGGGGGGCAGGGCTTCGAATCTAGTCGAGGGGGTGGACAGGAGCCAGGGGAGGGGGTGGGGGGGGTCCAGGGAGTGGACAAGAGACACTGAAGAGGTCGAGGGGCTGGACAAAGAGTCCACCACCACCACACCACCACCACCTCCTCCATTTTCCTCCTGCATGAAGTAAGAGTAGTCCACACCCCACACACACCACCACCACCACCACCTCCTGCCTGCTGTATATACTGTATACCTATGCTGTAGGCAGTACTGTATATATACACCGTATGCAGTACTGTATATACTGTTTATATACATCGTAGGCAGTACTGTATATTTACACTGTAGGCAGTACTGTATATATATATACACCGTAAGCACTACTGTATGTACACCGTAGGCAGTGCTGTGTATACTGTATATGTACACCGTAGACAGGATGCAGCAACTTGCAACTTATTGCATGTATGTTAACTATCCAGGGGGTCATTCTAGACTATCAGGAGGGGCTAAATAAAGAATGGTACGTATGTTGGGCAGCCTTCACGACCTCTCCATGGAGAGGTCCAGCCAACCCAGTTCTAACCCCATGGGTTAGACTGGGTGGGAGGCTGTCTTTGGTCTGTATGTGGTTGTAGGAGGTGTCACACTGTTCATAATCATTTTACCACTAGATCCCCTTGGGCATGGGATTTTTTTTTATTTGAATTGTTACATAGAACCCAGGAAGCACACTAAGCGGATTAGAAAGTTCAAAGACTTGAACTTGGTGACATAGCTCAAGCCAGCAATTTGGCTACTCGCCGTCTTCGGCAGTAAAAATAAATTTACCAGGAAAATGTGAACGTGGACAAATTACCTTTTTCCTTTTCTTTCTAAACAATCAAAAACCAATCACACAACTAATTAGACAGTTGAAAGACTTGTCCGGGCAAGTGTTGAATGTTGTTTGGAATGAAGATGTATGACCAGTAAAAATGTAATCGTTACTAATGAATGCTGATTCGCTGATTTCGGTATCGCCGATCGCCAATTCACCGATTTCAGTACGTTGCTGAGTTTTGTGAGTGGTGGCCCTCCTGGGTACAGTATACAATCACATGCACGAACCAATCCCGAAGACAGTAATTGTTCATCCTCAATGATGACATTGGTTTTCAACCGCAGCTGTAAGTGTGAGTGGTGGCTCTCATGAGTACAGTATGCGATCACATGCACGTGCCAATCCCGAAGACAGTAATTGTCTATACCCAATGTTGACATTGATTTGCAACCGCAGTGAGTGTGGCGGCACGCTCTGATTTTTTTTTGAAAAAAATGAGATGTTAAACATCCAAGAATTGTCACAGAATGACCTCTAAGGACGTGCCCAGTGGGTATTGAGGGAACCGCCTCGTAAGTATGCGATGGACGGGCTTACATCACACCTAGAGTCCAGTAACCATTCCGGTCCGACGACCCTCCGGGTGGGCATAGGTGACCTCGTTGGGGTTCTAACCAGAGACCTGATAGGACCCCGCATCTGCTTCGTCCGACCCGGGATCGCTCTACGATAGAGCCATCCCGTTCCGAACGGGGATACGCTCTGAAAACTTCAATTCCAAATCCTCCAGTCACAACTTACTTATGCATAGTCTGTGGTGTATGAGGAAAACGTGATGACCGATTGAGGAATCTTATGGTTATATCCGTAAAACACCACAACACACGCCCCTTTCGAATACGACGCCCACCTCCTGTCTGAGATGTGCACGCCCGGCCGAGCCGGCCCTCTCCTAGCGAGGGTTTCAAACATGCGCCATACCGCCTCTCTCGGTTTCTATCACTCAGTAACTGTAACCCTAATTTTATATTTCCTGGCCCCGGGAAAAACAGCGAATTTCAAGTGCTTCTCTACAGCGACGGAGTCCCCTCCTTCCGCACCAACCATATACAGGCCCTGTATATTCATTGGCCTTGGACAAGTGTCGTGATTTTGTAGGACACAAGGAAGGCCCTTCGTTCTCTGCACGATTCTGGCAAGGTGGGTGCAAGAACGCAGATCTTTCAGGAAGTCAACAATCGACGGAACAAACGCGCCAATTTTCCCGTTTCGGGCGATAGATCTTGACAGTTTTATCGTGTGATCGAAGAGGACTACGGGAGATGAAGGTCATATCGCGCAGGATTATAATCAGGGGCTATTGATAAAATAGGAGAATCGAAAGCATTTAGCTATCCTGCCAGATCGAAGGAACAAGGGCGCTACCGCCCTTGAGTTGGGCATGGGCATAGGTATGGGTATGGGGATCGTCTGTGTCGCCAGTTTTTTTCACGTCGAGCTGCTTGGGTGGTAGATCCGTGGCAGATCTCGTCGACTTCGGATCCCCGCTGTCATTTAGTTTTTTTTTTGCGGTGAGCGGTGTGCGATGTGTTTAACCTTGTTGCTGCCCTCGTGAACCTTGTTGCTACCCTCGTGGCTGTTCTTTCGGAATGTTATTCTCGTATATCGCGCGTTGGTACAACTTCAAGGGCACATCTACACTCTTACCAAAACATCACCCTCCTTCCTTTCACACCCTTTTCAACCAGAAATTAACCACACACCAGGCCACCCTACTAGGGAGACTGTTGACATGATCTCCCCTGCTAGTAACACCACACCCACTCACAACCACCCTGACTCTCCCCACAGTATGGACCACATAACTTCCCCATGGCCTGCAGAACTCACAGATCACAACTTACCAGATCAGGATAACTCCTCAGATCTAATTTTCTCAGATCTCCTAGACTCCACCTTATCAGATCAAGAAGATCCCATAGATTCTCCCTCTTTAAATCAAAATGACCCCACAGAAACTATTTACTTAGTCTCTGACGATGAGGAACCTCCCAGATCAAAACAAAAACATCTCCTGCAAAGAAAAATAATTTAACTACAAAACGCTCACAACCTCTGCACCCACCAGATGCACAACACACCTCTCCGTATACCTAGCAAAGTCGTCCTTCCTGACTTCACTAAGTTTTCGCCAATGCAGAATCTTTGGGGCAGAAACCTCCTACCAAGAAACCTGCTCCTCCCAGACTCACCACCAAAACCCTTCCAACGAAAAAGAATTAAAATTACTCATACTACTTCACATCCTGTTCAACAACAGCAAAACTGCACTCTATCTCACTAACATTATCACTTCCAACTGCAGAGGCATCTTCTCATCCTGGGAAACACTCTATGACCATATTCGAACTAATGAGCCAGACATTGCTATTCTCACCGAAACAAAACTCACCTCCAACAATACAGGCATAATTAATATGATCAAACAAGACCTCTCTGACTACCACTTTCATCACAGCAGCAAAACCATTAAGCAAGCTACAATGCAGACAACATTGTTACCCGCTCAGCTGGAGTCATCACACTTATCAAAAAGACTCTTACTGCACACCTAATTAAGCATGAAATCCCCACTGACATAGCTGGTCATCTCACTCATCAAACTATTAACAACATCACTCACATTCTAGGTGTCTACATGCCCTGCAATGATCCTGCCAAAAGAGCCCGCATCTATGAACACATCCACTACATCATATCCCAGAACCCCTTTCACCACTATATTGCAGGGGGAGACTGGAATGCAGCTTACTACCCTACTGATAGAAGCAACACAGTCCATCACCTGGAGGACCAGCCTCACTACCAGCATCTTAATAAATATTCAATTCACATCCAACCATCACCCACGTCCCCATACTTACTCAGACAACACCTCCTACAGCAGCAGGATAGATGACATCATTCTCATCAACCCCCACCTGCAACCATGGTGACAGAAACCACACACCAAATGGGAGACACACTTGACCACTTGACCCTGAACAACAAATTACCTCCTCTCTCTTTCCTCCTCCCAACCTTGACACACCACCTCACAATCCAACACCCAACTGCAACTCCCTCTCAAGCAACAGGACATGGCCAAGCCAAAGAGGCAATATCAACTAAATTTCTCCATCATTTCAACACAGCCACATCAACATAAATAAAGCCTGGACTATAGCACAAACTTTACTAGGAGAAGATAAAACATCTGCACACATCCAATCTATTAGACAAGAACTCACAGCCACCATGCAGAAAATCTTAACAGCATGGCAGATCATCTCATGATCACTCTTCACCAAGCTCTTTCCATCATGACTGACATCTGCCCCATTAAGTCTAGCACACCAGGCATTTTTTTGCCCAGACAAACTGCTAAAACCTACAGACGTCTTAACTACCATATTAAACACATTAAAGCACTTCGAACAGCTCCAATCACCTTGACCAAACAACAATACATGGAGCTCAGAAGCACACCTCATACGGCAGGTCACATACTCACCTACCACTAAAATTAAAATACAACAGCACCTACAAAACTTACTCCTCCCTGACTACTGCCTCTCTCTAACTGCTGATATTAAATAAAGTATTACAGAACTACGTCACATGCAGGCTGCACTCAAAGAGGAGAGAGCAACTGCCTCCATCAAGAAATTCAGACGCCGCCTCAGCACACAGGCACGACAAACTCACAGGTATATTTTCTCTCCTGAAAATTACACACACACTCCCACTGCCCTACTGGACGCATCCTCAAACACACTTAGCACCAGTACCCTGGGTCTCCTGGAAGTTTTGACCAAACACATGGGTAAACTTATGTCACCTCCCACACCACCCATCTTATATAGATGATTATACCCGACATGCCACTCCCCCTCCATGGGAAACACACACAGACAAATACCACCTTGAAACTCCAGCCAACTCCATACAAACCACTGCCTCCCCGTACACCTATCTCTCCTCCTCAACCACCTATGATGACTGCATCAGGAAACTCTCTACTAACAAAGCCACAGGCCCAGACGGCATACCTAATAAACTACTTATGTGCCTCCCACAGGAAATGCACCTCACCATACACAAACTCATGCAGCTAGTATGGATCCTGGGAGAAACACCAGACTGCTGGAAAATCTCCCACACAGTCATGCTCTACAAAAAATCAGATCCTTGCTTACCTCAAATTACAGGCCAATAGGCCTTAACAATGCTGTAGCCAAACTCTGGACCTCTCTTGTTACCAACACTATTACTACCTACTCTGAAACCAATCACATTCTTAGTGCCTGCCAGGAGGGTTTCAGAAAAGACAAAAGTACCTATAGACAAACTCTTGACCCTACTCCACAACATTGAGGATGCTGCCCTCTTCCACCAGGACCTTTATGCTGCCTACTTTGACTTTAGCTCTGCCTTCAACATGATTGATCACCAAAAACTTCTCTGCATTATGCACAGCTTGGGTTATACCCATGACACTATAGATACAATTAAAGGAATTTACACAAACTCTACTACACATATCCTCCTTAACAATACATCTGGCTCCCCTATCCCCATCACTAGGGGCACTATCCAGGGAGACACTCTCTCCCCCTTACTCTTCATTATTTTTCTAGAACCCCTACACAGATGGCTCCGTTCTGGAGGACGAGGATACAGAGCAGCATCCCTACCCTCCACAACAGCAGATGAAAACCACACTAGCAGCTTGGGGTATGCTGACGACACTGCCGTCCTAACCGGCAGCTCAGAGGACCTTCGCATCCAATGTGGTAAAGTTCAAACTTTTAGTATCTGGTCGGGCATTCCTCTTAACGCCACTAAATGTGTGGTTAGTGGCATACTCCACAAAGCACACCCCTCACAACCTACTCACAACAACACTCTCAAACAAAGGCTAGAAAAAATTCCTTTAGGTAATTCCTATGCTACCTACCAGCCGCCAGACCAAGCCTATAAATACCTGGGGGTTCACATCTCACTTACCTTAAATTGGAAAACTCAACTTCACTCTACTATTGAAACCATCCACAACAAAGGCTTGAGTATCCTCACTAAAGCTAAAAATAGGGCAACCCCCACCCAATGTCTACGAATAATCTCACAATGTGTCAGAGCAGCTATTAAATACCCCATTACATTACATTACATTACATTACATGTTAAAGTCTACTTGACACCGCGAGGGTGTATGAGACTCTGTGCTTTAAACAAAAAGAAAAAGCACCCACAAAGCAAAAAACCCCATTACATCAGGGGTGTGTCGAGGACAAACAAACCAAACTCCCAACCACCGTTTTGGTGGCGTAGGTATTAAACCCCTTAGAGCAGGACCCAGATCTCAACCACTTACAGTGGCGGAGGTAAGAAGCTAACAAATGAGAAGTCTCAAGAAGAAAAAAAGGGATAATAAATTACGGTGCCACTAAGCAGTCCAGGGCTTCCTGTCTTGCTCTTCTACAAGTAGAAAGATAGTCCCCCATGATAGTAGCTCCCATGTTAGTATCCCCCATGATAGTAGCTCCCTTCCATAGTATCCCCCATGATAGTAGCTCCCTTCTCACTAACCGACATTCATGTCATTGACAGAGCAGTATTAAAAACAGTTAAACTCTGCTGCTCCCTTCCTAGATCCTTTCCGACAAGAGCACTCCACCTCCCCAAAACAGAGGCAGGACTAGGGGTGCCCTCTCTACTCACTGAATATACTCAGATTACTGCAACAGCCCTCACCCAGTCCATGAACGACCAAGGTCACCTGGGAATTCTCACCAGGGCTCTTCTTGACAAATCAACCTCCACCATGACCACTCTAGATCCTCTCTCTCTCTCCCGCAAGCAACTTAAATATATGTCCCTAGCCCGCCAGCTGGAAATTATTAAAAAATATGACAACAATTTGTTGGAATGACACAGAACTTCTTGACAAACTTAACATACACTCTCTCCCTCTTCCATCACAGGCAATCCCTGTCTCACTCATGACTCCTTTCCACGACCTGGACATCTACTCATACCACGACCTGGTCACCCCCATGGGAACTCATCTTATCAGTACTACAGACCTCTCTCTTATTACTTTACACAAAATTACTAAACACCACAAACGATCCCTGAACCGCCTCACCGCACACCTCTCCTCCCTCCCAACCGTCATTCCTCCAACTTACTCTGACCCACTCCCCCTCTCCCACAGGCAACTTGCGCCTGGCTACGCAATTTTGCAGAACACGACAGACAACGTTAAATTTCCTGCTCCTATCGAATCCTCCACCCCACTCACCCAGCGCTACCAACCTCACGCCACCGTTACTGATGCAGACTACGAGGCGGACCCCACTGGGGACCTGGAAGGAAACCAATGGTGGGCGTGGCCCACGCAGATCGCAGGCAGTCACGCGCACCAAGCATGGGGCTGCCCCAACAGTGACGCCACCTGGTCAGCACGCCGCTACTTGTGCAAATCTTGGATCCGACACTCCTCCTCCTCCAAATTCTACCGCGCATATAAAATAACCTCCACCTCGCACCTGACAGGATCCGCGAGGCCATGACATTCCCCGACAGCAGCGCACCTGCACCACCGGCGCGCCTGCTTCACCTTACTTACGGATCTCAGTACAGAGCCCTGCACATTACGAGCTGGCGGGGCAAGCGCTCTTACAGCGACGACAAACTTGCCACCACCACCGTTGTCCACGTCCAATGGGCCCCAACCATCATGCACAACGACCATATCAACTCCTACACACGCATGGGATACAGCATCCACCACTGCACACCTCTTACCTCCACTACCTCCACCATACATTGGAAACCTCAATCTCACCATGCGGCTCACCTTGTTGAACTGGTGGGACAACCAGCATATGACCAATTAACCCACACCTTTAAAACCACTCCTCCGATAACCACACACCTCAATCCCAGGAAGGACATCCACCTCACTAACCTCCAGCAACAAGGCCAATGGGCCATCTCCCCAGGATTTAATGCTGACAATCATAATCTGGTTCACAAACTTTTGCACATTGACACACACGACAGGCACCCAGACTGGGACATTCAACCACCCTCAGCCTACATTATACAAACAGGCATCCTAACTACTTTGGATGACCAATCCACACACACACATACCAACGCTTCATATCTTTATAACCCCACAGGTCACTGTCTTGGGCACATTCCCAACGACAGGCTCACCTCTCTTAAACAAAACTATGACCACTTTAAAAAATCACCACCCTACCAAATGGAGCCAACTGACCCAAGGAGGAACATACCACACTGACTTAGCTGCCCTCTTCACCAGATACAGAGCTGCTCCTGCTGCCACTAACATTCTGTCTCCCTTCCTCTACCAAGCAGCAGCTGCTCTGGGCATTACTCACCATCGTACCTCCAATCCTCTTAGCTACGACCAAAGCCTCACCAGCTTCTCTTCTACCAGCCCTGCTGACCAGCTCTTTGGCTCCAACCAAGACCCCTTTCTTACCATCTGGACTGGGGGCTCACTGGTGGACATTCCCAACTCCACCACACAAGCACACCAAGCTCTAAGGTGGGCTCTAGCCAGTGCTGACCATGCTGAAAATACTCTCAGCCCTACCTGCACCCTGATGCTCCTCCCTGATGACCTTGCTGCCCCTTACAAACTCTCCTCCATCACTCCTGGATTCACTACATTGACTCTAGACCAAAGTCTGAATTTTATACTACCTCTGAAATTTGGCTTGGCAGCAAATCTCACACCCCACCCTCCACTCAAAAATTACACCTCATTCTTATATGCAACCCTCACAGCCAAGAGACTTACTTTCCTAAACTCCCAGATTTTATTGACCAATGGACATACTACATGCAAAGCCTCTCCTCATCCTGGGAGCCCTCTACTATCACACCACCTCCCACACTTACTTTCACTGACATTGTCATCACCTACCCTCGGAAACTTAAATCTCTTGCCAAAATCCCTGGCAACCTCCACTCCACCAACAGCCCTCCTCCCTCTCCTCTTACCATCACCCCACCTTGTTTTTTACCTTGCTACCCCTCCTCTGGCCTCCAGGTCTACACAGATGGTAGCCTAATAAAAGGTAAACCAGGTCACCCTAGCAAAACAGGTGCTGCAGTATATGTCCTGGCTGCAGGACAAAGCTACACCATCAACCCTGGGGGAATAGGGGCCACCAAAACTAACAACCGGGCAGAACTGGTAGCCATCCACCAAGCCCTTCTCAACATTGATTATGACAAATCTCTTACCCTTCATACAGACAGCCTCTGCTCTCTTCAACTTATAAAAAAAATGATTCATGACCCCACCACAACAACCCGTTCCATTCATACTGAATTACTGCAATCAATACAAAAACAACTCATTCAACGCATCCTGCATGGCTCACACACCACCCTCTGTAAAGTCCGTTCCCACACAGGTATCCTTGGAAATGAAAGAGCAGACACTCTGGCACGCAAGGCAGCTGAGCACCCTACCTCAACTAATTTTACTGATAACACTGGGGAAATCCCCCGCCACAATGTTTACTGGCCTACAGTTCAACCTCCTCGTACACCCATGGGAGATATTCCCCAAGAATTTTAGCACCTAACCTTACACAAGGTATCACCTCTAACCTACCCACTAGCTGCCACCTTGGTCAACACCCTCTTAAAGGGATTTATGCAACCACCTGGGCTGATAACACCCCCACCAACTTCCTCAAGCAAGTAACAAATTTTGGACCTCAACCCTTATCCAGCATAAAACTAAATTCCACATCCTTAAAGCCCGCTGGGGTAGACTGTGGAACCGTAAACTTGCATTCCGCTGGAAACTTCCTTATATTACCAGCACTCACCCCACCACGAACTCCCTATGCCCCCTCTGCCACACCTGTGAGGACGGAGCGGGCCACATCCTGGCGGGCTGCACACACCGGACTTTCAAGGGGCTCTACATCAAGAGACATGACGCCGCAGTGCGACTCATCCACAAGGCCATTTGCACAGGAGCCCTGGGATCTCGCAGAATGATCATGGACGCTGGCAAGGAAGAGGACCTCCCCAGGGGGGTCCTGGGCAAACGTCTCCCTGACTGGCTACGCCCCTCCACTATTACTGTAGCGGATTGGAAGAGGATGAGACCTGATCTTGCCGTCCTACCTGACATAGACTCTCCTACCTGTATGTCTGATAAAGAACTCTGGGTTCTTGAGCTTGGATACTGCTCTGATACTAACCATGCTACTAAGTTTATTACTAAACATGCCCAGCATGTTGAATTAGTAAATGGCCTTCGATCGGCTGGATACCTTGTTCACTATGAAGTTATTACCGTTGGTACAACTGGTACTATTCCTACCTCTTTTTTGAATTCTATGACCACTCTTGGACTTCAGAGATACTGTGCCCTCAAACTGGCGGACACAGTCCATTCTCACACCATTACTAGTTTCCAGAGTATTTTACAGTGCAGACGCTTTATGGAAGCACACCCCGGGTCGATACCCGGGGACTAGCACACAGACCGTCCCCCCTCTCAGGTTTTGTCTTACCAGCTGTATTGTGCCGGTGCTTCCCAACCGGGGTGAAAAACCCCGGTATTAAGCTGCACTGGCATGATGTGGCTACGGTGCCTGCCGGTCAGGCATCGGTGGTAATTCTTTTTACTGAGATGGTCCTACGGTGACTATAGCTAGCTCCGGCTTACGCTATGGTGTCCTTAACTTCACGTCCAGTGAGTAACGGTTCTACACGGATGTAACAATTTCAATTTCAATATCCGTATGATACACCACATAGTCTCAGCACCCCCGTCGGTGTTGTTTCACTGGTAGGACATGAGCCCCTTGTAATCTTTTTTCCGTCGGCTGTGTTGTTTCACTGCTAGGACATGAGCCCCTTGTGATCTTTCTAATCTTTCCGTCGGCTAAAGGATTGTTTAAGGTTCAGTTCATCAGTGCTTTTTCGTCCAAGGCCCCCCCCCCCCCCCCCCCCCCCCCGTTCTTGTGTATCAGAGTTTCGCCTAGAGGGTTTTCGCCGCTGTACTGCTGATTACCGCCTCTCTCGGTTTCTATCACTCAGTAACTGTAACCCTAATTTTATATTTCCTGGCCCCGGGAAAAACAGCGAATTTCAAGTGCTTCTCTACAGCGACGGAGTCCCCTCCTTCCGCACCAACCGTATACAGGCCCTGTATATTCATTGGCCTTGGACAAGTGTCGTGATTTTGTAGGACACAAGGAAGGCCCTTCGTTCTCTGCACGATTCTGGCAAGGTGGGTGCAAGAACGCAGATCTTTCAGGAGGTCAACAATCGACGGAACAAACGCGCCAATTTTCCCGTTTCGGGCGATAGATCTTGACAGTTTTATCGTGTGATCGAAGAGGACTACGGGAGATGAAGATCATATCGCGCAGGATTATAATCAGGGGCTATTGATAAAATAGGAGAATCGAAAGCATTTAGCTATCCTGCCAGATCGAAGGAACAAGGGCGCTACCGCCCTTGAGTTGGGCATGGGCATGGGTATGGGTATGGGGATCGTCTGTGTCGCCAGTTTTTTTCACGTCGAGCTGCTTGGGTGGCAGATCCGTGGCAGATCTCGTCGACTTCGGATCCCCGCTGTCATTTAGTTTTTTTTTTGCGGTGTGCGGTGAGCGGTGTGCGATGTGTTTAACGTTGTTGCTGCCCTCGTGAACCTTGTTGCTACCCTCGTGGCTGTTCTTTCGGAATGTTATTCTCGTATATCGCGCGTTGGTACACAGTTGCGCCGTTGCCTCATAAACTGGAGCTGTGCTCCCTACGCCTGGAAGATGATGTGACATGACGCAAATACAACTTCTCTGCCTCGGAGAAGAGGTTACTGCCTTTGCTAGGTTAGTGAGCTGCCTGCCGTATACAGACGTCAGTTGGTGCGGTCCAAATGCAATTTTGCAGGCGAACTTGTAGGTTCCCCAGCGTATCCGTTTTGCGCCCCCGATTTGCGCACCCGTTTTGTGACTCCGGCAGTACGCCTGATGTACCGAAGTCGCTACCCATGGAGGGGCGGTAATAATTCGTTAGCACTGTCAATTGCATGCAGTCCTCTCATGAGCTATCATGCAGAGAATTGCAATAGCATTTGAAAGAAACCTTAAATGATCAGGGGAGTCTGAGTTCTTTCTGAAGATAATACCCGTAAAAGGGAAGTACGAGTATCCTTTGTTCATGTCAGCTCATCAAACTGCTCCTCCTCCTCCTCCTCCTCCTCCTCCTCATCATCAGCAGCATCATCATCAGCAGCATCATCAGCAGCAGCAGCATCAGCATCATAAAAGTGCGATACGAATCGCACAATTAAATTAGCATCCCGTTTGAGATGATGATTATACTGTATAATTAAATTATCACTGTAGCACAAACTCTTGGCCCTTGTCGGTAAAACTATTGTTTGCAGTACAGTTCATCAATGCTTTTTCTGTATAGCCCTTCCTGCTACAGTTTGACAAGTCCCTTTAGCCTATTTGGCCTATCCCAGGACTGTAACATACCTATATCATCATCATCATCATCATCATCATCATCATCATCATCATCATCATCATCATCACCATCATCATCACCACCACCACCACCACCACCACCACCACCACCACCACCACCATCTATCATATGACATGACAGGCATTATAATGAAGGTAAAATATTTTGGCTTGACCCGCTGGCTGGCTATGAGAGCTGGGTGGAAGATGCTATAAGTAGCCCAAATAAAAAAAACTGCTTATGATCATGATCATGATCTTCCTTGCACATCATATACGGAGGCAAAATCATTTTGCTGTCAACAGTTGTAATAATGGGACTCTCCTACATAAGCCTCGCATGCAGAAGGACCCATCAATACATGAAATGACCACATTTTTACAGGGAACGGCAAATCATATGATGTTGACCAAAGACGAGTATGATATCATACATAAATCATATGATTCAATATCATATGATATGGTGCCCCAGGCCAAAGTAACCTAGTCAAACTGCCGGCATCATATGATATCATAAGATGACATGATATCATATGATCTCATATTGCCGATCCCTACATATTTATCATCTTGAGCACTTCAATGAGTGTATGTGTGAAGATGCAAAGTCAACCTGTATCCACGATATGATCTGCGCCGCCGTATGACAGTACCCAGTTTGAAATTAAGGACAGGATGTGCTACATCTAACCATCAACGAAACATTTCCACCCCACCACGTTCTTATCCCTTAGGTTAAAGGATGGCGATGATGCTGAAGGCAGGGACCATGCTGCACTCTAGGCTGCCAGCACCCACTGCACCTTTCATGGGCCGGCCTAGCAGGCTGATGTGGACACCTGCCCCATATGTGCGCTTTTCCTGCCTTGGTAAGAAGTAGTGCGCATGCACATGTCCTAGTGCAGCCTGCCTATGTGTGTATGTATGCTACAGTCCAGGGGTAGGCCAAATAGGCTAAAGGAACTTGCCCAACCATATAGGAAGGGCTTAAAAAGAAAAAATGACTGATGAACTGAACCCCAAGCAATTGTTTAACCGACGGGGGCCCTGAGTTCGTGCTACAGTGATAATGTAATTCTACAATATAATGCCTGCCCAGTGCCCACCCTTCTTTTCTAGATGGCTGATGGCAAAGATCGTATATTTCTTATATCTGAGCTAGAGGCAATGTTGCTATGTTAAAAACAATGTTTCGGGAAACGGCAAGCAGCTGAAGTCTCAAGTCACAGGCACTTGTATGACATACATAAATCAAGCTGCAAAATCTGTGCATGTAGAAGTCTGGATGGATTGCATGGTCTATCAGCCTGCAGGCTGCCCCCCCCCCCCCCCCCCCCCCCCCCCCCCCCCCCCCCCCCCCCCCCTCACCCTGTGCATGCGAGGATATCATAACAGGATATTTGAACAGGATAGTTCAGCAACAGGATATTTTGACAGGATAGTTGAACAAGATATTTCAGCAACAGGATATTTGAACAGGATATTTTTACAGTCATCAATCATCATTTTAGGAAGTGAAGGTAGGGAAGAGTGTCAAATAATGATCGTGGAATCGATTCCGAGGGACCCCTGTGCATGCAGAGTAACCAGTTTTGTTTTTTCAAATCTAACAGTGGTTTTTTTCTAGCTTTGTGGTGATATTTCCCCTTCAGGGACAGCATTTTAGTGCCTTTTATAGCTTTAACAAAATTAAAGCCTTCAAATATAAAGCCTATTTTGGGCCACTTAGGCAAAAAAACAAAAATATTTTTTATTTTTTATAGCGATATTTTCGCCGAAACGGGGGTCAAACGAGCGATCGCTATATACAGGGGTGAAAAAAAGCCCTGCTGCTCCCCCCCCCCCCCCCCCCCCCCTCCCCCTGTGCATGCAGAGTAACCACGGGTATAACAAATACAACTGCACAATAATCCCAAAGCATAGGTTGCAATCAGACGGGTGCAGGGTACTACAAAGCTTATATAATTGAAGCGCTGACCAATTTGACAAAATGTAGTACCCTGGATAGGTGAAGACAGATGACATATATAAATGCCCAGGTGTGTGTTTAGTTTTGTATTCGGTAGCATTGACTGCAAGCTCCAACTCAATTACGTAGAAGATAGCAGCCTCTTGCAGTGATATACAATGGTCTAGTGGTAGACCAGATCGCTTGAAGATGAAGAGTCGGGGGTTCGAATCCCCCTTCGGTCGCTCTTGGCGTTGCAGGTCGTTGTCAACCGCGATGGTAGCTTGTCCAGTTGAGGTAGGAGACCCCTCCCCACCCACGTACGACGGGCTCCCTTAACACCACGCCCCACCAGGCGTTATCTTTACCTTTTTAGAAGATAGCAATAACTTGCAGCAGTGCGGCTGATAGAGGAGATGCAAAGCAGTACAGTCAAGTACTGCATTGCGGAGCACAGGCCATAGCTGGCCTAAGCGCTGGGCGGCAGGCGGCACATGCCCTGGAGGGGACTTATTGTGTGATTTACACCAGCGTTTCAAAGCTTTATCGCTTTCATAGGCTGATTGGTGCGTTACTTGCAAATATAATAAATTCATGGTGTTAAATCCTAAAAAATAGATAAATCCTGCGACCTGTGCGCTCTTTGCCCAGGCGCGGGTGTAGGCAGGGATTTTTATTTCCGCTATATATAGCGATCGCTAGTTTTGATCCCGTTTTAGCGAAATTATCGCTATAAAAAAAAAGTTTTTTGTTTTGCCCTCAATGGCCCTAAAAGGCAACAAAAAGCTACAGAAAGCACTAAAACGCTTTCCCTGGAGGAGGCTTAAAACCATAAAGCTAGAAGAAATCCACATTCAGATTTGAAAAATAAATCACTGGGTGTAGTCCCAATCGACTGAAAAATAAATCACTGGGTGCAGGACCCCCGATCAACGATGAAAATCTACTGGATGTATGTATTATGGCAGCACAAACAGCAAGATGTGGGCGTACATGCCCATGTGTTTGTATCGGCTGATTGGCTCATGAAAGCTGGCTTCGAAAGCTGAAAAAGCTGAGTTTGAAATCTGACTTTGATTCTGCCTGATAAGTCATTTTACTCTTGTCTTGTGACACTATAATAAATTTTGCAGTAGCTTGTCCAGTTGAGGTAGGAGACCGCTCCCCACCTGCGTACGACGGGCTCCCTTAATACCACGCCCCACCAGGCGTTATCATTATTAATAATTTTAGCAAACATCAGTTTTTCAAATACTAATATTAGTTGCCGTTCCCTAATCATGGCAGTGCAAAGAGCAAGATATGGGCAGACTTGCCCCTGTATTTGTTTCGGCTGATTGGCTCATGAAATCTGACTTTGATTCTACCTCATATTGAAACGTCATTTTACTCTTGTCACTGTTCAGATGAGCGGCCTGCCAGGCCTGCAGGAGCAAAATACCCTCGGGCTAGCTCTGAGGATGTTCAAGTAAGTTGCATTTGTTCAAGCTTTAGATGTGGAACTTGGAAGTTACATTTGTAGGGACCGGCAACTCAAATGATTTTGACCAAAGGCGAGTATGATCTCATATGATATCATACAAATTGAATCATATGATATTGTGCATAATGGTAACTTTAGCTTAGTCAGACTGCCGGCATCATATGATATCATATGATGTCGTATGATGACATGATATCATATGATATCATTTTGCCGTTCCCTGTACATATGTAGGGGTCGGCTATGTTAAATAATATAAGTGAATAAATAATATTATATACTATTATATACTATTAGTCGGGCAAGCCGTCTCACCAGAAACTTGAATTTATTTGAAAAACTATTATTATTGTGTCACTATAATATTAGTTAATATTAATATTAGTTAATATTAATATTAATATTAACTAATATTCATATTAATATTAGTTAACTAATATTAATATTAATATTAGTTAATATTAATATCAATATTAACTAATACTAATATTAATATTAGTTTTTCAAACACCAATATTAGTTGCTGTTCTCTATGCATATGCGGTAACTCGAGCTTCACGGCTGCTTGCCGGCTATGGTTGCCCCCATACTCATTAAATATATACTTATATGTATTTATTTATTTATGTATTCATGATGCTTCTAGTATCCTCCACTTTCACCTTTTCAACATGCCATAATGCTCAGATTCCATAATTTTACATTTTGCACACTCATTTTCTATACGAACACTAACATACAAGATATGGTAGTACTAGCGCATGCATGAGCTAGTTCTGCACACAATTCAAATCGTGTATGCCCACGCATACACGAGATAGTAGTAGCGTACACACGACCCCATATTAACGTACACACATGCTTACACTGACGCACACTTGACCTCACTCCCACACATACATGAGCTCTTACCAACACACACTTAAATGACCGCACACTCGCACATATAGTTCACGCACAAGTAATTTGCAAATGGATTATGGGCAAAACCGTTTTTCAACACACCCTAAACTGCTAAAAACTGCATTGCAAAAAGTATTTGGCAAAGGGGTCCATGGCTGAACCTACTAAGGTTGAAACCTTAAAACCAGTTGGCTAAACCCCAATTTGGTTGTGTTCCGTGTTACGTGTCCTTGTTCCGTGTTCCGTGTTACGTGTTACGTGTTACGTGTCCGTGTTACGTGTTACGTGTTACGTGATACGTGATACGTGTTCCGTGTCCTTGTTACGTGTTACGTGTTCTGTGTTACGTGTTACGTGTTACGTGTTACGTGTTACGTGTCCTTGTTACGTGTTACGTGTTACGTGTTACGTGTTACGTGTTACGTGTTACCTGTCCTTGTTACGTGTTACGTGTTACGTGATACGTGATACGTTATCCGTGACCTTGTTATGTGTTACGTGTTCTGTGTTACGTGTTACATGTTACGTGTTACGTGTTACGAGTTACGTGTTACGTGTTACGTGTTACGTGTCCTTGTTACGTGTTACGTGTTACGTGTTACGTGTTACGTGTCCTTGTTACGTGTTACGTGTTACGTGTTACGTGTTACGTGTTACGAGTCCTTGTTACGTGTTACGTGATACGTGTTACGAGTCCTTGTTCCATGTTACGTGATACGTGTTACGAGTCCTTGTTCTGTGTTACGTGATACGTGTTACGAGTCCTTGTTCCGTGTTACGTGATACGTGTTACGAGTCCTTGTTCCTTGTTACGTGTCCTTGTTACGTGTTCCGTGTTCTTGTTCCGTGTTCCGTGTTCCGTGTTCCGTGTCCGTGTTCCGTGTTCCGTGTTCCGTGTTCCGTGTCCTTGTTCCTTGTCCCGTGTTACGTGTTACGTGTTACGTGTTACGTGTTACGTGTCCGTGTTCCGTGTTCCGTGTTCCGTGTTCTGTGTCCTTGTTCCGTGTTCCGTGTTCCGTGTTCCGTGTTCCGTGTTCCGTGTTCCGTGTCCTTGTTCCGTGTTCCGTGTTCCGTGTTCCGTGTCCTTGTTCCGTGTTACGTGTCCTTGTTACGTGTTACGTGTTACGTGTTACGTGTCCTTGTTCCGTGTTCCGTGTTCCGTGTTCCGTGTTCCGTGTCCTTGTTCCGTGTTCCGTGTTCCGTGTTCCGTGTCCCGTGTCCTTGTTCCGTGTTCCGTGTTCCGTGTTCCGTGTCCTTGTTCTGTGTTCTGTGTTCTGTGTTCTGTGTTCCGTGTTCCGTGTCCTTGTTCCGTGTTCCATGTCTTTGTCCCGTGTTACGTGTTACGTGTTACGTGTTACGTGTCCTTGTTCCGTGTTACGTGATACGTGTAATGTGCCATTGTTACATGTCCACAGTAGGGTACTACATGTGTCAAATTGGCCAGCGCTTAAAGTGCACACACGTCAAATTGGTCAGCGCTTTGTAGTGCGAAAAGAGCAAAAACTGTGCGCTGCGTCCACAGGGGGTTGAAAAACTGTGCAAAACGTGCAATAGGGCTGAAAAAACGTGCGCAAAATCGCACTGCCGCGTGTGCTTTGTAGTACCCTGGTTACAGGGATTTTTATTTCCGCTATATACAGCGATCGCTAGTTTTGACCCCGTTTTAGAGAAATTATGGCTATAAAAAAGTTACAAAAAAAATATATATTTTTGTTTGCCCTCAATGGCCCTAAAAAGCAACAAAAAGCTACAGAAAGCACTAAAACGCTGTCCCTGGAGGAGGCCTAAAACCATAAGCTAGAAGAAACCCACTTTCAGGTTTGAAAAAAGAATCACTGCCTGGTTAGTTCCAGCTCATGTATGAGTCTGTATGGAGTCGGCGTGCGTTAGTACGATTTTGTTTTTTTAGTTGTGAAAGGACTTTCACCCCAGGAGGTGGGTCTCCCGACACAAACCAACGACACGGAGGATTCAGTTCGAATGGTGGTGCCCCTCCTACAATATGCAAAGTAGGCGCACTTAGGGTTGGTGAGAGATACCAACCCACGACCAAACGAACATTCACCACGAGGCCGTGTGTGTGTGGGATTGAGGTCAAATGTGCATAACTAAAAGCATGTGGGTGCGTTAGAATGAGGTTGTGGGTGCGTTAGAATGAGGTTGTGGGTGCGTTAGAATGAGGTTGTGGGTGCGTTAGAATGAGGTTGTGGGTGCGTTAGTACGAGCTCATGCATGCGTGTGTATGCGATAAAGTGTGCGTTAGTACTGGCATGTGTGGGAGTACGATTTGGATTGTGCGGTTTGCTGCAGCCTGATTCGAAGTGTGCCGTGAGATATTGATGATGGAAGTAGGCGTTTGGAAGCGTGTACACCGCATAAACGTGAAATATGTGAAGTTTGGTGCGTTGTGCCATACCCATCACTTTGACCAGAACTGTGTTTGGCGTTTTAATGTGATAATATGTGGTATATAAATAGGCTAACATGTCGAGTACAACTTGATTCGAAGTATTCCTTGATATATTTATGTGCAAAGTAGGTATTTGGAAATGTGAACACCCCTTACACGTGAAGAATGTGGATTTGTAGGTGCATATATGTTCCCATGTATATCATGTGAGCTTGCACGGTCCTGTAATTCATTCACGGATATGACTGTACAGTTACATGATACTGTTGTGATCTTGTTGAAAAAGTGGAATTTGGTCCGAGCGAGATTCGAACCCGCAACCTGCGATTTCATTTTTCGGGATTTTTTGCCGACGGCAGTTGGCGTGGCTTGCCCCTGCCCACCCCACGCACGGCCCCAGGGCACAGCCCTGAGGTGAGCTCCATGGATGTTCCCAAGGGGAATGTTTCGTCGATTATGGTGCTTATATTTTTTCGCCTCGGATTTTCGACAACAATTCTACTCCCACATCTGTGCATGCGCACATGTTATTTAGGTACAAATTTGGAATGTTGAAAGTCTTACCCGTTAATTGTAGGTTTTGGCAAAAAAAGTTAGCTCCTTTTCTTCAATCACGATGCTCATATGTGCCCTTTTGATAATATGTCGGGTATAAATAAGTCTTATAATTGTTTGAAGATATAGAATGTTTAAGTTTTTTGTTGATTCATGAAACCTGAAATGTTTTTTTGTGACGGACTATAACTAATGGACTAACTAACGGACATTTTAATTGGGGTAATCCCTTCTTCCAAATATCTGGAGATTGCTTTCATTCGGGTAAAGTTACCTAGGGCCTGGCCCATGGTCGAAACCGATAAGCAAACCTTGTCGGAGACATTTTTTGTTCACTCCAGGAAGCCATTATTATCAACTCGTTCGCAATTGGTATAAGTCTTGCTTCTCGACTCCGCAGGATCTGTCCACGTTTAAGTATGTCGTTCTCGGAGGAGGAAATTCTGCAGGATACGCTGCGAAGCAATTCCTGGAATCTGGCCTCAAGCCCGGAGAGCTTGCCATCATCGGAGAGGAGCCAGTGGTTTCTTACGAGCGCCCCGCCCTCTCTAAGGCCTACCTCACTATTGATGGTGCGTACCTCTTTTAAGGGGGAGGGAGCCCCCATGTTTACCCATTTGTCTGTCCGACCACACGGCAAGTTTCAAGTACCAACTTTCGGTAATTCTGACACCAACCGACAGGACGGTTGCGCTTTCATTTCGCCTTGGAAGAGTTAGGCTTGTAGTGGCTCGTGATAGATTTCTGGCTGCCCCCATGGGCCCTCTCGAAGGCCTACCTCACTATTGATGGTGCGTTCCGCTTGACTGCATCATCATGCCATCGATCTTCATCACTGATTCATTCTCTTGGATAAACCAATACAGTCTAGGTTTGCTAACATAGCTGCGTATTTTGAACGCCACCTGTGCTTGCACCGCATCCCACCCCACCTTCATGGGGCAGTCTCGGCCAGAGGGGTCTCCGCAATTTGCCTTTTTGGTGGAGCCCCCTCTTCTACGAACGGACGTGGCAGCCGAGGTCGCTGTAGATCATTCTCAATTGCATGACGAGGCGAACGTTGGATTTTCCCGACATTCGAACAGTCGTCCTCACCAAGTGTGCAAGCCCACGTTCACCGCCCGCGGTCCACCCATGGGATTATGGAATGTAGCACGATTCGGGGGGTATGTCCTGACTTACGGCACTAATCAGCTACAGATTATCTGAGGATCCAAACCTCTCAAAACGCGCTCGAAATCTACATCCTCACTGCCCCTCGCTAGTTCTGGGCAAAGCCCCCTCTTCAAGTGCGCGGTAGCCCCCATGTTTACCCATTTGTCCGTCCGACCATCCGACCAACCATCCGTCTGACCGCGATGAAGCCTGTCACGTCAGCCAACGGTCTCGTAACTAACTCGCTTCCGTTGCCGCCTGCACCTGTTGCGATCACTCTCCGCCAATTTTTAGCGTCGCAATCGATGCTGCATAGAATTTGTCCCTCCTCGTTGCTCATCCCTATGTTGTCCGTACGCAGGAGGACCCCGTTTGCCAGGATTCCACACATGCGTTGGTGGAGGTGGAGAGAGGCAAACACCTGATTGGTACAAGGAAAAAGGTAAGTTCCCACCTGCCCTAAACATCTGTGTTGTACTTTGTACTTCAAATTTGGAAGAGGGCGGTACTCGCAAGCGGGCCCCCTTAGGGATAGGTGTTTATTTTTTTGTAAAAAAAAAGAGATAGTTTAATAAGCTTTAGTTGGGATTTAAAACTGTCTTGTGGGCTCTATCTTGTCTTCACAACTTGCCCACTTGCCTTGTATAGAGTGGCGTAGAGCGGCGGCGAGCAGCCAAATTGCTGCTGAAGCTATGTACCAAGGTCAAGTTAAAACGTATAGAGCGGCACGTGCAACTAGCCTCAGCGTGCTTTAGGCAGCAGTTTTGTTGCAGCTCACTCAGGCTAGCTTTTCACTTAGCCCCCCTCTGGAACTCCCAAGGCTGAAGTTCCCCCCGTGTCACTCTCCGCGTCTGTCCTCTGTCCGCCTCTCCGTGCTCCGTCCAGGCGTTTTGAACTAAACAGGGCACCTCCGCACCAAACATTGGCTCATAGTTGGAGTGCGAATGAATTGAGCTATCAGCATCGCAGCGGTCAAGATCCTTTGCAAACGTGTTCAACTGTTTGTAGCTTTTATTCGGCTACGACTATCTACTTGCTCCTCTACTTTCGAAACTCCCTGCCAGGTGACTGCTAAAGCGTTTTCCGTTTTTCACTGCGACACGCTCTCAGAACTTGTCTAACACTTATTATGTAGGCCACGCATGCATGATGGATCCAACCCTACACTAGTCTGTTAACTTGATCATTACTAATTATGCGGTTTTCATTTATGATGTGCGACCCCGAAAACAGCTGTGTAGCTGTGTAGCTGATTTTCCAAATACGGGTGATATCTTGTTTTTTTCACTTCATCTTGTTCTCGCTTCTCCCTGATTAGGAAGAAATGCCTTCCACATTGCCTTTCGGTTCTGTGCCCCGCGCCGCAAAGCGCACAGCTTCAGAACTTTCTTGGACCTGGCCCAGATCTCGCAAGTTTTGGTTCTGGTTCTGATTCCCGTGCCCGTTCCTCCTCGATTCCTGCTGCTGCCGCAAGAGTCCCGATCGGACATGCAGAGCTACCCTAGATACAGCAATCCTAGCAGAGGGGTCAGGCAGCCATGGGAACCTGGAGGACGGCTACAAAATCCATGTGTCCATATCCGACAAGAAAACTCCGAAGGCCGACTGGATTGGCCAGGAGTTCGTTCTGCTAACTGCAGATCCACTGCGAGAGCTGAAAATGCAGCTTACCGCAAAATGCAGATCCACTGCGAGAGCTGAAAATGCAGCTTACCGTAAAAAGAATGTTCGATGGATTCGACCAAGGACGACTCTTCGGTTCCAGGTTATGCCTGAAGTCTAAAGAACTCTTAAAACAAGGCCATGTGGACAAATTACGCTCTCGAAGGTACGATAGAATATAGGACTGCGGCTGCCTGCACAGTAGGAACATGCATTTCATATCGTAATTCAAAAGGAGAAAGCGAGGAAAGAGTAAGGTGAAAAAACGAGGATATCACCCGCTCGCCCGCCACCCATATTGGGAAACAGCTGCACAGCTACACAGCTACACAGCTGTTCGGGGGTCGCCACTATCGATAAATGAAACCGCTAACAGTCCCAGCCTTTATAACTATCAACACTCCTGCGACTAATGCGTCCGAACACACCTTCTGAGATTATTTCCTTCCCAAACCCAAACTTTAAACCCAAACCTTAAATCCTAAACCCAAAACCTTGAACCCACCTTCCTATGTTTCGCCTTCAGACTTCGACGTAGTGACCAACGCGAATGTCCTAAGGCCCTAACCCCCAAAACCCCAAACTCGAAGCCCAAACCCTAACCCTCTAAAACCCTAATCGCACCTCCTTAAGTATCACCTTCATGACTCGACCCAAGAGACCAGCGCGATGTCTAAGCCCTAAACCCCAAACCTAAACCTAAAACCCCTAAACCCACCTCCTTAGGTATCACCTTCATGACTTCGACCAAAGTGACCAGCCGCCGATTCAAGTCCAAGACATTGTGCTGGCCTGTGGGGACAAAAGTGACCTATGAGAAGCTGATCATTGCAACTGGAGCTAGGGTAAGCTTTGTAGCTAGAACGCATGTATTTCACAACCAAAAAGCTTGTTTCTCTTTCCTTGTCAGCTGGAATAACAAAATATATGACCCTGGTCATTGCAAAAAAACTGGGGAAAAGCTAGGGTAAGCTTTGGTTACTAGTAGACGCATGTATTATTGTCGAGGAGCAGTCGATGGAGACGGTAGCAGAGCAAAACCGGGGACTGATCACTATGTTGATAATTGTTTGTTCCAATAAGAAAAAACCCTTCGGATATTTATAGCCCCAGTCTTGCTATACCAGTTGCTACGGCACAGATACTATACATTGCTACAGTTCTATCGTAAACAGAGCAGCTTCCTATGAATCTCCGGAAGCAATCAATAGAAACAGCTTCGTATCACACTTCGCAGATTACAACAGCTCAGACTTACTGGCCTGACGCTGGGTCAACGGTTTTTTCAAAATGAGAAGCACACATTCATTGCAACTGGAGCTAGGTAAGCTTTTGTTGCTTAGTTTAGGCACAATGTATTTATAAACCAAAAAAAAAATATGCACGTGCGCAAGCGACGTTAACAATTGGGGAGAGGTGTTCGCGACGGATCGACAGGTGGCAATGGAAGCGAGCTCTATTTAGATCACTTTACGAGGCCGTTGGCTGACAGCGTCAGGCTTTGTCTAGGTCCAGTGACGGCATACAGAAGGAAGAAATGGGTAACAACTGGGGCTCCCGCCCCTTGAGGAGGGGCACCGCAAAAACGTTGTTTCTATTTCCCTTGCCAGCTTATGAATGACAAATGATATGCTGATAATTGCAACTGATTTAGTGGGAGAAGCTTTTCTCTCCCCTGATGTTCATAAGTCCCCCTTGACTCTGTCAAAGCCGCAGAGAAGAGGATTTGTAACATAACTCAGCAAATCACTGCAAAATAAAAGACCGGACAGCAGGCACAGTGCCTTCAGACCATCACCATTTTAATAATAGGTAGCACGAGGGTTTTTTCAAAGGCACCCCCACAAACCCACCTGTGAAAACAGAGTAGGATCAAGTCCAAGAGAAAGAAACAAACTAGAGGCGGAAGAAGAGCGGAAAGGGGAGCGGGAAGGGAAGGAGTGCGGAGAGGGTCCATTACATTTGGAGTCCCTGTATAGTAAGCGCGCACTTAGGACAAAATGCCTCATCTTTTATAAGCATCATCATCATCTATCATAATCACTATTCCCATCATCATCATGCCATTATATCATCATCATCAATCATCATCATCATCATATTGTCATCATACATCATTCATCATCTCAGTCTCATCATCATTATCATCAATTGTCATCATCATTATGATTATATCATCATCATCAAATTTATCATCATCATCATTGTCATCTCGATCATCACATCATCTCATTCATCATCGAAAGTATCATATCATCTCTTCATCATCATCATCATATCATCATCATCAAATCATTATATCAATCATCATCATCATATCATCCATCCATCATCATCATTCAATCACATCATCTATCATCATCATCATCATCATCATCATCATCATCATCTCATTTCATCATTCTGTGTTTTGGGGGAAATCATTTTACTTCACAGATCATCGCATCATCCATTACCTCTTTCTCATCATCAATACATCATCCAGGGACCATCATAAGAGTATATGACAGTTATCAATCGTTATGAATCATCATCTATAATGCTGATTTATCATCATCATCATTCAATTGATCATCATCATTATCATATCCTTGGATTCATTGCATTATCATCGCTATCATCATCATTTGATGAATCCCGTTCTGACGATGGCTCAATGGTTGAAGCTCCTTGAAAGAAACTGTTGAAAATCTTTTAGGCTTAGCCCAGTGGCTGGGCTCAGAGAACTGCCTAGAAGCGTGGCTGCTACGCTTAGCTGAAAAAGGAATCGTTAGAAACTATGGACTCATGCATGTTCACGATCCTAGTGCCGCTTCAACGAATGGCTCAATGGCAGAGGCGACTTGAACGACACGAAAGTGCCGGGTTCGAATCCCCAAGGGGTGCGCTTCAGTGTTGTTTCTGTCTCGTCAACCGCGGGTGCATGGTCTAGCTTTGTCAGGCTTCTTACAGAGTAGGCAGCCGTGTCCCTACCGCCGTAAGAACGGGGGCTCCCTTAATACCACTTCACGGGCCCCAGGCGCTATCATTACTTTTTTCGTGCATGTTACTTTACACTGTTAATAGCATCAGCGAGGCAGATTGATTACACATGATATGTAGAGATGTGTTTTTTCTTTCGAGTAATACTAGCAGCAGCTTCTAGACAGCTCCTGAGCCAGCCACTGGGCTCAGCCTCAAAAATTTCAGCAGCGCTCAGAACCTGATTACTCATTTGATTTGGAAAGACCGTGGAGGCGTATCTCTCGCTCCTTTCCAGCTTGTTTGATAATAATCGCACAATTAAGTTAGCAACCCGGCTAAGATGATGATTTCATTATATCCTGACTGAATTCCTGTTCCGCAATCGTGCTTGACAAGCTCAAAACATATCCATATTCTGTGTTAAAAGATATCTCGCTGTGTTTTTAATGAGAATGTGTGCTTGGTGGTTGCAGGTAATCCAGCTGACTGAATTCCTATTCCGCAATCATCTTGACACGCCTCCACATATCACTATTTTTGTTTGTGTTATATGGTATCTCGCTGTGTTTTTAATGAGAACTGTGTGCTTGGTGGTTGCAGGTTATCGCTGACTGATTCCTGTTCCGCGAATCATGCTTGACACGCCTCCACATATCTGCACTATTTTGTGTTAGGGAAGGTATCTCGCTGTGTTTTTAATGAGAATTGTGTGGTGTTGCAGGTTATCCGGCTGACTGAATTCGGACCCCTGGTGCGGAACTCAGCCGGCATTCAACTACATCAGAAATGAGGCTGATGCAGCCAAGCTGGTGCAGGCCATGAAGTGGTCAGGGCAGCTGTGGTAGGGTAGGTCTCTTTTGGTGTGTGTGTGTGTGTGTGTGTGTGTGTGTGTGTGTGTGTGTGTGTGTGTGTGTGTGTGAGAGTGTGTGTGAGAGTGTGTGTGTGTTGTGTGGGAGTGTGAGTGTGTGTGTGTGTGAGTGTGTGAGTGTGTGTGAGTGAGTGTGTGTGTTTGTGTGTGTGTGTGTGAGTGTGTGTTTGTGTGTGTGTGTGTGTGTGGGGGGGGGGGGGGGGAACCTGTAACCAGCCATGAACGCTGGTCAGGGCAGCTGGTGGCAGGGTAGGTTTCTTTTTTGTGAAGGTATTCTACAACTCTCAACTCATGTTGCATTCGCTGCCGTCGCTGCCGGAGCAAGACCCCTGGTGCCGAATTTGGCGGCATTCACTACCTCATAGATGAGGCTGATGGAGCCAAGTTAGTGCAGGCCATGAAAGCGGACAGGGGCAGCTGGTGGCAGGGTAGGTTCTTTTTTGTGAAGGTATTCTACATCTCTCAACTCATGTAATATTTTGATGCGCTGCTGCCAAGCATGTCCCTGCCGAGGTTTTTTTTGTTTTGTTTTGATCCTGGTTAGTTTTTTATTTGAACAAGCTTGAAAAATTCTTGAAAAAGTAACGGCATATTATCTCATTGATTATTTGTACCTGTCAAAGAAGGCTGGTGGCAATGTGGTGTCCGGGTTTTGGTTTTGGTTCAATTTTTACAATCTATAACACATGCATTTTCATTGAGTATTTTTTGCATGTCAAGGCATGCCGGTGGCAAGGTGTGTTCTGGTTTTTGGGTTTAGTTCTGTTTTTGTTTTTTCTTTTAAATATCTTCTAAATATCTTTTAAGTATCAATCTGCCCTTCTGTCCATGTGTGTCCTATGTGGTCAATCCTTGACCACCATTTCCCACCATCACTACCCATCATCATCACCACCAACAACCATCTGTCGTCGTCATCACCAACGCCAACGATCATGCACCATTATCAAACAGCATAATGGATCAGTGGCAGAGCAAAGGTGCAAACATCGGAGTGCAGGTACCCGATCCGATCGGAGTGGCTTACATGGTAGAGTATCTGACCTTGATCGAAGGAGATTGCGGGTTCGAACCCGTCGCCCCGAGCGTTTCGGTTCTCACAGTGGCCGTCAATCCGTAATGAGAGACCGTGACTGGTTCTAGCCTCGTTGCCAACCTCAAGCAAGGTTGAGCTTACGAACTGGTGTCGATAAAACACGTCCTAAGTAGGTCAACTGTCCCCCCGGGCAGTGTGACTTACTTGGATGTTCTAATTTTCAATTTTTTTTTCAATTTTCGAGGCAGGTGCGGGGTTCGAACCCCTTGAGTGTGCTTGTGCCTGTCCGGAGGGTCGTGACGCAGCACAGTAACTGGTATCTAGATGCGATGTTGGTTCAGCAGCGCATACTTTACGATCGGTTCCTTAATCCCACTGGAACGTCCTTAGAGGCTCATTGTGACAATTCTTGGATGTTTTAAATTTTCGTTTTCATTTTCATTATCAACAGCTTTTCATTTTCATTATCAACAGCCTTTTCGTTTTCACATTTTCATTATCAACAGCACTTTTCGTTTTCAATTTTCATTATCACAGCCTTTTCATTTTCATTTTCATTATCAACAAGCCTTTTCATTTTCATTTTCATTTATCAACAGCCTTTTTTCATTTTCATTTTCATTATCAACAGCCTTTTTTCATTTTCATTTTCAAATTATCAAAACAACCCTTTTCATTTTCATTTTCATTATCAAACAGCCTTTTCATTTTTCATTTTCATTATCACAGCCTTTTCATTTTCATTTTCATTATCAACAGCCTTTTCGTTTTCATTTTCATTATCAACAGCCTTTTCATTTTCATTTGTCATTATCACAGCCTTTTCGTTTTCATTTTCATCATCAACAGCCTTTTCATTTTCATTGATCAACAGCCTTTCATTTTCATTTTCATTATCAAACAGCTTCTCATTTTCATTTTCATTATCAACAGCCTTTCCCATTTTCATTTTTCATTATCAAACAGCCTTTTCATTTTCATTTTCATTATCAGCAGCCATTTCATTTTCATTTTTCACTTATCAACAGCTTTTTCATTTTCATTTTCATTGATCACAGCCTTTTCATTTTCATTTTCATTATCAACAGCCCTTTTTCAGTTTTCATTTTCCATTATCACAGCGCTACTGCCCCTACTTGGGGTCGGGGGAGGCGGCGGTCCATGAGCGCTTGCTCAGATTGGTGGTAGTGCATCAAAACCTGGGCAGGGCAAGAAGACTGGTGGGTACACAGCAAAACCAACAAGCATCTATACACACCACACACCACATACCCCACCCCACACTCCAACCCACACCCCACATGAGCAGAATGGACCTACCTACTAGGGTCGGGGGTTTTCGATTTTCCCTAGGGTCCGACCTGAGCGTTGCAGGTCGTTGTCCAACCGCGATGGTAGCTTGTCCAGTTGAGGTAGAAAGACAGCTCTCTACCCCCGGACGGCGGTTTCCCTTAATACCACGCCCACCAGGCGTTATCATTACTTATGCACCTACCTCTGTCGCAGGCTGTTGTCGTGGTGGGGTTACATCGGGAAATGGAGCGTGGCTGCCCAATTGGCCAGCAACGGTATTCCCGCCACAATCGTGAATGCCACTCCAGAATCGCGCTACTTGCACGTCTTTCACTCCGGAAACTGGCTGCCTTCTATGAGTTTACTACCAGAGTAAGCTTGTGTGGTGTGGGGGTGGAGGGGCTGGGGGAAAGCTTGGGGGGAGGGGGATTTCCTCCACTATTGAGATGCCCGAGAATCGCCTACTTGCCAAGGTCTTCTTCACTCCCCGGAACATGGCTTCTCTCTATGAGTTTAAACTACCTGAGTAAGCTTGTGTGGGTGTGTGTGTGTGTGTTGTGGGGGGGGGGGGTGGGGGGGGGGGGGGGGGGGGGGGGATTCCCTCGCACTATTGAATATGCCCGAGGATAACTATTTGCCAGGTCTCTTCACTCCAGACCTGGCCGCTCTCTATGAGTTCTGCTACCAGAGTAAAAGCTTGTGTGGTGTGTGTGTGGGGTGGGGTGGGGGAGGGGGGGGGCTGGGGGGAAGCTGGGGGGAGGGGGGATTTAACCTCCACTATTGAGATGCCCGAGAATCGCCTACTTGCACGTCTCTTCACTCAAAGACCTGGTCGCCTTCTATGAGTTCATACTACAGAAGTAAGCTTTGTTTGTGTTAGTGGGTGCGGTTGATGGGGGGGGGGAGGGGGGGGGGAGCTTGGGGAGGGAGGATTCGCTCCCACTATTGCAGATGCCCGAGATCACCTACTTTCGTCATCGTCATCCAGCCTGAGTCGCTCTCTATGGGCTTACTACCAGAAGTAAGCTTGATGTGGTGGTGGGTGGTGAGGGGGGGGGGAGGGGGTGAAGCTGGTGGGGAGGGAGGATTCGCGGTCCAGCTATTGAGATGCCGGAGGAAATCCGCCTTACTTCATGTCTCTTCCTCCAGACCTGTGCTCTCTATGAGGCTACTACCAGGACCAAGCTTGTGTGGGTGGTGCGGGAGGGGGGAAGCTGGGGAGGGGGGGATTCCCTCCACTATTGATGATGCCGAGGATTACCTAATTCCCAGGTCTTTCACTCAGACCCTGGCCCGCCTTCTCTATGAAGTTTTGCTACCAGAGTAGCTTGGTAATTGTGGGTGGTGGGATCTGGGGGGGGGGGGCTGGGAAGCTGGGGGGAGGGGATTATCCACTATTGGATTGGCGGCGAAGGAGGAGGTGGGCGGGCCTTACTTGCACGTCTCCTTCATCCAGAACTGCTCTTCTATGAGGCTTTATACGCAGAGTAAGCTTGTGTTGTGGTGGTGAGGGGGGGGGGGGGAAGTGGGAGGAGTGGAGGATGCGGGTCGCAGTATGTGGAGAGTGACGCTGGAAGAGGGGAGCCCTTCTTGCACGTCTCTTCACGTCCAGACCTGGTCGACCTTCCTATGAGTGCCTGCTACCAAGATGTAAGCCTTGTGCTGGTGTGTTGGGGGCCTGGGGGGGGGCGGGAGGGCGACCTGGGGGGTATATCACACCAATGCCCTTGCCCCGCATGTAAATAAAATGTTGTCTGCCGCCTGTGTCGCCTGTTAATCATTAATAAGCATAATGGCAGCCAATTTAACAGCGCCTAATTATCGAGGCGTGGATTGAGGGGTCCAGCTCGTTGCTTGCACTGGGGCCAAGCCACCTTCTTTACAGACCCTAACGGTAAAACTCTCAAGCTCAAACAGAAAGTGACAGGAACTTCAGTGGAGTCATACCTGTGTAAGGGTCAAAAAGTCGACGGATTGAGTGGAGGAGGCAGGCAGAGTGTGAACTGTAACTAGATGCCACGGCTCGGTGGCTGCAAAAAGATTTGACCTGCATATCCTGACTCTTTCACTCTCTAACAATCAACATGGAACATGCTGCAGCACACAAGGGGGATCAACCGGTGTAAGGGTCAGAACAGTGACAGGATCGAGTGGTGTGGCATGGCGAGAGTGCAGCACTGTGAGATCTGGAAACCATCGGATGGATGGTGCGAAAGACTGAAACCTGCAAGCTCAGTCACTCGTGGTGTTGGAGTGAGCCAGAGGCAAGCGTGGAGACTTTTTCAAAGAAGCACGCTGAGAGTGGGCAGCCAGGGCGGGATCCAGGTAAATTAAAGAGATGCGTAAATAGTACACCTTGTTACGGATGTTATGGAGCTGGTGGCGGTGCTGCTAGTTGGCAAATTAGGACTCCTAACTGGGATGTGTGACCATACGTGGAACTTTTAAGGCAGCTACGAGATGGGCGCCCCATGGGGCTCGGGGAGTCAGGGTAGATAAAGAGATGCGTAAATAGATACGCCTTGTTACGATGGTTAGTGGACTGGTGGTGCTGCTGCTTGCTGCTGCTGCTGGAAGTTAGACTCCTAACTGGGTGATGTGACATACGTGGAATTCCTCATGAGCAAGCTTGAGATAGGCGCATGGCGGGAATCCAGGTGAAATAAAAGTATGCGTAAATAGTAGCCTTGTTACTTATGGTAGTGGAGCTGCAGTGGTGCTTTGCTGCTGTTCTGCTGCTGCTGCTGGGTGGAATTTAGGGACTTTCCTGGAATAGGTTATTGTGGCAATAACGTGGAATTTCTCAAGAGCAGCTTGAGATAGGTGGGATGCAGTGTGAAAAAATATAATAACAAAATAAACAAATAAATAAATATGAGCGAGAGAGAGCCTTGTAACGACGGCTCGTGCAGTTCGAGGTCAGTTCTCAGTATACTTCTCCAGAATGACATGTACTGTCCCAGGAGTGACTCTGTGAATTTCGAAATTTGTTCGTGCAAGATGCGAACGTGGTGGTAAGGCACGATAGACCCTATAACCTTAACAGTTGACGTTAACCATCATGAGTCACTTACGTCCTTTCTTCGGCCGGAAACTCCTTGCCCTCCCTCTTCCAGTCTAAGCCCTAAGCAACGCTGATTAATGCTCCTCCCTTCTAATTGAACCCTATTGCGTATCCTTTATCCATCGCTACACTTTATCTCACCATGCACCACACTCCGCCCCCTTAGGTTGATGCCTCCTTCAAGTAGCAACGCCGATGTCAGTGCCCTCCCTCCCTTCCATGCACCCTAGCACCCATGAACCCTGTATGCGGCCCCCTCCCCCACCTCCTCGTAACATATGACCTCACCATGCACCCACTCCGCCCCATTAGTTATGGCCTCCCTCCCTTCAATGGACCCAATACCCATGAACCCTGATATGCGCACCCTCCCAACCCCTCCTCTACACTATGACCCACCATGCACCACACTCCGCCCCATTAGGTTGATGCCGCCTGAAAGAACTAGCGACGCTGATGTTCAAATCCTCCCCCCTTCCATGAACCTAACCCATGAACCCTAATATGCCACCCCCCCCCTCCTCTACACCTATACCATCACCATGCACCCACTTCCGACCCATTAGAGTTGATGCCTCCTCCCTTCCATACACCCTATACCTGAACCCTATATGCGGCCCCCTACCCCCTCCTTCTTTACACATATGACCTTCCATCATGCAACCCACTCCGCCCCATCAGGTTTGATGCCTCTTCAAGACTAGGCAACGCCCCGATGTCCTATTTGCCATTGGTGACATTGCTACGTTTGCACTCAACAGTGTAATGAGGAAGGAGCCAGCTGCGCCAGGAGATGGTCACCCATGCCAGGCATATTCTGCGTCTCATGCTGTGCGAAACGCTATTTATGTGCAGATTGTTTACAGACTCAAAACACGCTGCCAGAGCAATCCTTTCTCATGTCGGACATTATATAAACTGGAGGTGCGTTCTATTGTGACTTATACACGCGGATCGCCAGGGACATCATGGCATTTTCATGCTGTGAATTTGGCAAGTTTATGTGTTTACCTCCTGTACTGACTTTGCGTGGGGGTTATAAGGGAAAGCGGCCCCTGTAAGGTTATTAAAACCGACGAGCGGCCTCAATAATTATCTCTATAGTAAAGTTGCTGGTTTGCCGATACTGAGGTGAATCGTGTGCGCTATGGGATTAAACTTATGCCGTCCACTGAAGTCTGTGTAAAACTCGTCATGAAAAGTGAGGATGAGCAACAAGTGGTTGGTTAAGCTTGTTTCCCAACGGGTGTTAGGCTCCACCCTGCTCTCAATATCCACGACAGCGGGCCTTTACGGAGGCTGGCGGCGCCAGCGCTCACTTTTGCGGACAGTTTATTTTTTTTTCTGATCCGGTCGTTTTCAATTTGCGACGATCGCTACGAACGAAAAAAGGAACAGACAATTAGTGAGGCACGAACTACTTTTAGGTGTGCACGATCTAAGACAAGTCAACGCCCATGAAGATTTTCAGGGGCAACAATATAAACGCTCTGTAACGCACACACACATACTAACACACATCTCGAGCACCCCACACACGCAAACAAACAAACACAACATTACAAAACACAACAATACCTAACCGGATAATAATAAAGAAAAACAAAAGCACACGACGCTATGCCAACATCATACATAGCTAACACACAACATACTCCCCTACAAGGCTTGCTGCGAGTGACTACCTGCTTTCTCTACAGCCGAATATTGACTTGGTGGGCTCTTTTATGGCACGAGTGGCATACACACACAATGGCTCATGCACTCACACAATCTGTCATCACACACTCGTACACACATATCCCTACGGTTCTACTGCGAGTACGACTACCTGCTTTCTTCTAAGCGAATCTTTCGACTTGGCCTGGGTCTTTTATGGAACAGTGGCAATACAACACGCACACCATGGCGTCAGCACTCACAAACAACGCACATACAAACACACTCATCACACCACTCCCTAAGGCTAAATACTGCCGAGTACGACTACCTGCTTTCTTCTACAGGCAGAGTTTCGACCTTGCTGGGTCTTTTTATGGAACAGTGGAGGGAACTGAGGTCGTCCAATTGGCAGGCCTGGTTGGTGGTGCGAAGGCATGGGGCATACTTTTGTGAAAGGTGGAAAGGTAATGGAGTTGTGGGGCCTTACTTTGAGAAGGGTGGGCGGGAAGGTAGGTGGGGGTTATCAGCAAGGATTGGTGGTTGGCCAGTGCGGAAAGGAAAGTGGTGGTTATACAATCTGAGGTTGTCCCTTTAACGAGCGGAGTTGGTGGTGCTGCGATGGGGATACTCATGTGAATGGTGAAAGGTTAGTGGTGTAATTAAAATAATAGTACCCCTTATTCTGGAGGCGCTGAGGTTGAATTGGGGCACGTCACTCACTGGGGGGCAACAACATAGAAGTTTAGTCCATCTCTTTTTTTTCTGAGCTAACTCTATTTGAATAATGATGCGCCAGCTGTCAGAGGATTGTCATCGGAAGTGTCATGAGAATGCTGCTGGATATTTCTTACTCGAGAAAATTTAACTTAATCTTAGTATCACTGCCGGAAAGAAGCTCTCATTTGTTTTCCCCAGGATCCATCATCTCATCCCATTAGCACAATCACACTTCACCCCCATCCCCCAATGACCAGGTGTTTGGAGGTTTCCTGAGTGAAGTGCGATGAGAAGCTAGCATGCAAAAGTGCGAAGGAGCGACCTGCTGCGCCCGCTGACTCTGGCTGCCCAGGGATTGTTTTTGCGCTAGTAGCTCGCAATAACACGGGGAAGCAGTATGATTAGAGATGCTAAAAGCAGATACTGCCTCCGTAGTTCTTACAGGCGTCGGACAAATGACATTCCTGTAATTTGGTTGTTTAATCCATGGATGTGAACTCCTGGCGGGTGAAACAGTTGAAGTATTTATGTAGGGGGGGATGATATTAATGCAAGTCGGTCAATCTGACAGCACTGGTGTTTTCCATATTGCATCAGTTAAAACCGGTCGAGTAAACCCCATATTTGAGTTGGAACCAGAGAAGCATAATATCCAGATTCATAGCAGCCAGCCAAGTTAGCCAGATAGGAAGGGTAAAAGAAAGGATCCCTGAGTTGGCCGGCGAAGCCAACGGGAAACAGTAGCACGAAATAGGGCCCCGTTATACTAAACGATTGTTTGGGGTTCAGTTAATTTGTGCTTTTTCTTTTTAAGCCTTCATATCTCGGTAGGGCAAGTCTTTGCTTATTTGGCCTACCTGGACTGTACATACATAAGACAACGAACTCATACCAGTGGTTTTTCTTTTTAGCTCCCTCCTGAATCTTGGTGTACCGGGTATTTATTGGCTTGATGCTCATGGTATCTCATGACGACGAACGACCAAGTGGTTGCGGTAAAATAGAGTCGCACATTCAGCAACAGGTTTCACCAACCTTACTGGTTTTTTCTTACAAGTAGTAGGTGCTCGACCTTCTACTCTGGCTACTGTCTGGCCGTGCTCCTGGGCTGAAGTGCCTGGTATACCAGGTCCATTTATATTGGTCCTTTAATTTTGGGGGCTACTAATAGGCAGCTCCGCCAGCTCAAGCCTTTGGGTTAAACCCAAAGCTTTCATGCATTGGAATGTCCGTCCTGTCAGCTGTCAGGGCACTAACCAATTGTATAGGGACACAGACGGAAAGAAATTGAATGGGACAGAGAGGAAAGAATTGATCAAAATAAAGGATTATAGAAGACGAGAAGAGGAGCATTGTAGGTAACTCTATGAGGATGGGTTCTCGGGTACCTAGAGGTACGGGTCTAGGGCACTGGAACGTGATTCAGGTTGGAAGGGACAGTGGAGTAATACGCTTCCGCTGATACTCCAACCCTGAACCCTAAACCCTTAAACTAAACCTAAACGAAAAGCTACTGAAGTCAAGGCTTGAGGTTTCCTCCGAGAGAAACTTTGAACATATTAATATAGTCTATATAATTTAATTATATATGTTTACATGACTCTAGCTTTTAACACTCTAGAAATTGAACAAATTTGATTCTAATTTCTAATATTTCATCCTTTTTCTTTCTCGATTTTCTTGCTCGTGCTACCGCCTTTTTCCGAGGACACCCAGTCTTTAAATACTACAATCGGGTGAGGTCGTTTCAGATTTGCGTGACGCATCTGGGACTACGTCAATCGTGCTTTGGCAAATTATAGTCCCCTGCCGATCTGCTGTCATAACCTTGAATAGCACTGTTTAAGGATACATTAGCTGTCATGGCTGACTCACCGGTGGAGATTTAATGTAAATCATCCGAAATCGTACATACAGCGTTTACCCTTCCCGTTATTCTCAGTCTTGGTCTTCAACGTTTCCTCGTCTGTCGCCTGCTCACCAACTGCCCTCCTGCTTTTCCAGTCCACTCTTCGTAAATCGGACTTCCACTTTTTTTCAGATTGGCTTTCTCAGCTTATGATTTTGACTTTACCCGTTAAATCTAGCTTAATTAACCTTTCTTTTTTTGCTAGCATCTACTACTGGCTCTCAACCTTCGGTTTCCATTATGTCGTACCTTTAACTCCCCAGATCCAACCGTTCCACATATGGCACACGTACTAAGTAGGACACGTCATTCCTCACCTTTCTCAACAACCCTTGTATCCCAAAGTAATTCATCCTCCAACACAATTTTCAAACTCACCCGCTTATCTCGTCATTTTTATGACGATTCCCCCTTTCCCTCGCTGATCTGATCTTGAATTACCTTTCTCTTACTGCGACTTTAACTACTTGACTTAACAGTACTTCGTCTTCTCTCAACAACTTTTATCCATGATCACTTGGACACACATATCGTTTGACTCGGTTGAACATAGATCCTTTTCTGGAAAAAATATAAATTTATTCCGAAACTTACTCAACATTCCCACCCGATATTCTCTCCTTTCGAAATTTGTCAACACGTAATCATTGCCATGATTTATTCTTCAAAAGCTGTTTTATCATCTCCATGACTACGTCCATATCCCAGCCTCCAGAGAAAAATGGCATGTTACTCTAAATTTAACCCGTCTATTCATCTCATTCCCTCACGTCGCATCTTGAACGTCGTTGGGTCCTTGTCACAAGTTGGGACATAATTTCACCACGATCGCAGATATCATCTTTTTGCAGTTTACGGGCGTCTCCAACTTCTTCAAGTTATGGTGGGACTCTGTTTGTAATCCTGCTACATCATCTAGATACCTCACACAATATGCTTATTTCTTGGAGTACCTTAATATTCATGCCTTTTCTCTAGGATAAAAGTCCTCCTTTATCAACGTTTCGACAACTCTATCATTTTTAACTATTATACCCTTTTCTCTGATTCAATCTAGATTACATGGAGATTTCATTTCGCCTGACTACCGTATGTATACTTTTACAAGCATAATTATGCTTCCAGATTAGACTACTGTTCACGTCTAGAGATTCAGGATATTTCGTCTCTTCTTCCTGGATTGAACTTAATGCTTCAGGACCAGATTCCCCTCATTTTCCTTATGGTCGAACATAAATCATATGCCCCCCCTAATATAAAAGCCCTTCCAGCTGGATTTCTACACCCTATCGTAAACTCAAATCCTCAGCTTCACATAAATTATTTTCATACACACCCATAACGATCTCAACAGCAATCAACTTTGTCTCTACTGGAAATTTCAAAATCCAATTAGGCTATCCGTGTTTGTGACAACATTCTCAAGACATGAACTACACATAACATACTTCCTCAGCTACTGCCTCAACAACCTCCTTTTCTCTCATAAACTGGAGTCAGAGCGGGAAAGAGTAACAATCACAAAGGAAGAACGCACGAACAATTAATAAGGGCAGGGTCAAAGCCAAGTACCCACAGTCGATACTGCAAAGTCGGGGTTAGGGTACAGAAGGGGACATCAAGTGACCCTAGTCTGACAGCCAGATTAGTGCTAGTTAACACGGTGAGACCAAGTACAGCAATCGACTGACCTCCACCTAGGTCGACCTGTCTCTGTTCAAAAACCAAAACAACTCCATTATTTTCAGCCACTGGGTTTAAGCTATTTTCAGGGCCAAAATATTGAGGGCAAGTAAACTATTAACTGGTCTGTTTGCTCATTTGCATCAGAACGCAGTAATAGTCAGAGAGGTACAGCCCAACCGAAAATCCTCCACTGTGCCTGTATGTTTTGAACAGGTGCAACAGCGTCTAAAAATGACCTAAGATGGTCTGAAGTACAGTAACATCAAACTTGATGAACCGTACACAATTAACTGGCACAACAGTGGTGCACATCCTGGGCTCCTCAATAGCTCGGGAACAAAACCAAACCAAACCCAGACAGATTTATTTGGCAGAGAGTCCCTGCCGTATTAGAATTCCAAAAGAAGGAAAATCAATCCCCAAAACTGTGAGAAATTATATTTCTCACATTGTTACACACACATATTCAGGTTGTATTAATATCCCTCCACAATACGCCCGGGTTAAACCTATCAGTCTCCACCTTAATTCCACCTAACAAGAGTGAATTAAGGGAAAACCCCAAAAGGAAAAATCCCATAAAACCCCATGACCATGGCAGTGCAATCCTGCGGAAGGGCTAAACGAATTCCGACGCAAGTACAAGCTAAACCTAAGGGACTGCTGGTCATAGCCATTAGGCAGCCAATAGGAGCACACGTTACACAAAGACCAGGCCTATGAGAGGCCAGAAAACTGGGGGAAACAAACCTAAATGTTCAACCTACAATCAAAAACCATAATATGAAAAGCTATGTATGAGGGCCTTGGCCCTGGGCCTTGTGCCAAGGAACCCATGCCATGCTCTTTCATATGAACTCCCAGAATAGGGCAGGAGTTAGGGCTTGGTGGAAGGGGATCCGCCTTGTTGTCCTTGGTGTTGACGTAAAGTCACAGCCAAGCGCTTATCCTCAACCAACACTTGATGTAGTGGTGGAATGATGTCGATATGCTTCGCCTTGAGCTCAAGCTTCCAATACACCAGTCCAGGAACAAAGCACCCTGACTGTCACACTGGATAGTGACCAGTGTGCAGGGCAGAACCCAAAATCAATTGCGGAGCTGCTTAATCCATTGGACTCCCTAGCAACCTACTGCCGCGTGCGCTTTGTAGTACCCTGGTTACAGGGATTTTTATTTCCGCTATATATAGCGATCGCTAGTTTTGACCCGTTTTTAGAGAAATTATGGGCTATAAAAAGTTACAAAAAAAAAATTATTTTTGTTTGCCTCAATGGCCCTAAAAAGCAAACAAAAAGCTACAGAAAGCACTAAAAAGCTGTCCTGGAGGAGGCTAAAACCATAAGCTAGAAGAAACCCACTTTCAGGTTTGAAAAAAGAATCACTGCCTGGTTAGTTCCAGCTCATGTATGAGTCTGTATGGAGTCGGCGTGCGTTAGTACGATTTTGTTTTTTTAGTTGTGAAAGGACTTTCACCCCAGGAGGTGGGTCTCCCGACACAAACCAACGACACGGAGGATTCAGTTCGAATGGTGGTGCCCCTCCTACAATATGCAAAGTAGGCGCACTTAGGGTTGGTGAGAGATACCAACCCACGACCAAACGAACATTCACCCACGAGGCCGTGTGTGTGTGGGATTGAGGTCAAATGTGCATACTAAAGCATGTGGGTGCGTTAGAATGAGGTTTTGTGGGTGCGTTAGAATGAGGTTGTGGGTTGCGTTAGTACGAGCTCATGCATGGGTGTGTATGCGATAAAGTGTGCGTTAGTACTTGGCATGTGTGGGAGTACGATTTGGATTGTGCGGTTTGTGCGCAGCCTGATTCGAAGTGTGACCGCAATGAGATATTGATGATGAAAGTAGGCCGTTTGGGAAGCGTAATTCTACGTTACACCGCATAAACGTGAACTATAGTGAAGTTTGGTGGCGTTGTGCCATACCCATCACTTTGACCAGAAACTGTGTTTGCGTCTTAATGTGATAATATGTGGTATATAAATAGGCTACATGTCGAGTACAACTTGAATTCGAAGTATTCCTTTTGATATATTTATGTGCAAAGTAGTATTTTGGAAATGTGAACACTCCCTTACACGTGAAGAATGTGGATTTGTGAGGTGCATATGTGTTCCCATGTATATCATGTGAGCCTTGCATGGTCTGTAATTCATTCACGGATATGATGTACAGTTACATGATACCTGTTGTGATCTTGTTGAAAAAGTGGAATTTGGTCCGAGCGAGATTTCGAACCCGAAACCTGCGATTTCATTTTTCGGGATATTTTTGCCGACGGCAGTTGGCGTGGCTTGCCCCTGCCCACCCCCCGCACGGGACCCAGGGCACAGCCCTAAGGTGAGCTCCATGGATGTTTTTTCCCAAGGGGAATGTTTCGATTTGGTCGATTATGGTGCTTTATTGGTTATTTTTGTTCGCCTCGGATTTTACGACAACAAGTTCTGCTCCCACATCTGTGCATGCGCACATGTTATTTAGGTACAAATTTGGAATGTTGAGTGTGTGGAAGTCCTTACCCGTTAATTTGTAGGTTTTGGCAAAAAAGTTAGCTCCTTTTTCTTTTCAATCACGATGCTCTATGTGCCTTTTTGATAATATGTCGGGTATAATAAGTCTTATAATTGTTTTGAAGATATAGAATGTTTAAGTCTTTTTTTTGTATTCATGAAACCTGAATGTTTTTTTGTGACGGACTATAAACTAATGGCTAACTAACGGACATTTTAATTGGCGCGGTAATCCCTTCTTCCAAATATCTGGAGATTGCTTTCATTCGGTAAAGTTACCTAGGGCCTGGCCCATGGTCCCGAAAACCGATAAGCAAATTGGACATTTTTGTTCACGTCCAGGAAGCCATTATTATCAACTCGTTCGCGTAATTGGTATAAGTAGCAGTCTTGCTTCTCGACTCCGCAGGATCTTGTCCGCGTTTAAGTAATGTCGTTCTCGGAGGAGGAAATTCTGCAAGGATACGCTGCAAAGCAATTCTGAATCTGGCCTCAAGCCCGGAGAGCTTGCCATCATCGGAGAGGGAGCCCAGTGGTTTCTTACGAGCGCCCCGCCCTCTCTAAGGCCTACCTCACTATTGATGGTGCGTACCTCTTTTAAGGGGGAGGGAGCCCCCATGTTTACCCATTTGTCTGTCCGACCACACGGCAAGTTCAAGTACCAACTTTCGGTAATTCTGACACCAACCGACAGGACGGTTTGCGCTTTCATTTCGCCTTGGAGAGTTAGGCTTGTAGTGGCTCGTGATAGATTCTGGCTGCCCCCATGGGCCCTCTCGAAGGCCTACCTCACTATTGATGGTGCGTTCCGCCTTGACTGCATCATCATGCCATCGATCTTCTTTCATCACTGATTCATTCTCTTGGATAAAACCAATACAGTCTAGGTTTGCTAACATAGCTGCGTATTTGAAACGGCCACCTGTGCTTGCACCGCATCCCACCCCCACCTTCATGGGGCAGTCTCGGCCAGAGGGGTCTCCGCAATTTGCCTTTTTGGTGGAGCCCCCTCTTCTACGAACGGACGTGGCAGCCGAGGTCGCTGTAGATCATTCTCAATTGCATGACGAGGCGAACGTTGGTTTTTCCCGACATTCGAACAGTCGTCCTCACCAAGTGTGCAAGCCCACGTTCACCGCCCGCGGTCCACCCATGGGATTATGGAATGTAGCACGATTCAGGGGGTATATCTTGACTTACGGCACTAATCAGCTACAGATTATCTGAGGATCCAAACCTCTCAAAACGCGCTCAAAATCTACATCCTCACTGCCCCTCGCTAGTTCTGGGCAAAGCCCCCTCTTCAAGTGTATCAGCTTGGATAACACTCCGGAGAGTGGACTTTGTGTGTGCAGCACGCCAATCTATAAATGCGGAGACGAGAATAAGTTACAAGCACAGGAGACCCATTAAGGGGCACCAGTGGAGGAAAGGGGGCGGTAGCCTGGAACCTGATCAGGGTACAGGCTAGACAGCGCGTGTTAGAAGAACCGATGACGCAGTCAACAGGAAAGCTGACATAGTATGAGGACCGATAGTTCTAAGGGAGTACAACAAGGAGTCACCAAGACATAAAACAAGCTAGGAGCACCGCTATTCATGCTGATACTCCACCTATGACGCAGGTGACATACAATACTAGTACTCCACCTATGGCACTGGGACATAAACCATAAACTGGTAGCAAACAAAAATTATTAAGGAACGGCGAAAAACAGGAAACCAGAAGAAAGCCTTGTCTAAAAATAAAAGGATGAGAAAGGATGAACCAAAAACCACTGTAGTACTCCGAAAATGTAGCAGCAAAAAACTTGGGTCATACCGAGCTGAGCTGAGACCAAAATGGAAATGTAACCATCCATGGTAAGGCAAAAATACTATTCATCCAGAATAGTAGGCACATAACCAGAAAATCACAGGGAGGCCAAACAGAAATCAATCCTAATACCAAAGGAAGGGGAACAAACGGTGACTGAAAGAACCGAGAACTTAACCTAAAGAGAAGACTGAAAAAATCGTACATCAAAGTTGGGGAACAACGGTTATAGAAAACCCGATCCGGGAATAGGAACCTAACGCCAATCAATGATAACCAAAGAGACGGATTGAAATATCGTGTGAGCGCAGCACACGAGAGAATCAAAGCCTAAAGGACGCAGACAAGAGGACACTAAAGACTACGATGGAAAAGAAAAAAAAAGTCGATGGAAAAATCCACTACCTTAAAAACTATTCTTAGCATAGAATTCATGACTAGGTTGGGATGAAAAAAACATGATGAACTGGTTTCTCACTCAAAGATGGAAGTAAGAAGATTTATGAAAGTTAATTATCATAAATCCCCAGTTACGGCACTAACTAAAACATTCTAGGAGGTGGGTATCGCACCGCAAAGAACTCATGCACTCAAGACACACCAAGCGCCTAACCACAAGCAAACCAAACCTGCAGCAACTGAAAAAAAAATCCCAAAGGATGCGAAGTTAAAATTTTCAAGAAACTTGTAACCAACAAAGGAAACACAGTTCAATGAACAATAGAAGGGTAGATGTACAACCATAGTACATAAAACCTATTGTCCACCTGAAAAATAATAAACGCATAAAAAGGACTTCAAAGAATTTTCTGCAAAGGATGGACTGAAAGGGCGCTTGAAATACACTCGGAAAACAAGAAGAGGTGAGCGGCCGGTACATCTGCAAGTACAACTGCAAGATTACCCAGCCCACCAATTCACAGTAAAATCCGAAGGGAAACAACTACTACACTCCACAAAAAAGTTCCAATCACATGAGGGGCTGGTGATCTAAAAACAGTGTGGAGTAAAAATAAATAGCTAATCTATGATGAGCTCCACCGAACGAACCATCTGCCTATGGAACTAAGAGTCAGAAACATCAAGACGCTATAACGGTGGTCTGAATTAAGTACCACCTTCCACCAAAACCAAGAAAGACAGCTGAAAGGAAGCTGCCTAAACAAAGCGTCGTAACGCTCCACCAATCTAGACTACCCTATAAGACAGTCTAGGCGGTGCTGAGGAATAGGCACTCACACATAGGCCATGTTAACCTACGTATGAGAACCAGCAGCACCTAAAACAATGAATCCTGGGTTGACTGTAACACCCCAACCATACGCAGTATCAAGCTAGACCAGTGTTCAAGATCATCACTTACCCATTCGGCAACGGCTACATCATCACATGGGCTTGACCCGAGTAATCCACCAGGGACGACAGGAGGCGTCGGAATTATCGACACCCGCGAGCCATCCGAGGTGGTCGGAGGTTGGCGACTATTAGTCAATGGACCTGATCCAGGTACCACTATGATCGAAGGCTGTCTAAATCCTAAAGCTTCACCGCTAAAAACGTGGCACAGAGGAGGGCCTGGCGACCCCCTGAGATTCGGCTAAGATTATAGTTGGATATCCAACTCCCACCCGCCCTAAAACTTCACACACAATACAGCGAGATCAGGCCCTGGTCTAGAATGCAACAATGATACATCCCAGCCAGGCCAGCCAAACAACAATTGGGGTTGTTAAAGGGCGTAGGGAATTACCGGTAACACATAACATATCACCGTTTGATGACAGGAGGGATGCAAGCGGGCACGGGGACCCATACTAATGGGAGAACCCAGAAAGACAGTTTAGAACTGAACTGGAGATAGAGAGTACATCACTACTCACTACTAACTGGCGCAACATTGGAAACCCAAATATAATAACCCTTACTCACCAGGGAATACCCAACCAGTCTACCAAATAATGCCTTTCTAACTAGCTTGTTGCGTGACTGCCCAATTACTAAGATTACATAGCAAGGGCAACCAAACAAACGCAACAACGACACATCAGGTGCAACCCCAAAGAAAAGCTCCGAAGGAGTCTTGTCTCCCTAGATGAACACGCGATTGCGAAGATAACACACTAGCACCATGCTGAGCAGTGTCATCATCAAACAACTCATGCATGCCCCAACTAATCGAGATCAACCATGCCTCTATACCACTTAACTAAAAATTCCTAAGCCCTATCATAACTCAAACACTTGAACCCAAACTCACGTAGCTAAGGCATACACCTAAGGGGGGAACCAGGGGCACGGGAAGACAAAGTAGTAACCTCTGACGAACCACGGAACGCACCCAGGGGTCACAAGGAGCCTAAGAGAGAAAAAATATCCACCAAGATATCATGCCAAAGATCCTCCACGGCCGCTGGACTAGGGCCAGGACGGCGTCCACTGCGGCCTGTAGCATGGCGAAGTCCGGCGCTGCGAGACCTGGGATCACAGAAGGTGGGGAAGCGTTAGGTCGAAGTCAAGATTTGAGGTATGGGAAAAAGGAGACGAGAATGACAGTGCAGCAAGTCACACCTGGTGCAGAAAATCGCACCAATGGCAGAAAATCGCAAATCGCAAGGGCAGAATTCGAAACATTTATCGCTAGGATGCGAAGAGCAGAGCCGAGGCATGTAAAGGTCCTAATATCCCGCCGTCGATGATCAGTCAATCTCAAGTCCCCCCCTCTATCGCTCGACTCACCCGGTTGGGGGGTAGAGGGAGCAGCACCCGTAGTGGTGCTGACCATACCCCCCTGCTTCCTACCACCTCCAGAATCTCCAGGTCCAGACGCGTAGGTCGTCCTCCTCTGGCGAATCCTACGGCAGTGCCGGCGATCCGCCAGTTTGATCAAAAAAAATTCTCCAGAAGGTAGCACAGAGCCACTAGAGCGCAAGCTCCTGCCAGGAGCCGACCGTCGGCTGGGCAGAGCAAAGGGGGGCAAAGACGACGTAGACATCAGCAGGGAGCTTGGTCGGCTTGGCAACCTCCGGTATGCAGGCAGAGCCTCAAACACCGGAGAAAGGTTAGCGACGTCAAGGACGCGAGCAGACGAAGACGGGGTATCTCCACCGATGTCCAGGCTAGTCGCCGACTTGAGTCTGCACGTCACAGTCATCTACGACAGACGGGAGGAGGCGACAGACGGCAGGGGAGGAAAAGGAAGAGAAGATGGAGGAATGACCGGGGGGGGGTTACTTCCACGATGGCGGAAGGACTCTCATGACCGCTAGCAGAGGCAGCTGGTGCACAAACGTCTAGCCAATCATCAAGAGGAGCCGTTCCTCCGTTGGAAGGATTGGTCGCAGCCATCGCTGAGAATGATACTGCGCATCCCGCGCGTCCAGGAAAGACCATCCATGTCATGGAGTTTCTCAAAATGGCGGGAGGTCCTCGCGGAAGTTGCATCGCAAAGCAGTGGGTAGTAAATGAAGGGCCGTATAACCTATCAGCTTGGATAACACTCCGGAGAGTGGACTTTGTGTGTGCAGCACGCCAATCTATAAATGCGGAGACGAGAATAAGTTACAAGCACAGGAGACCCATTAAGGGGCACCAGTGGAGGAAAGGGGGCGGTAGCCTGGAACCTGATCAGGGTACAGGCTAGACAGCGCGTGTTAGAAGAACCGATGACGCAGTCAACAGGAAGCTGACATAGTACTGTCAGGACCGATAGTTCTAAGGGAGTACACAAGGAGTCACCAAGACATAAAACAAGCGAGAGCACCGCTATTCATGCTGATACTCCACCTATGACGCAGGTGACATACAATACTAGTACTCCACCTATGGCACTGGGACATAGAACCATAAACTGGTAGCAAACAAAAAATTATTAAGGAACGGCGGAAAACAGGAAACCAGAAGAAAGCCTTGTCTAAAATAAAAAGGATGAGAAAGGATGAACCAAAAAACCACTGTAGTACTCCGAAAATGTAGCAGCAAAAAACTTGGGTCATACCGAGCTGAGCTGAGACCAAAATGGAAATGTAACCATCCATGGTAAGCGCAAAAATACTATTCATCCAGAATAGTAGGCACATAACCAGAAAATCACAGGGAGGCCAAACAGAAATCAATCCTAATACCAAAGGAAGGGGAACAACGGTGACTGAAAGAACCGAGAACTTAACCTAAAGAGAAGACTGAAAAAATCGTACATCAAAGTTGGGGAACAACGGTATAGAAAACCCGATCCGGGAATAGGAACCTAACGCCAATCAATGATAACCAAAGAGACGGATTGAAATATCGTGTGAGCGCAGCACACGAGAGAATCAAAGCCTAAAGGACGCAGACAAGAGGACACTAAAGACTACGATGGAAAAGAAAAAAAAAGTCGATGGAAAAATCCACTACCTTAAAAACTATTCTTAGCATAGAATTCATGACTAGGTTGGGATGAAAAAAACATGATGAACTGGTTTCTCACTCAAAGATGGAAGTAAGAAGATTTATGAAAGTTAATTATCATAAATCCCCAGTTACGGCACTAACTAAAACATTCTAGGAGGTGGGTATCGCACCGCAAAAGAACTCATGCACTCAAGACACACCAAGCGCCTAACCACAAGCAAACCAAACCTGCAGCAACTGAAAAAAAATCCAAAGGATGCGAAGTTAAAATTTTCAAGAAACTTGTAACCAACAAAGGAAACACAGTTCAATGAACAATAGAAGGGTAGATGTACAACCATAGTACATAAAACCTATTGTCCACCTGAAAAATAATAAACGCATAAAAAGGACTTCAAAGAATTTTCTGCAAAGGATGGACTGAAAGGGCGCTTGAAATACACTCGGAAAACAAGGAAGAGGTGAGCGGCGGTACATCTGCAAGTACAACTGCAAGATTACCCAGCCCACCAATTCACAGTAAAATCCGAAGGGAAACAACTACTACACTCCACAAAAAGTTCCAATCACATGAGGGGCTGGTGATCTAAAAACAGTGTGGAGTAAAAATAAATAGCTAATCTATGATGAGCTCCACCGAACGAACCATCTGCCTATGGAACTAAGAGTCAGAAACCATCAAGACGCTATAACGGTGGTCTGAATTAAGTACCACCTTCCACCAAAACCAAGAAAGACAGCTGAAAGGAAGCTGCCTAAACAAAGCGTCGTAACGCTCCACCAATCTAGACTACCCTATAAGACAGTCTAGGCGGTGCTGAGGAATAGGCACTCACACATAGGGCCATGTTAACCTACGTATGAGAACCAGCAGCACCTAAAACAATGAATCCTGGGTTGACTGTAACACCCCAGCCATACGCAGTATCAAGCTAGACCAGTGTTCAAGATCATCACTTACCCATTCGGCAACGGCTACATCATCACATGGGCTTGACCCGAGTAATCCACCAGGGACGACAGGAGGCGTCGGAATTATCGACACCCGCGAGCCATCCGAGGTGGTCGGAGGTTGGCGACTATTAGTCAATGGACCTGATCCAGGTACCACTATGATCGAAGGCTGTCTAAATCCTAAAGCTTCACCGCTAAAACGTGGCACAGAGGAGGGCCTGGCGACCCCCTGAGATTCGGCTAAGATTATAGTTGGATATCCAACTCCCCACCCGCCCTAAAACTTCACACACAATACAGCGAGATCAGGCCCTGGTCTAGAAATGCAACAATGATACATCCCAGCCAGGCCAGCCAACAACAATTGGGGTTGTTAAAGGGCGTAGGGAATTACCGGTAACACATAACATATTCACCGTTTGATGACAGGAGGGATGCAAGCGGGCACGGGGACCCATACTAATGGGAGAACCCAGAAAGACAGTTTAGAACTGAACTGGAGATAGAGAGTACATCACTACTCACTACTAACTGGCGCAACATTGGAAACCCAAATATAATAACCCTTACTCACCAGGGAATACCCAACCAGTCTACCAAATAATGCCTTTCTAACTAGCTTGTTGCGTGGACTGCCCAATACTAAGATTACATAGCAAGGGCAACCAAACAAACGCAACAACGACACATCAGGTGCTACCCAAAGAAAAGCTCCGAAGGAGTCTTGTCTCCCTAGATGAACACGCGATTGCGAAGATAACACACTAGCACCATGCTGAGCAGTGTCATCATCAACAACTCATGCATGCCCCAACTAATCGAGATCAACCATGCCTCTATACCACTTAACTAAAAAATTCCTAAGCCTATCATAACTCAAACACTTGAACCCAAACTCACGTAGCTAAGGCATACACCTAAGGGGGAACCAGGGGCACGGGAAGAACAAAGTAGTAACCTCTGACGAACCACGGAACGCACCCAGGGGTCACAAGGAGCCTAAGAGAGAAAAAATATCCACCAAGATATCATGCCAAGATCCTCCACGGCCGCTGGACTAGGGCCAGGACGGCGTCCACTGCGGCCTGTAGCATGGGCGAAGTCCGGCGCTGCGAGACCTGGGATCACAGAAGGTGGGGAAGCGTTAGGTCGAAGTCAAGATTTGAGGTATGGGAAAAAGGAGACGAGAATGACAGTGCAGCAAGTCACACCTGGTGCAGAAAATCGCACCCAATGGCAGAAAATCGCAAATCGCAAGGGCAGAATTCGAACATTTATCGCTAGGATGCGAAGAGCAGAGCCGAGCATGTAAAGGTCCTAATATCCCGCCGTCGATGATCAGTCAATCTCAAGTCCCCCCTCTATCGCTCGACTCACCCGGTTGGGGGGTAGAGGGAGCAGCACCCGTAGTGGTGCTGACCATACCCCCCTGCTTCCTACCACCTCCAGAATCTCCAGGTCCAGACGCGTAGGTCGTCCTCCTCTGGCGAATCCTACGGCAGTGCCGGCGATCCGCCAGTTTGATCAAAAAAATTCTCCAGAAGGTAGCACAGAGCCACTAGAGCGCAAGCTCCTGCCAGGAGCCGACCGTCGGCTGGGCAGAGCAAAGGGGGGCAAAGACGACGTAGACATCAGCAGGGAGCTTGGTCGGCTTGGCAACCTCCGGTATGCAGGCAGAGCCTCAAACACCGGAGAAAGGTTAGCGACGTCAAGGACGCAAGCAGACGAAGACGGGGTATCTCCACCGATGTCCAGGCTAGTCGCCGACTTGAGTCTGCACGTCACAGTCATCTACGACAGACGGGAGGAGGCGACAGACGGCAGGGGAGGAAAAAGGAAGAGAAGATGGAGAATGACCGGGGGGGGTTACTTCCACGATGGCGGAAGGACTCTCATGACCGCTAGCAGAGGCAGCTGGTGCACAAACGTCTAGCCAATCATCAAGAGGAGCCGTTCCTCCGTTGGAAGGATTGGTCGCAGCCATCGCTGAGAATGATACTGGCGCATCCCGCGCGTCCAGGAAAGACCATCCATGTCATGGAGTTTCTCAAAATGGCGGGAGGTCCTCGGCGGAAGTTGCATCGCAAAGCAGTGGTAGTAAATGAAGGGCCGTATAACCTATCAGCTTGGATAACACTCCGGAGAGTGGACTTTGTGTGTGCAGCACGCCCAATCTATAAATGCGGAGACGAGAATAAGTTACAAGCACAGGAACCCATTAAGGGGCACCAGTGAGGAAAGGGGGCGGTAGCCTGGAACCTGATCAGGGTACAGGCTAGACAGCGCGTGTTAGAAGAACCGATGACGCAGTCAACAGGAAGCTGACATAGTACTGGTCAGGACCGATAGTTTCTAAGGGAGTACACAAGGAGTCACCAAGACATAAAACAAGCGAGAGCACCGCTATTCATGCTGATACTCCACCTATGACGCAGGTGACATACAATACTAGTACTCCACCTATGGCACTGGGGACATAGAACCATAAAACTGGTAGCAAAACAAAAATTATTAAGGAACGGCGGAAAAACAGGAAAACCAGAAGAAAGCCTTGTCTAAAATAAAGGATGAGAAAGGATGAACCAAAAACCACTGTAGTACTCCGAAAATGTAGCAAGCAAAAACTTGGGTCATACCGAGCTGAGCTGAGACCAAAATGGAAATGTAACCATCCATGGTAGCGCAAAAATACTATTCATCCAGAATAGTAGGCACATAACCAGAAATCACAGGGAGGCCAAACAGAAATCAATCCTAATACCAAAGAAGGAGGGGAACAACGGTGACTGAAAGAACCGAGAACTTAACCTAAAGAGAAGACTGAAAAAAATCGTACATCAAAGTTGGGGAACAACGGTATAGAAAACCGCGATCCGGGAAATAGGAACCTAACGCCAATCAATGATAACCAAAGAGGACGGATTGAAATATCGTGTGAGCGCAGCACACGAGAGAAATCAAAGCCTAAAGGACGCAGACAAGAGGACACTAAAGACTACGATGGAAAAGAAAAAAAAAAAGTCGATGGAAAAATCCACTACCTTAAAAACTATTCTTAGCATAGAATTCATGACTAGGTTGGGATGAAAAAAACATGATGAACTGGTTTCTCACTCAAAAGATGGAAGTAAGAAGATTTATGAAAGTTAATTATCATAAATCCCCAGTTACGGCACTAACAAAACATTCTAGGAGGTGGGTATCGCACCGCAAAGAACTCATGCACTCAAGACACACCAAGCGCCTAACCACAAGCAAACCAACCTGCAGCAACTGAAAAAAAAATCCCAAAGGATGCGAAGTTAAAATTTTCAAGAAACTTGTAACCAACAAAGGAAACAACAGTTCAATGAACAATAGAAGGGTAGATGTACAACCATAGTACATAAAACCTATTGTCCACCTGAAAAATAATAAACGCATAAAAAGGACTTCAAAGAATTTTCTGCAAAGGATGGACTGAAAGGGCGCTTGAAATACACTCGGGAAAACAAGGAAGAGGTGAGCGGCGGTACATCTGCAAGTACAACTGCAAGATTACCCAGCCACCAATTCACAGTAAAATCCGAAGGGAAACAACTACTGACACTCACAAAAAGTTCCAATCACAGAGGGGCTGGTGATCTAAAAACAGTGTGGAGTAAAAAATAAATAGCTAATCTATGATGAGCTCCACCGAACGAACCATCTGCCTATGGAACTAAGAGTCAGAAACCATCAAGACGCTATAGACGGTGGTCTGAATTAAGTACCACCTTCCACCAAAAACAAGAAAGACAGCTGAAAGGAAGCTGCCTAAACAAAGCGTCGTAACGCTCCACCAATCTAGACTACCCTATAAGACAGTCTAGGCGGTGCTGAGGAATAGGCACTCACACATAGGGCCATGTTAACCTACGTATGAGAACCAGCAGCACCTAAAACAATGAATCCTGGGTTGACTGTAAACACCCCAGCCATACGCAGTATCAAGCTAGACCAGTGTTCAAGATCATCACTTACCCATTCGGGCAACGGCTACATCATCACATGGCTTGACCCGAGTAAATCCACCAGGGACGACAGGAGGCGTCGGAATTTATCGACACCCGCGAGCCATCCGAGGTGGTCGGAGGTTGGCGACTATTAGTCAATGGACCTGATCCAGGTACCACTATGATCGAAGGCTGTCTAAATCCTAAAGCTTCACCGCTAAAAACGTGGCACAGAGGAGGGCCTGGCGACCCCCTGAGATTCGGCTAAGATTATAGTTTGGATATCCAACTCCCACCCGCCCTAAAACTTCACACACAATACAGCGAGATCAGGCCCTGGTCTAGAATGCAACAATGATACATCCCAGCCAGGCCAGCCAACAACAATTGGGGTTGTTAAAGGGCGTAGGGAATTACCGGTAACACATAAACATATCACCGTTTGATGACAGGAGGGATGCAAAGCGGCACGGGGACCCATACTAATGGGAGAACCCAGAAAGACAGTTTAGAACTGAACTGGAGATAGAGAGTACATCACTACTCACTACTAACTGGCGCAACATTGGAAACCCAAATATAATAACCCTTACTCACCAGGGAATACCCCAACCAGTCTACCAAATAATGCCTTTCTAACTAGCTTGTTTGCGTGACTGCCCAATACTAAGATTACATAGCAAGGGCAACCAAACAAACGCAACAACGACACATCAGGTGGCAACCCAAAAGAAAAGCTCCGAAGGAGTCTTGTCTCCCTAGATGAACATGCGATTGCGAAGATAACACACTAGCACCATGCTGAGCAGTGTCAATCAATCAACAACTCATGCATCCCCAACTAAATCGAGATCAACCATGCCTCTATAACCACTTAAACTAAAATTCCTAAGCCCTATCATAACTTCAAACACTTTGAACCCAAAAACTCACGTAGCTAAGGCATACACCTAAGGGGGAACCAGGGCACGGGAAGACAAAGTAGTACCTCTGACGAACCACGGAACGCACCCAGGGGTCACAAAGGAGCCTAAGAGAGAAAAATATCCCACCAAGATATCATGCCAAAGTCCTCCACGGCCGCTGGACTAGGGCCAGGACGGCGGTCCACTGCGGCCTGTAGCATGGGCGAAGTCCGGCGCTGGGCGAGACCTGGGGATCACAGAAGGTGGGGAAGCGTTAGGTCGAAGTCAAGATTTGAGGTAATGGGGAAAAAGGAGACGAGAATGACAGTGCAGCAAGTCACACCTGGTGCAGAAAATTCGCGGTTCACCTAATGGCAGAAAATCGCAATCGCAAGGGCAGAATTCGAACCCCATTTTTATCGCTAGGATGCGAAGAGCAGACGAGGCATGTAAAAGGTCCTAATATCCCGCCGTCGATGATCAGTCAATCTCAAGTCCCCCCCCTCTATCGCTCGACTCACCCGGTTGGGGGTAGAGGGAGCAGCACCCGTAGTGGTGCTGACCATACCCCCCCTGCTTCCTACCACCTCCAGAATCTCCGGTCCAGACGCGTAGGTCGTCCTCCCTCTGGCGAATCCTACGGCAGTGCCGGCGGAATCCGCCAGTTTTGATCAAAAAAATTCTCCAGAAGGTAGCACAGAGCCACTAGAGCGCAAGCTCCCCTGCCAGGAGCCGACCGTCGGCTGGGCAGAGCAAGGGGGGCAAAGACACGTAGACATCAAAGCAGGAAGCTTGGTCGGCCTTGGCAACTCCGGTATGCAGGCAGAGCCTCAAACACTTTGGCTCCGGAGAAAGGTTAGCGACGTCAAGGACGCAAGCAGACGAAGACGGGGTATCTCCACCGATGTCCAGGCTAGTCGCCGACTTGAGTCTGCACGTCACCCATTCCATCTGACGACAGACGGGAGGAGGCGACAGACGGCAGGGTGGAGGAAAAGGAAGAGAAGATGGAGGAATGACCGGGGGGGGGTTACTTTCCACTATGGCGAGGAAGGACTCTCATGACCGCTAGCAGAGGCAGCTGGTGCACAAACGTCTAGCCAATCATCAAGAGGAGCCGTTCCTCCGTTTGGAAGGATTGGTCGCAGCCATCGCTGGAGAATGATACTAGGGGCGCATCCCGGCGCGCTCCAGGAAAGACCATCCATGTCATGGAGTTTTCTCAAATGGCGGGAGGGGGGTCCTCCGCGGAAGTTGCAATCGCAAAGCAGTGGTAGGGTAAATGAAGGGCCTTGGTATAACCTATCAGCTGGGATAACACTCCGAGAGTGGACTTTGTGTGTGCAGCACGCCCAATCTATATAAATGCGGAGACAGAGAATAAAGTTACAAAGCACAGGAGACCCATTAAGGGGGCACCAGTGGAGGGAAAGGGGGCGTGAAGCCCGGAAACACTGAACCGATCAGGGTACAGGGCTAAGACAGCCGCGTGTTAGAAGAACCGATGGGAACGGCAGGTCAACAGGGAAGGCTGACATAGTACTGTCAGACCGATAGTTCTAAGGGGAGTACACAGGAGTCACCAAAGACATAAAACAAGCGAGAAGCACCGCTATTCATAGTGCTGATACTCTCACCTATGAACGCAGGTGACCATACAGTAATACTAGTACTCCACCTATGGCAACTGGGGACATAGAACCATAAACTGGGTAGCAAACAAAAAATTATTAAGGAACGGCGGAAAAACAGGAAACCAGAAAAGAAAGCCTTGTCTAAAAATAAAAGAATGAGGAAGAGATGAACCAAAAACCACTGTAGTACCTCTGCCGAAAATGGTTAGCAGGCCAAAAAACTTGGTCATACTCGAGCTGAGCTGAGACCAAATGGATAATGTAACCAATCCAATGGTAAGCGCAAAAATACTATTCCATTCCAGTAATAGTAAGCCACATAACCCAGAAAAATCAAGGGAGGGCCAAACAGAAATCATCCTAATACCGAAAGGAATGGGGGAACAACGTGACTTGAAAAGAACGGAGAACTTAACGCTAAAGAGAAGACTGAAAAATCTACATCAAAGTTGGGGAAAACGGTAGTAGAAAACCCGATCCGGAATAGGAACCTAAAAACGCCAAATCATGATAACAAAGAGCGGATTGAAATATCGTTGGCCGCAGGCACACGAGAGAATCAAGCCTAAAGACCCCACAAAGACACTAAAGACTACGATGAAAAAGAAAAAAAAAAGTCGATGGAAAATTCCACTACCTAAAAACTTATTCTTAGCAAAAATTCATGACTAGGTGGGAGATGAAAAAACATGATGAACTGGCTTTCTCACTCAAAGATGGAAGTAAAAATTATGAAAGTAATTATCAAAATCCCCAGTACGCACTAACTAAAACATTCAGGAGGGGTATCGCACCGCCAAAAACTCAATGCACTCAAGACACACCAACGCCAACCACACTCAAACCAAACCTGCAGCACACTGGAAAAAAATCCAAAGGGCATCGAAGTTAAAATTTTCAAGAAACTTAACCAACAAAGAAACACAGTCACAATAACAATAGCGAAGGGTAGATTGTAAACCAATACATAAAACTTATTGCTCCACCTGAAAGATAATAAACGATAAAAGGACTTCACAAAATTCGCACAAGGATGACTGGAAGGGCGCTTGAAATAACACTCGGAAAAACAAACATACCCTCGTACATCGCAGAGACAACTGCAAATTACCCAGCCACCAATTCACATAAATCCAAGGAAACAACAACTACCACCCACAAAAAGTTCCATCACATGAGGCTTGAATCTAAAAACATTGATAAAAAAAATACTAATCTATTGATGACCCACCGAACGAACCATCTCCTATAACTAAGATCCAGAACCATTCAAGACCTATAACGTGTCTGAAATTACAGACCACCTTCCACCAAAAAAAAGAAAGACAGCTAGAAAGAACTGCCCTAACAAACGTCGAGACTCCACCCAATCCAGACACCCTATAACGACAGTCTAGCCTGTGCTCGAGGAATACACCCTCACACATAGCCATGAACCTACATAGAAACCAAGCAGCACCTAAAAAACAATGGAATCCTGGTGACTGAACACCCCCACCTACGCATATCAAGCTAGACCGTTTCAAGATCATCACTACCCATCGCAAACGCTACATCATCACCATGGCTTGCCCGAGCTAATCCACCAGACGACAGGGAGGCTCGAATTATCGACACGCCGCGAGCCATCCAGTGTCGGAGGTTGGGACTATTAATCCAAGGACCTATTCATGTGACCACTATGATCGAAGGCTGTCTAAATCCTAAAGCTTCACCCCCTAAAACGTGGCACAAGAGGAGCTGCAGACCCCCTGAGATTCGGCTAGATTATTATGATCACCCAAACTCCCACCCGCCCTAAAAACTTCACACACAATTACAGCGAGATCGAAGCCCTGTCTAGAATGCAACAATAACATCCCAGCCAGGCCATCCAAACAACAAATTGGTTTGTAAAGCGTAGAAATTACCGTAACAATAACATAACACCGTTGATACAGAATGAAGCGGCACGGGACCCATACTAATGACAACCAGAAAGACATTATGAACTGAACTGAGATAAGATACATCACTACTCACTACTAACTGCGCAACATGAAAACCCAAACTAAATAACCCTACTCACCAGGAATACCCAACCAGTCTACCAAATAATGCCGTTCTAACTAGCTTTTGCTGGGACTGCCCAATACTAAAGTACATAGCAAGGCAACCCAAACAACGCAACAACACACCATCAGGTCAACCCCAAAAACTCAAAGTCCTGTCTCCCTAGATGACACGCGATTGCGAAGAAACACACTACACCAGCTGACAGTCTCCACAAACAACCTCATGCAGCCCACTATCGACATCACACCATGCCTCGATACCCTTAACTAAAAAATTCCAACCCTATCATAACTCAAACACTAACCCCAAAACTCACGTACTAAGCATACAACCCATAAGGGAACAGGGCACGAGGAAACAAAGAGAACCTCTAAAACCACGAACGCACCCAGGTCACAGGAGCCTAAAAGAGAAAATACCACCAAGATATCAGTATGAGCCAAAATCCCTCCACGGCCGCTGACTAAGCCAGAACCGGCGTCCACTCGCCCTGAGCATGCGAAGTCCGCGCTCGATCCTGATCACAGAAGGGACCGTAGTCCCCGAAGTCAAGATTTGAGTATTGGAAAGAGACCCAGAATACGTGCCAGCCCAATCCACCCACCTGGTGCCAGAAAATCACCAATGCAGAAAATCAAATCCCCAACACTCGACCAGACACCTTCCAACAAAATCAATATCTACCAGTCCCTGGATGCCCCGCACCCTCCACATCGGACACAAAACACAGCCCCCGAAGCCACTAAAAAATTACCCGGAACACATCAATCCACATGCACCCGCCCCATATCCCCAAATCTCCAACACGTCCCCCCCCTGCCACTACAACACCTCCTCACGACAATCCCCCCTATCCATCCCCACGCTTCTGGTAAAGAGCCCATCTCTCTCCTCTCTCTCTCTCTC
>CM039462.1:153655901-153715827 GCA_022414725.1 Microglena sp. YARC
AGCGATGACCCCATCTGCTGCTGCCACTCGTGTCTTTGAACTTCCGCTGTTTTCACGGTGTATGAGCCTGCTGATCAGGCAGATGCCTAATCGAGAAGCTTTCGCCTGTGTATCTAAGCCTCATCCTTCGTCGGCGCTCCTTTGAGCCTGTTCCCACCGGCTTACCCGGAGGTGGGCTAAGCCCTTCTGAAGGGCTTTGCTTCTTTTTCCTTTGCATCTGCCGCCATGGAGCGTCGCGTCCTCGTCTGGCTACCACACTCGGCTCTCGGCGAGGCTGCTGTTTCTCTGCCGACGCACCTCTCTCTGCTGCTGGTGCCGTCCCTGGGAACCGCCTCCGCCTCCGATACGCGTGGAGCTGCTCCTGCCCCTGGCCCTCCTAAACCTATGGCTATATAACTGCGGTCAATGCAATCTTGGGGAGCATCTGCTCACTGGTGGATCTCCTCCGACTTTGAACTTGCGTCGGGACTACCGCCTGATCAACCAGGATCGACGGGATGGTGAGTCCTTGAAGCCGCCCTTTGTAGTCGGATGAATATGGCAGGCTACAATGGCAATTGTTAAGTGTGAAGCTGAGGCAATCGCCGAGTGATGGCTTTCTCTGAGCTTGGTACCAAGGTGTCGTTCTTTCTTGGTCCAGTCACTTCGGGATTCTGGATCCCGCAGATCATGGTGTTTCCTTTTGGTGGTACGAGGCGTAGTGATTCACGAGTATAGCTTGGTTTACAGTTTGAGTGCAGTGCCTGTCCTCTGTGTCTGTTAGGTTCCAGATTTCGAGCTGCTTATGAGAGTGTTGCGAGGTCCATTCCTGTGAATTAGGAACATGACGACCAGCGCGCTCTTGATGCTGTGTCTTAGGCTGGGGCGGAGTATTCGTCAATGGATATCGTAGGACCTTGGGCTTTCCTGACTCTTCTGCGATGGAGCTGGGTCTAATACCCCATTCATTGGTGAGTCTCGGTTTGATCTGCACTGTTTGGGGTTCAGTGCACTGCCTCCTCGAACGTCAGGAAGTTCATGTGTTTAACTAGAGTGCTTGAACCGCGAACTAGCGAATGAGCGAGAGCAGATACGCGTATAACCCAGGCCGGCAATATGCGGCACACACAGTGCTGGTGGGATAGTTCGTTTAGAGTTATAATCCGAAGACGCATGGCTGGACCTGAGGCCAATGTTACTTAGCACGCCGGTAGAGTCCGCTCTCATAGCTCGCGTATCGAACTCTCATGAATGTCGCTCACATGGGCCTCTCTGAGCGCGTGAGGTGCGACTGCTTTGTCTTAATCGAGGCATTGAGAAGGTTCCGCAAACGCATGCATATCAGGTCTTGTGACTTGATGAGACCTCGAGGGGGCAGTGCTGGACATCCTGTCACTCAGCGCCACGCCATGGAAAAGCCATTTGTGAAAGAGGGGGATCCGTTTGATCGCGATTTGAAAGTCGACTATGCTATCGTAAATCAGCGCGATCGACTCGGGACTAAGATTCGAGATATTCATGTAGCGCTGTAGTGATAGTTGGCTCATAGACAGACGAGACATGTAGATGTACTCGGTCTTGTCATGGAGGCGCATATATCGGTCTCCATTGCATTGTTGAACATTGCGTCTCACCCAGTCCGACCACAACGCAGGCATCTGGTTGGCATCCCGGTTGGGGACGCTCCACCAGGTTCCGCCAATGCTCTGCAGTCAGCGTGGGCAGGTCTGGTTCTCAGGGTTCTGGTTCCAACAAGCGATCGGTCTGGTTGCACTTGGGCCCTGCCTCAGGCAAGACGACCCACTCGGAGGATCGCTGTTTCAAGCGAAGGCATCCGCAATCCTGCGTAAGGACCAAGCCTTGGTGGCACCGTTACCATCGGTGGCCCATGGCCTTGGCCCTTCGCAGGTGTAGCTTACTCCGCGGCAGCTGGCCTCCTTGGCAGCTCAGATTGATTCGGTATGCTTTGGACAAGAATAGGGGAGGTACCGGTCTCTGTCCTTTTCATCTTGCACTGCGAAATTTTGCAAAATGTCTGCAGCCCGGAGTCCTGTTTGAGGGTGTCGTGGGCATGTGATTCTGGAGCTGGGATGTTCAATTCACAGGTGAATATGCTCTTTGTTCACCTGTGTTTCATGCTTCTGAGACTGGCCACAGTTAAATATCTCAGAGATGATGGTGTGGTTCAACGGTCTGTGGGTTAAGGGTTCTATTTGTGTTATGTAGTGATTTGGTTTACCGAACATCCAATCACTTTAACCAATGTTCTCTAGCATCCCAGACACTGGTCCGGATGACCTCATGTCAGTAATGCTGTTGCCCAATGCTCACAAACTGCACAGATTTCTTTGATAGTCTTAGTTTGTACTGCCACACAGGGCTCTTTCTGTTTCTGTGGTCTTTCCTGCCTCCAGTGAGGTGTGTACAAGTTTGCATTATGGGCCTTGGTCACACCCTTCGTGGCCGTTTGTAATGGTGCTGAAAATTATCGCAGTCTTTGCTCTTGATGTTGATGAGGAATGGGTGGAGTTGTGATCCTACCACTTGCCCTGAATGGTTGTGGGCATAGGGCGCTGGGTCACCCTGGCTATGATGCCATGCACAACCTTGTAAGGAAGTGGTTGTTCAGAACTTACCCCTCACTCTCGCAAGCAGGTGCAAAACGTCTAAGATCCCATGTGATGGCTTGTCAGACAGGCAAATAGGGAAAACGTATCCCTTTTCCTAAAAAGAAAGCAAAACGCACGCGATGCGTGCCCATTACAACGCCCTTCACTTGGACAATCAATGGGGCCATTTAATATTAGGGGCTGGCGTGGGGAGTTTTATGTTCTGTGTCGTCAGCTGACTCAATACTCTGGCTATTGCTGAGGTCTTGGTGCTTGAGAAGCGCGAGGGAATGAAGCTCCTTACAGTTTCAAACTACCATCCTCAGATGGATGACTCAGAGCTGCATGGATTTGTATTCAAGTGTCTTAGGTCTGACAGGGCTAAGGAATTTATAGTGAAGTGGTTCGAGGGATTGGTTATAATCTGGTTGGTGCTGTGCATGAATTGTCCATACATATTTGGCTTAACACCTGGCTCAAAGCACAAAAAAGACAAAAAAAAAAAAAAATGTGGCGAAAAAAAAAAAAAGACCTGGGTTGGAAAACGGGTAAACTAAAAATGGGGGGGTCCTCAGAACGGTAAAAAAAAGCTAAGGAAAAGCATTCAAAAAAAAACTTTGGAGTCTAGAGCTCACTAAGGTCCTATAAGGCCCTATGGCCTCCCTCGCCGGCGTGTTACCTACGGCAACCGCTTGCCTAAATCAGGGTGACAAGACTCCTTATGAGTTGTTCTTGGGGTTCACTGATGTATCGTTATTGCCGCGTGTTTCGGGTGCCCATGATAATGTTTACCTTAGTTGAATGGGAAGAAGCGCAAATAAGCTGACGAAAGGGAGCGTTATCTGGTAAGACTGGTGGGTATTCTCTGGTGAGTAAGGGCTTATTTGTTTGGGTTCGCGAAAGTTGCGGCCAGGGATGGTAGAGAGCTCGTTAGATGTGGCTCTTCTAATGAACAGTTTTTAGGCTAATAACTGTATCGCTGGGCTCGCTTCCCTATGATGGATCTCAGTATTTTTCTCAGCATACCCTGACGCTATCATCGGTAAGGGCTTGATACTACTGACAAATGTCCCTGGGCCCTTACCAAACCCCGATTGGTTGACCGCTTAGCTGGTATAATTCGGGATGACGATAGCGTCCCAGGCAGGTAATTGATTGGTGCTGTATCGCGGCGGGACGCATTGGGCAGGGGGAGTCTGAATGTTCCTATCAAGCTCTAATTTATTCGAATCTCTAAGGGGGTCGCCGGGCGCTATGCCTCTGGCGGCCACGTTTCGTCGGTGAAAGTCGTAGGATTAAGGACAGCCTCTGGGTCATAGTGGAACCTAGTACTAGGTCCCACTGCCCACTAGTCGCACCGTACTCCCACGTCCACCTATTCTGGATAGCTCGGCGGGAGTTGTTGATCACTCACCCCCATGCTATAGCCTGGGGTTTATACCGCGCGGAGGCAGGCAATTGCGACGATGTGGTGCCCGTCACAGATGAGTGAGTGAATGAGCTCCGAACACTGGTCGGGTCAGATACTGCGTATGGCCTGGGGTGTTCCAGTGTACCCAGGCTTTCGACTGATTTAGAGCAAATGTGAGGGCCGGCCTTGTTCAACCACGGCATGAGTGGCATGCGCTGGGGGGGCTAATTACCGAAAGGTTACTGCTGAATACTGGCTGATATCCCCGCTGGGCCCATGTACAAGTACACTGCTTGTACCGTGGGGGCTTTATTTCTACCTCTACTGAACTCTTATAAAGCTTGCAAATGTGTACCATACCTAACCTGACAGAGATCTCTGGCTGCACGGTATGAAGGATGAGATGGCTCCCTCCATGCTCTGGCAACTGTGGGTCCTCACTCAAGCCTCCTAGGCAAGCAGGTTCTATCTGGCAGATGGTTATTTGTAATGAACATGGGCTGATGGTTCTTTGGCGTTTTAAAGCTCGTTTTGGTAGTTTGTGGTTTCTGGGCAACGTCCTGGGCTGGAAACTACCCACTGATGTTATTATGCCCCGCTCTCTAAAGCAGGTCTTCGGTGCTCCTTGGGCTGCATCACATCCATAGGAAGATGTGTTGTGAGGCAGCTGGACATCAAGACTGCATTCTTGAATGCCAAGCTGGGGACGATGTCTGGACCTGTTCTGTTAACGCAGCCTGAAGGGCTCATGAACTTGGTCCTGACATGTTCCCCTATGGTGGGCAAGCTGATTAAATTTCCTTTATGGTTTGAAGCAGGCACCCAGGGCTTGGAGCTAAAGATGTTAAATGCAGGTTTTGGTTGCCCCACAGGTTTTAACCATGTGCAACAGCTGAACCTGCTCGTGGTATTTCAGGAAGGGATTCTAGCTGGTGGGTGGAGCTATGTCCTGACCTATGTGGATGACTTCATCTGTGGTTTTAGTGAGCTGCATAGGTATGCCTTGCTGATCGAGGCTATGGGAAGCAGTGGGTGGGAAGTCAGGAAATGGGTGTACCTGTCCTAGTTCTTTCATGGACATGAACTTTGTACACTTGATTCTGACGGCAGTGTGTTAAGATCAACCTCTCACCAGCACTTCCTATACATTGTTGATGCTGGTGGAGCAGTATTGGTCTCACTGCTGCTGTACCAACCAAAAGTTTCAGTTCCCATGGCCAAGTGGCACTGCACTGATCCTCCTGGAGAACTCTGGCCTCTATAGCCAGTACCAGCTCTCTTGTGGTGGGGGCATTTGCTGTACCTGGCTCTGCACAAGGCATGTATATTTCTTTGCTGTGAGCTAGCCTGTCAGGTTTCTGGCTCAACCCACTGCCCCCGCTGTGGGCTGCAGCCAATGCGCTTGTTTTGTATTGAGAGGAAACATTCGCCATCTGGGCCCAACTTACACTCCACAGCCCTGGTTTCTCTTTTAACTGTCTTTAGTGACTCATGCCTTGTGCTGATGATGGGTCTGACAGGGAGATCTCAGACTGGCTATGCTGTGCTTTGCTGAGGCTGCCTTGTGAACTGGATGAGCAAAAAGGCAACCCAACTGTTGGCTGTTAGGCTCACGCAGTGAGGCTGAGTATGCAGGCCCTGTCTCAGACTGCAGGGAGGTGGCAATGGTTGAAAATAGGTTGAGAATTATCTAGGGCTGGCCTTGTGACACTGGTCACGGAAATTAGGGTGACAACTTGGGGTCTTGAGCTTTGGGCCATGACGTGTCAGCTGCCTCGCTGATCGCAGAGCAAAGGCACATTGAATGCATCCATCACTATATCCAGGAGCTGGCTGGAGGATTGCCAGGTGGATGTTGCCTATGTAACAACTAAAAGGACACGTGCTGACCCACCTTCACAAGCCCCTTGGATCCAGCAAAAAACTATGGCTGTTCTGGCGTATTTCATTCGCATGTTTGGAATGACTGCTTCTCCTTAAACCAATTTTTTTTTGTTAGCATGTATTCTAAGGAATTTTGGTTGCATGTATTGTGGAATTTTTTGGTTCATTTTAAGGTTTCTTTAGGTTACGAATTTAGAGTTTCTTTAAGTTATCATTGATGTGGCATTAGGTTCCTATTCCCGACGGGTTTCTGATATACCGTTTAGTTTACCCCCCGACTGATATTTAGTTGTCCCTCTTATATCCACTTGGCAAACTTTTGGTTCTTTGCCTTGATTCATACCTTCTCCTTACACCCTTCGGGTTTTCATTTGAAGTTTCTCTCGATTTTTTTTTTCCGGGTTCTTTGATTTTTTTTTTTTTATTAATTTTGTTACATATACGTTCTATGTTCACAGTTGCCATAGGTGGGTAGTAAACTATTTGTTATGTTCACCTGTGTCTAATGGATGATTAGTATCAGCATTTGTATAGCGGTTGCTCTCAGCTGCAGTTTATGGACTTGGTGACTATTATGTACTCCCTTAGAACTATTTCAGAGACCCTCTTCCTTGAGCCAGCTTTTTTTTTTTTCCCCCCTGCGTCGTGCACTGACTCATCTGAGATGACTCAGTGGCAGCTTCCTGTCACCTACCTCCGGTCTGATCTGTACCCTGTTAGGTTCCTGTCTACCGCCTCCTTTCACCACAGGTGCCCCTTTATGGGTCTCCTGTTCTGTAACGTTATCCTTGTCTCGCGTGTATAGATTGGGCCTCTGTTCCGCTGCTTTAATCTACTGTCCACTCTACGAGTGATTTCAAGCTGATAGTCACTAAAGACAGTAAAAAGAAATCAGGGCTGTGTGTGTAAGTTGAGTCCAGGTGGAATGTGACCTCAAATACAAAAGCAAACGCTTTGCGGCTGCCCCTACAGGGGGGACGGTAGGAGTGGAGCAGAAAACCTGACAGGTAGCTCACACAAAGCCAAATATCAGTCCTGGTGCAAAGTAGCCCAGCGGCATAGGCAAAGCACCAACAAGAGAGAGGTACTGCTATTAGAGACAGGGTCTCCAGGTGGGTCAGTGACGTGGACTTGTCCATGGGGGCACCAACCTGGGCTTTGGCAGCATGGCAGTCAGACCAAACTGCTCCACCAGCATCAACATGTGGAGTCTGGAGAGGTTGATCTGAACACACCTACGCCTAGCCGTCAGAGTCAAAGTGTACAGCAGCCATGTCCAAGGAGAGGAACTGACCCGGGCACACCACCATCTCTTAGACCTCCAACAGCCAGCTTTCTCCATAGCCTTGATCAGCAAAACATACCCTATCCAGCTCACTAAAAGCACAGATAAAATCATCAACATAGGTTAGGACATAGCTCCACCCACCATTAGAATCCCTCTAAAATACAGAGCAGGTTCCGCCTTGCAGCATAATAAAAACCATGTGCAACCAAAACCCGCTTGACATCCATACTCCAAGCCCTGGGCGCCTGTTTCAAACCATAAAGGGACTTGATCAGCTTGCACACAAGGGGAACACCGTTAGGACCAAGTACCTTAAAGCCATCAGGCTGGTGGCAGTACAGGTCCAGACCAGGTTCAAGGGGAGCATTCAGAAATGCAGTCTTGATGTCCAGCTGCCGAACAAACATCTTCCTATGAGTGATGGCAGCCAGGAGCACCCTCAGACCTGCTTTAGAAGAAAAACGGGCATATACATCATGAAAATTCCACCCAGGACGCTGCAGAAAACCACGAACCACAAAACGTGCCTTGAAGCGAATAGAACCATCAACCCCAACCTTCTTCACAAATAACCACCTGCCAGACAGGACCCTCTGTTTAGGAGGCCAGTGGAGTGAGCGCCCAAGTGCCATGGGCATGTAGGGACGCCATCTCATCCTTCATAGCAAGGAGCCATTGATCCCTGTCAGGGTTGGTGGAAGCATGGCCGGGCAGCTTTGAAGGTCAGTTCAGTGGAAGTGGAAATATATGCTCCCACGTACAAGCAGTGTACTTGTACATGAGCAGCGGGATATCAGCAGTATCAGCAGTAACCGGTAGTATAGCCCCCAGTGCAGAACTACTGCCTGGTTGAACAGGGCCGGCCTTATTTGCCTCTATATCAACGAAGCCTGGGTCGACCGGAACACCCCAGCCATACGCATAGTATCGGAACCCGACCAGTGTTCCAGATCATCACTTGCACTATCGGCAACGGCTACATCATCACATGGGCTTGACCCGAGTAATCCACCAGGGACGACAGGAGGCGTCTGAATGAACGACACCCGCGAGCCATCCGAGGTGGTCGGAGGTTGGCAACTATTAGTCAATGGACCTGATCCAGGTACCACTATGATCGAAGGCTGTCGTAATCCTAAATCTTCACCGACGAAATGTGGCGCAGAGGAGGGCCTGGCGACCCCCTGCGATTCGGCTAAGATTTTATCTGAAAGAACTGCAGAATCTCGCCCGCCCAGTGCCTTCACACACAATACAGCACCATCAGCCCCTGACCTGGGACGCAAGGTCATCCCATGATCAGGGCAGCGGTCGACAATTGGGGTTAGCAAAGGGTCAAGGGAATTAACCGTAGGCACAGGCATATGTCCGTTGATAGCGCAGGGATGCGAGAGACATACGGCGACCCCGTCATAGGGAGATAGCCCAGGAATACAGTTATGATCAAACTGCTCATAGAAGAGTACATCACGACTCTCTACTACCTGGCGCAACTTAGGAACCCAAACAAAATAACCCTTACTCACCAGGGAATACCCAACCAGTCTACCAGATAACGCCCTTTCGTCCAGCTTGTTGCGCTTCTTCCCATTGACTAACGTAACGTAGCAAGGGCATCCGAACACGCGCAGCATCGACACATCAGGCTGAACCCCAAAGAAAAGCTCATGAGGAGTCTTATCTCCCTGATTGGGCAAGCGATTACGAAGGTAACACGCAGCTAGGAAGGCATAGGGCCAGAAAGACTTAGTTAGCTTAGACTCCAGGTGGATGCTCCTAGCTATAGACTGTAAGACCCCATTGTACCTCTCCACAGTTGCATTCTGCTGTGCAGTGTATGCCAAAGATAACTCATGCACTGCCCCAACCGATATCAGCCAATCCTCAAACCACTTTACTATAAACTCCTTAGCCCTGTCAGACCTCAGGCACTTAAAGGCAAAACCCGTGCAGCTGATTCATCCATCTGAGGATGATAGTCTGAACTGCTAAGGGAGCTTCATCCCTGTCCTCAAGCACAAACACTTCAGCATAGCCAGAGTGTTGGTCTGTGAGGCACAGAATATAAAACTCCCCACGCAGACCTCTAATATGAAACTGGCCCCATGATGTCCAAGTGAAGGCGTTGGAGAGGTGCATTGATCGGAGTAGTGCTTGCTTTAGGAAAAGGGAGACGTTTGCCCTTAGCCTTTTGACAAGCATCACAAGGGATCTTAGCCAGTTTTTGGACCTGGTTGAGTGAGAGGGGTAAGTTCTTAACCATACCCTTCTTGACAAGTCTGTGCATGGCATCATAGCCGGGGTGACCCAGCCGCCTATGCCACAGCCATTCAGGAGTGGTAGGGATAACAACTCCACCGTCCTCATCAACATCAAGTGCAAAAGCTGGGTAATTGTCAGCACCAAACGAACAGCCACTGGTGGTGTAACAAGGCCTACATGCAAACTTGTAAACACCATCACTGGAGGCAGGGAAGGACCAGAGAATAGAAGAGCCCTGGAGTGGCAGTGCAACTAATACTATCAAAAGAAATCTTGCAGTGGAGAGAATGAGCCACAGCATTTACTGACAGGAGGTTCACCGGACAGTGAGGTATGTAGAGAACATTAGTTAGAATGATTGGTGTTGGTAACCAATCACTACATAACTCAATGGATCCCTTACCTACTGCCCGTTGAACCACACCATCACCAAATCGAACTGATGGCAGATTCAGTGGAACATCAAACACAGTGAACAAAGATCTATCACCTGTGATGGACATTCCAGCTCCAGAATCCACATGCCAGACACCCTCAGACAGGCTCGGACTACACACATTTGAGAACCTAGAGGTGCAGGAGAATAGGACAGGGCTTACCTGCTACTTCTGCATAGCAAACCCATCAATTTGAGCCTGCAAGGAAGACAATTGCTTTGGAGTAAGGTGACCTGGAAGGCCAGGTTAGCAGGCAACGGTGAAGGAAGCGTTGGTTCTGCACGACCAGGGACCCTTCGCAGGGCAGGGAACTTCGTCCAGCAACGGTCCTCCGAGTGACCATCCTTGTGGGGGCATGGTCCCCAGGTGCATTCCAGGCGCCTCTTGTTCGACTCAGAACCACCACCAGTCTTCTGCGCCGCTGAAATGCAGCATTAGCAGGAAAACTGAGGAGCGGTCCGGGACCAACCCAGGATGCCTGGAATCCGACTGAGGGAGCGCTATGTTAAGAATATCTAGCTGCCTATATTCCTCTAGACAGGACCAGTACTCAACAGGTTGCTGGTTGTATATCAGGATACCATACTTAATCCGCAGCGTTTCGAACCGGGCAGACTCGCACCTTGAACTATAATGCCCATGGCGTGACGCTGAGTCTGCGGAAACCCAGCACTGCGCAGGTCAGTGCACATACCGCGAACCCGACGAAAGAAAGCGTCAACGTGCTCATGAGTGCCCATGACCGAAGCATGATACTCCTTCAGCAAGAGAGGGACACGCGAGGCAAGGGCATCGGACTGCTGCCTCCGGATATGCAAAAAGATATCCCGAGGTGAAGCAAAGTCCCTATACACCTTGACTAGGGCATCCGTCATGTTGGCAAGCATCATGGATAAGATCATGAACTCTTGGCGGGGTAGGGTAAGCGCACTGAAACCCAACAGTGTCAGGATCGACACTAGACTCACCATGAGAGGCCGAAGTTCCAGCAGCAGGAGGAGCACACCGAGGAGCTAAAGACTCACGAATCGCCAGAAAATACTCAGCAGCAAGACCAGCGTCATAAGCGCGCTGGTCATCTAAGTTCCTGATGAGATCTAGGGAACGCGCAACACGCACAATGAGCTCGAAATCAGGACGAACAGGACAGAAAGGGAGTGGCACCTTAACAAACTGGTAACCTCGCAGGTCACTGTTCCTACGCCCAACCCCTCCAGAGTCACACCATTAGCAGGAGGGTAGTTAATCCCTGGCATAACAGGTCCCAGAAAAGCCCGACACTCTAGACCTAGCTCAGAATAAGCCATCACACGCCTAGGCCTAGGGCGACCCTTGCTATCAACCATAGCCTGAGTGGCAGTCATATCCAGCCTACCGTACAGAGTGCGGTCCAAGGATTCCCCAGCATGTTGAGCTTGGCGGATAAGACGGCAGTCCTGCAGGGATAGACGCAGAGGATGTCCGCCATCGAGCAGATGCTCCCAGGAGTCGCATGACAGCGAAGGAGGCACATATGGCGGAGGGCCAGGAGCAGGGGCTGCTCCACAGGCGGAGGCGGGGGTGGAGGGGCTCCTGCGAAGGGCCAGCAAAGGATGCGCGGCCAGCAGCAGCAGCAGAAGCCTCTCGAGCACGAGTATTGTAGCCAGACAGACCTCGGTCCGGAGGCAAGGTGAAAGACGCAGACTTCTGCATCAAAGACGGCCTGGCCACCTCCGGGTGGACAGGTGGAAGGGGCGCAAGCAGAGGCGCAGAGACTGGATCAGGCTTAAAACTCCGGGGAAGGCGCAAGAGCAGGTGCCGACAGAGGCTCATACACAGGAGAGACGGTAGAATTGAACTCTCGAGTAGCAGTGGAAGGAGTGACTCCACCGAAGTCACCACTCATAGCACTCTGCAGATCTTCATCACCATCATCAGAGTCATCAGCATAGCCATCTGCACGGCGATGACTAGCAAGTTCTTGATAGTCGTAGTCAAAACGGGCATCAGGAGGAGGAGGCGCCCTTGCGTACTGGATAATCTGAGTGGAAGCACAGCAGAGTCGCATCAGAACGTCCTCAATCTCAGGAGAGAGACGTCGGACAGTAGCAGAAAGAGCCGTAAAGGTGGAGGATTGATTGGGGGGGGTTACTTCCACGATGGCGGAAGGACTCTCATGACCGCTAGCAGAGGCAGCTGGTGCACAGACGTCTAGCCAATCATCAAGAGGACCCGGGTCCTCCTTAGGAAGGACACGGTCGCAGCCATTGCTGATAATGACACTGCGCATCCCGCGCGTCCAAGATTCTCCATTCTTGTCGTGGAGTTTCTCAAAATTAGCGGGAGGCCCTCGCGGAAGTTGCATCGCAAAGCAGTGGTAGTAAATGAGGGACCGTATAAACCTATCAGCTTGGATAACACTCCGGAGAGTGGACTTAGTGTGTGCAGCACGCCAATCTATAAATGCGGAGACGAGAATAAATATTACAAAAGATAGTGGAACCATAAAGGGACACCAGCGGAGGAAAGGGGGGGGCGGTAGCCTGGAACCTGATCAGGGTACAGGTTAGACAGCGCGTGTCAGAAGAACCGATGACGCAGTCAACAGTAAGCTGACATAGTACTGTCAGGACCGATAGTTCTAAGGAAGTACATAAGTAGTCACCAAGTCATAAAACGCGTGAGAGCACCGCAATTCATGCTGACAGTTGCCCTTGCTACGTCACGTTAGTCAATGGGAAAAAGCGCAAGAAGCTAGACGAAAGGGCGTTATCTGGTAGACTGGTTGGGTATTCCCTGGCGAGTAACGGTTATTTTGTTTGGGTTCCTAAGTTGCGCCAGGTAGTAGAGAGTCGTGATGTACTCTTCTATGAACAGTTTAGCTATGACTGTATTCCTGGGCTGTCCCCTTATGACGGGTCTCCGTATGTCTCTCGCATCCCTGCCGCTATCAACGGACACATGCCTGAGTCTGCGGTTAATACCTTAGACCCTTTGACAACCCCAATTGTCGACCGCTGCCCTGGTCATGGGATGACTTTGCGTCCCAGGTCAGGGGCTGATGGTGCTGCATTGCGTGTGAAGGTACTGGGCGGGCGGGATTCCGAAGTTCTTTCAGACTATGATTTACCTGAATCTCAGGGGGTCGCCAGGCCCTCCTCTGCGCCACGTTCCGTCGGCGAAGCTCTAGGATTACGACAGTCTCAGATCATAGTGGAGCCTGTACCAGGTCCATTGCCTAATAGTCGCCAACCTCCGACCACCTCGGATGGCTCGCAGGTGTTGTTACTCCCTTCGCCTCCTGCCATCCCTGGTGGATAATTCGGGTCAAGCCCATGTGATGATGTAGCCGTTGCCGATAGCGCAAGTGATGATCTTGAACATTGGTCGGTTTCCGATATTGCGTATGGCTGGGGTGTTCCGGTCGACCCAGGCTTCGTTGAGATAGAGGCAAATAAGGCCGGCCTTGTTCAACCAGGCAGTAGTTCTGCGCTGGGGGCTATACTACCGGTTACTGCTGATATTGCTGATACCCCCGCTGCTCATGTACAAGTAAACTGCTTGTACGTGGGAGCATATATTTCCACCTCCACTGAACTAACCTATAAAGCTGCCATGCTTCCCTCCAACCCTGACAGGGATCAGTGGCTGCTTGCTATGAAGGATGAGATGGCGTCCCTACATGCCCATGGTACTTGGGCTCTCACTCCACAGCCTCCTAAGCAGAGGGTACTGTCTGGCAGGTGGTTATTTGTGAAAAAGATTGGGGTTGATGGATCTGTGCGCTTCAAGGCACGTTTTGTGGTCCGTGGTTTTCTGCAGCGTCCTGGGATGGACTTTCATGACGTATATGCCCCCGTTTCTTCTAAAGCAGGTCTGAGGGTGCTCCTTGCTGCCATCACTCATAGGAAGATGTTTGTTCGGCAGCTGGACATCAAGACTGCATTTCTGAATGCTAAGCTAGAACCTGGTCTGGACCTGTACTGCCACCAGCCTGAGGGCTTTAAGTACTTGGTCCTAACGGTGTTCCCCTTGTGTGCAAACTGATCAAGTCCCTTTATGGTTTGAAACAGGCGCCCAGGGCTTGGAGTATGGATGTCAAGCGGGTTTTGGTTGCACATGGGTTTACTATGTGCAAGGCAGAACCTGCTCTGTATTTTAGGAGGGATTCTATTGGTGGGTGGAGCTATGTCCTGACCTATGTTGATGATTTTATCTGTGCTTTTAGTGAGCTGGATAGGTATGCTTTGCTGATCAAGGCTATGCAGAAGGCTGGCTGGGAGGTCAAAGAGATGGGTGTACCGGTTCAGTTCCTCTCATTGGACATGGCTGTTACACTTGACTCTGACGGCAGGTGTGTTCAAGTCAACCTCTCCCAGCACTCTTATATTGTTGATCTGGTGGAGCAGTTTGGTCTTACTGCTGCTGCTCAGCCCAAGTTTGGTGCCCCCATGGCCAAGTGCACCGTCACTGACCCTCCTGGGGACCCCCTGGTCTCCAACAGCCAGTACCTCTCTCTTGTGGGTGCTTTGCTTTACCTGGCTACTTGCACCAGGCCTGATATTTCTTTTGCTGTGAGCTACCTGTCCAGGTTTTCTGCTCACCCTACTGCTCCCCTCTGGGGGGCAGCCAAGCGTTTGCTCTTGTATTTGAGGACACATTCCCACCTGGGACTCACTTACACCCACAGCCCTGAGTTCTCTTTTACTGTCTTTAGTGACTCATCCTTTGCTGCTGATGGGTCTGACAGGAGGTCTCAGACTGGCTTTGCTGTGCTGGCTGGGGGTGCATCGTGAACTGGATGAGCAAGAGGCAGCCTACTGTTGCCATAAGCTCTAGTGAGGCTGAGTATCAGGCCCTGTCTCAGGCTGCCAGGGAGGTGCAATGGTTGAAGAAGTTGAGGGTGGATCTGGGTCTGCCTTGTGATTTGGTTACCATTCAGGGTGACAACTTAGGGTCTCTGGGTTGGGCCAATGACTGGCAGCTCCTCCCTCGCAGCAAGCACATTGATGTTATTCATCACTACATCAAGGAGCTGGTGGAGGATGGTCAACTGGACGTTGCCTATGTTAACACCAAGGACAACTGTGCTGACCCCTTCACCAAGCCCCTTGATCCTGCTGTGTTCTGGAGGTTTGTCCGAATGCTTGGAATGACCGCTTCTTCTTAGGGTCATTTTTTTTTCTGGTTACATCGGTTTCTTTGGTTATCATTGTTTGGCATTAGGTTCCTATTCCCGGATCGGGTTTTCTATACCGTTGTTACCCATCTTTGATATTCGGTTTTTTCATCTTTTTCTCACTTGGCAAATTTTTGGTTTTTGCCTTGTTTCATTCCTTCCTACAACCCTTTGGGTTCCATTTGAAGTTCTCTCGATTTTTCGGAGTTCTTTGATTTTTTTTTTTTTAATCTGTTACATATAGTTCTATGTCCCCAGTGCCATAGGTGGAGAAGTCGTATTGTATGTCACCTGTGTCATAGGTGGAGTGTCAGCATGAATTGCGGTGCTCTCACGCATTTTATGACTTGGTGACTACTTCTGTACTTCCTTAGAACTATCGGCTCTCCCAGTCCTGTGCCAGCTTCCCGTAGTGACAGCTTCCCGTAGACTGTGTCATCCTTGAGTGACTCAGTGACAGCTTCCTGTTGGCTGCGTCACCGGTCTAGCCTGTACCCTGTTAGGTTCCTGGCTGCCGCCCCCTTTCACCACTGGTGCCCCTTTATGGGTCTCCTGTGCTTGTAATGCTATTCTCGTCTCCGTGTATAGATTGGCGCGTCTGTTCCGCTGCAACATCTCTGTCCACTCTTCGGAGTGCTTTCTAGCTGATAGCCAGTCAGGGGAGCTGCCTAGAAGCTGCTGCTTGAAGATGCAAAGAATAACACTGCCAGTGAGGTGGTTAAAGGGGTTGCAACTTGCAAGGTAGGCGAGCTTTGCTTACACCGAGTCGACCAGGGTGTCGACAGGGCGCGCGCCCTAGGGCGTAGACTGTAGGTATCAGGCTGGTATGAACGATTGTATTTGGGTCAGGTTGGGCCAGGCGCTAGGTCAGGTAGAGAAGCGAGGGTATACCGGTAGTATGTAGTTAGAAGCAGAGTAGGGTCAGTAGAAGGTAGGTGCGGGTTTCCACACAATCTGAAGCGGTGCCACCTGACGATACGACCCCCCCAATACTCTAGGCTAGGCTCGTGGTGTCCTGCACCCTACACTTTGATCTGTGTACCCTGCTATGCGAAGATAGTGACTAACCCAAACAGCCTAACCCCCGAATATTTTTATCCACCCCATCCATCGCTTCCTCGCTTTGCGTCCCGAGTTGTGCGAGTTATCAAGGCCTCTCTCTCCTCGACGAGACTTGTGCCCACCAAACTTTACCTACTTCAGTATCCTCCCATCTGTCTGATCAAGATGCGCTCCCTACAAGCCAATTTCCGCCCTTTCACGCATGCATCTCCTGCAGCTGCGACTAAATCGCGCGCTGCGCACTCCCGTCGCGCCCTCGTCTGCCGCGCAGCTGGCAAGCCCATTCTCGAGGTGAAAGGCCTGAAGGCTAAAATTGCCGCAACAGGGCAGCAAATTCTGAACGGTGTCAACCTAACCGTCTGCGAGGGCGAGGTCCACGCAATTATGGGCAAGAACGGCTCCGGGAAATCTACACTCAGCAAAGTCCTCGTGGGCCACCCAGATTACATCGTTACTGCTGGCTCGGCCACGTTCAAGGGCTCCGACCTGTTCGATCTTGATCCCGAGGAGCGATCCCATGCTGGTCTCTTCCTCAGCTTCCAGTCTCCCGTCGAGATCCCAGGCGTCAGCAACGTAGACTTCCTGAGGATGTCGTACAACTCCAAGAAGAAGGCTATGGGCCTACCTGAGCTGGACCCCCTTGAATTCTATGCATATGTGATGCCTAAGGTGGGCCATGCAAACATGTGTGTGTATTGTGCAACCATTGTTGAATTGAATGCATTCGTGATGCCCAAGGTGGGCCATGCAACCATGTGTGTGTAACCATTGTTAAATTATATGCATGCATCCATACATACACAGATTTGAATAGGATGAACAATACACAGCGAGCAGTGCAACGCGAGCCTAACAAAAATGATTGGATCCTGGAATGGTTGGATTAACCTGTTAAAAAAAACTGATGGGCAGCACTGCCATGACCCAAGATTGAAGGAAAGGGATGATGCAGCACTACAAAGTTGCACCTGATGCAGCACTACAAATAGCACCTGATAAAAAAACTGGTTGACAGCACTGCCATGACCCAAGATTGAGGGAAAAGGATGATGCAGCACTACAAAGTTGCACCTGATGCAGCACTATAAATAGCACCTGATAAAAAAACTGGTTGACAGCACTGCCATGACCCAAGATTGAAGGAAAGGGATGAGGCAGCACTACAAATAGCACCTGATGCAGCACTACTAATAGCACCTGATAAAAAAAACTGGTTGACAGCACTGCCATGACCCAAGATTGAAGGGAAGGTATGAGGCAGCACTACAAATAGCACCTGATGGCAGCACTACAAAATAGACCTGATGGCAGCACTACGCAGAGCACCTGGTAAAGGGATGATTTGGTGTCCTTCATTTTGCGGCATTTCTTCAACAAAGATTTTTTGTTCCTAAGACTTTAGGACAGCTTGAGGAGATCCATATCTTTGACTAAGAAAGTTTGGTGGTGCCAAAAACATTGCGGCATTTCTTATAATCTCTGTCCCTTGCACTGTCGCAGTTGGAGCTTTTGAAAATGGAACCAATCTTCTTGAACAGAAACGTGAACCAGGGTTTCTCAGGAGGAGAGAAGAAGAGGAACGAGATTCTGCAACTGGCCGTCCTTGAGGTGAGCAAGGGGTGAATAGGGCTGGGGGGGGGGGGGGGGGGGGGGGGGGGTCTTGTAGCGGCATGGGGGGGAATGGGGCTGGAGGGGTGGGGGGCAATGGGTAAATGGGCTGGGGGCTGGGGGGGGGGGGGGGGGGGGGGCTGAGGGGGAGGAGGGGGCCAAGAGGGGAATGGGCTGGAGCGAGGGCGAAGGGAGGGGGGGGAATGGGGCTGGAGGCGCATGGGGGTGATAGGGCTGAGGTGAGCAGAGGCATGTGGGAATGGGGCTGGGGGGGGAGGGGGGAACAAGGGGGGGATGGGGCTGGAGGGGGGGGGGGGGGGGGGGCAAGGTGGGAATGGGGCTGGGGGGGGGGGGGGGGGGGGGGGGGGACAAGGGGGGGATGGGGCTGGAGGGGAGGGAGGGGGGGGGGCAAGGTGGAATGGGGCTGGGGGGGGGGGGGGCGGGAACAAGGGGGGGATGGGGCTGGAGGGGGGGGAGGGGGGGGGCAAGGGGGAATGGGGCTGGGGGGGGGGGGGGGGGCAAGGGGGGAATGGGGCTGGGGGGAGGGTAAAGGGAGGGGGAATGGGGCTGGAGGGGCATGGGTGATGGGCTGAGGTGAGCAGAGGCATGAGGGAATGGGGCTGGGGGGGGGGAGGAGGGGGGCAAGAGGGAATGGGGCTGGGGGGGGGGGGGGGGGGGGGGGAGGAGGGGGGAATGGGCTGGGGGGAGGGCGAAGAGGGAGGGGGGAATGGGGCTGGAGAGGCATGGGTGATGGGGCTGGTGGGTGGAGGGGGGGGGGGGGGGGGGGGGGCAAGGGGGAATGGGGCTGGGGGAGGGGCGAAGGGGAGGGGGGAATGGGCTGGAGGGGCATGGGGGTGATGGGGCTGGGTGGGTGGAGGGGGGGGGGGGAATGGGGCTGGTGGGGCAAGGGGGAATGGGACTGGGGGGAGGGCGAAGGGGAGGGGGAAATGGGGCTGGAGGGGCATGTGGGTGATGGGGCTGAGGTGTGCAGGGGCATGGGGGGAATGGGGCTGGGGGGGACAAGGGGGGAATGGGGCTGTAGGGGGGGGGGAGGGGGGGGCAACAGGGGAATGGGGCTGTAGGGGGGGAGGGGGGAAACAGGGGAATGGGGCTGGTGGGGGGGAGAGGGGGAGGGGAGGGGAATGGGCTGTAGGGGGGGAGGGGGGGGGGGGGGGGGGGCAAGGGGGAATGGGGTTTGAGGGTGGGGAGGGAGGGATCCCCCCTCCCCCCTCCCCTGTCCCCTCTCCCCCCTCACTCCTCCCCTTACCCCCCCCCCCCCCCCCCCCCCTGTCTGCAGTTTAAATTATATATCTTTGATGAAATTGACGCTGGTCTGGATATTAAAACGCTGCGGAGCGTGTGTGCCATGTCGACCAACCTTGATCTCATTCCTTACCTACTTCCCACCCTGATTCCCACCCTTCTCTCACTCCTGCCCTTACTTCCCCCCTGTCTGCAGTTTGACATGTCTATCTTGGATGAGATTGACTCTGGTATAGATATTAAAGCGCTGTGGGGCGTGTATGCGATGTCGACCATCGCTGATCTCACTCTTCCCCATACCCCCCCCCCCCCTGTCTTCAGTTTAACTTGTCTATCTTGGATGAGATTGGCACTGGTCTGGCTATCAAAACGCTGCAGGGCGTGTACGCCATGTCGACCAACCCTTCTCTCACTCCTTACCTAATTCCCCCCCTGTCTGCAGTTTAACATGTCTATCTTGGATGAGATTGGCTCTGGTCTAGATATCAAAACGCTGCAGGGCCATGTCGACGAACCCTTCTACCACTCCTCAACTAATTCCCCCCCTGATTCCCACCCTTTTCACACTCCTCCCCTTACTACCCCCCTGCCTGCAGTCTGACATGTCCATCTTGGATGAGATTAACTCTGGTCTAGATATTAAAGCGCTGTGGGGCGTGTATGCCATGTCAACCAACCCTTCTCATTCATTACCGGATTCCCACCCTGATCCCCACCCTTCTCTCACTCCTCTCCTTACTCCCCCCATGTATACAGTCTGACATGTCTATCTTGGATGAGATTGACTCCGGTCTAGATATTGACGCGCTGCGGGACGTGGCCACTGCCGTCAACGGGTTGAGACGACCCGATAGTGGAGTGCTGATGGTCACGCATTACAAGGTGGGTCTGAGCATATAGTCTAGGGTCGCCTGAAGAGGCTGAGCATACAGTCTAGGGTCGCCTGAAGAGGCTGAGCATACAGTGTAGGGTCACAGGAAGAGGCTGAGCATACAGTCTAGGGTCACAGGAAGAGGCTGAGCATACAGTGTAGGGTCACAGGATGAGGCTGAGCATACAGTCTAGGGTCGCCTGAAGAGGCTGAGCATACAGTGTAGGGCCACAGGAAGAGGCTGAGCATACAGTCTAGGGTCAAAGGATGAGGCTGAGCATACAGTCTAGGGTCACCTGAAGAGGCTGAGCATACAGTGTAGGGTCACAAGAAGAGGCTGGGCATACAGTGTAGGGTCACAGGATGAGGCTGAGCATACAGTCTAGGGTCGCCTGAAGAGGCTGAGCATACAGTCTAGGGTCGCTTGAAGACGCTGAGCATACAGTCTAGGGTCACAGGAAGAGGCTGAGCATACAGTCTAGGGTCACCTGAAGAGGCTGAGCATACAGTGTAGGGTCACAGGATGAGGCTGAGCATACAGTCTAGGGTCACAGGAAGAGGCTGAGCATACAGTGTAGGGCCACAGGAAGAGGCTGAGCATACAGTCTAGGGTCAAAGGATGAGGCTGAGCATACAGTCTAGGGTCACAGGAAGAGGCTGAGCATGCAGTGTAGGGTCACAAGAAGAGGCTGAGCATACAGTGTAGGGTCACAGGAAGAGGCTGAGCATACAGTCTAGGGTCGCCTGAAGAGGCTGAGCATACAGTGTAGGGTCACAGGAAGAGGCTGAGCATACAGTCTAGGGTCACAGGAAGAGGCTGAGCATACAGTCTAGGGTCACAGGAAGAGGCTGAGCATACAGTCTAGGGTCACAGGAAGAGGCTGAGCATACAGTCTAGGGTCACAGGAAGAGGCTGAGCATACAGTTCTAGGGTCACAGGAAGAGGCTGAGCATACAGTCTAGGTCACAGGAAGAGGCTGAGCATACAGTCTAGGGTCTGAGCATACAGTCTAGGGTCACAGGAAGAGGCTGAGCATACAGTCTAGGGTCACAGGAAGAGGCTGAGCATACAGTCTAGGGTCACAGGAAGAGGCTGAGCATACAGTCTAGGGTCACAGGAAGAGCTGAGCATACAGTCTAGGGTCACAGGAAGAGGCTGAGCATACAGTCTAGGGTCACAGGAAGAGGCTGAGCATACAGTCTAGGGTCACAGGAAGAGGCTGAGCATACAGTCTAGGGTCACAGGAAGAGGCTGAGCATACAGTCTAGGGTCACAGGAAGAGGCTGAGCATACAGTCTAGGGTCACAGGAAGAGGCTGAGCATACAGTCTAGGGTCACAGGAAGAGGCTGAGCATACAGTCTAGGGTCACAGGAAGAGGCTGAGCATACAGTCTAGGTCACAGGAAGAGGCTGAGCATACAGTCTAGGGTCACAGGAAGAGGCTGAGCATACAGTCTAGGGTCACAGAAGAGGCTGAGCATACAGTCTAGGGTCACAGGAAGAGGCTGAGCATACAGTCTAGGTCACAGGAAGAGCTGAGCATACAGTCTAGGGTCACAGGAAGAGGCTGAGCATACAGTCTAGGGTCACAGGAAGAGGCTGAGCATACAGTCTAGGGTCACAGGAAGAGGCTGAGCATACAGTCTAGGTCACAGGAAGAGGCTGAGCATACAGTCTAGGGTCACAGGAAGAGGCTGAGCATACAGTCTAGGGTCACAGGAAGAGGCTGAGGCATACAGTCTAGGGTCACAGGAAGAGGCTGAGCATACAGTCTAGGGTCACAGGAAGAGGCTGAGCATACAGTCTAGGGTCACAGGAAGAGGCTGAGCATACAGTCTAGGGTCACAGGAAGAGGCTGAGCATACAGTCTAGGGTCGCAGCATTCCTAGGAAAAGTAATGATAAGGCCTGGTGGGGTGTGGGTCACGCACTAAAAGGCGATAACTATTTGTACTTTTGGCGGAGCCCCCTCTTAAAGGGGGCGGGAGCCCCCATGTTTACCCATGTGTCCGTCCGACCGACCGACCGACGGACCAACCATCCATCTGGCCGCGATGAAGCCTGAAACGTCAGCCAACGGTCTCGTGACTAACTCGCTCCCGTTGCCACCTGTCGCTCCGTTGCGATCACTCTCCGCCAATTATTCGCGTCGCTTGCGACGCTGCATAGGACTTGTTTCCATTGGATTGATGATTTGCTTATTAGTGGTTGGGTGAATGGGTTGTTGTTGTTGTTGTTGGGGGGGGGGGGGGGATATTTATAGTGTCATGAACGCATCTGAGCAACCAGATAGTGGAGTGCTGGTCAGGGTTTTCTTTATAGAAAATCATTATAGTGGAGTGCTAATGGTCACGCATTACAAGGTGATAATCATATGTATTTTCTCCATTGGATTGATTATTTGTTTATTAGTGGTTAGGCGGTTGGGTGGTAGTTGGGGAGGGTGTGTGTGTGGGGGGGGGGGGGGGGGGGGGGGGGGGGGGAGGGGGTATTTTATATTATGGTGCAGTTGCGCATTTTATATCTTCCATAGCCTTATAGCTAACGGACAGTGGAGTGCTGATGGTCTCGCATTACAAGGCGATAAAGAAGTAATGAGAACCCCTGGTGGGGCGTGGAATTAAGCCCCGTCTTACGGCGGTAGAGAACAGGCTGCTACTTTACCTGGACAAAGCTACCATGGCGGTTGACAGCGACCGCGAACACTGAAGCGCAACCGTAGGGATTCGAACCCTGCACCTTCCTCGTTCAAGGAGCTCAACCATTGAGCCATTCGTCGAAACAGGGATTGAAATTGAAATTGAAATTTTTACATCCGTGTAATACAGTCACTCACAGGACGAGATGTTAAGGACACCACAGCGTAATCCGAAACAGGGATATCACAAGGTGATAAGCATTTCTCTTTTTGGTGGAGTCCCCTCACCTGGGAGGGTGGGAGCCAGGGTACTACATTTTGTCAAATTGGACAGCGCTTTAAGCGCACAACCGTCAAATTGGTCAGCGCTATGTAGTGCAAAAAGCGCATAAACTGCGCGCTGCGCCTCACAGAGGGTTGAAAAAACTGCGCGAAATGCGCAGTGGGACTCAAAACGTGTGTGCGAAATCGCGCTGTCGCGCGCGCTTTGTAGTACCCTGGTGGGAGCTCCCAGATTCACCACATGGTAAGTTTGTCCGTCTGACCAACGTCCGACCGATGACCAAGACGAAGCCTGTCACGTCAGCCAACTGTCTTCTCATGACTAACTGGCTTCGGTCAGCTCCATCGTTGCCACATGTTGTTCCGTTGCCAGTGCTCTCCGCCAATTTTCCACGTTGCTTGCGATGCTGCTTGAGCTCGAGGACTTGCCTCCATAGGATTTATGATTTGTTTTTAAGTGGGTGGGTGGTTGGGAAAGGGGTGAGGGTGGGGTGTGGGGGGTGGGGGGGGGAAGACATTTATAGCGTCATGAACGCACCTGTTCAACCTGATAGTGGAGTGCTGGCCAGGGTTTTCTTTATTACAATTCAGCGGATGATTTGGATTTGGGCCTCGTAGCTCGAAGTTCGTACCTCCACTTTTTGAGGCCGAATTTCTGATAATTCTCAGACTTCTCGATTTGCTGGCCAAAATGTCAGAATTCTCAGGCCAAATTCTCAAGTCCGAGGTACTCACTTCGAACTACAAAGAGTTTTGAAACCCAGATTCGCCAAGACGCAACGTGGGGAGGGTCCATTGCGTCGTAGACTCCAGGGTAACTCAAAGCGCGCGCTTTTGCGCTTTTGCGCGCTGACTTTTTGACCCCCTCTGCGCTTTAAGCTCAGTTTTTTGCACTCTCCTGTGGGCGCACCAAGCAATTTTTGCACTACACAGCGCAGTTTTTTTGTTTTCAAGTGAGCTAAAGCGCTGGCCAATTTGGCCATTTGAAGTACCCTGGTAGACTCAGCTTCCGTGGCTTGGTTGCGTTGCAGGACGCAGGCTATGGGTCGGATGCGGGTGGGTTGTGTCTCAGGACACAGGCTATGGAAATGGTTGCGTTGCAGGACGCAGGCTTTGGGTCGGATGCGGGTGGGTTGTGTCTCAGGACACAGGCTATGGAAATGGTTGCGTTGCAGGACGCAGGCTTTGGGTCGGATGCGGGTGGGTTGTGTCTCAGGACACAGGCTATGGAAATGGTTGCGTTGCAGGACGCAGGCTTTGGGTCGGATGCGGGTGGGTTGTGTCTCAGGACACGGGCTATGGAAATGGTTGCGTCTCAGGACGCAGGCTGTAAAATTGGTTGTGTCTCAGGATGCAGGGCTGGGCCCCCTCCAGGATGCAGGGCTGGGGCCCCCCAGGATGCAGGGCTGGGCCCCCCCAGGATGCAGGGCTGGGGCCCCCCAGGATGCAGGGCTGGGCTCCCCCAGGATGCACGGCTGGGGCCCCCCCCAGGATGCAGGGCTGGGCCCCCCCAGGATGCACGGCTGGGGCCCCCCAGGATGCAGGGCTGGGCCCCCCCAGGATGCAGGGCTGGGCCCCCCCAGGATGCAGGGCTGGGGCCTCCCAGGATGCAGAGCTGGGGGTCCTCCTGAACAACCCTGTCGACCACACTCCAATCCCCCTCGTACTTACCTCCAACAATCCTCTAATTACTAGGGATAGGCCGGGGGGTGTTCCAAAAGTATGTGGGGAGGCGCACGCTGTTAATCGTCTCCGAATTGGTCGTAAGCCCCGAAACCGTCGGGAAAAGTGAAAAACAGCCGGCACGTAGTGGCCGAGGAAGATTAGCTTCCAGGGAGGGGGGGGGGGGGGGGGGGGCTTCGCCGTTAATGAAAAGCAGGAAACAGGAGATATGCCACAAGCCAACTGTCTGCCAACGGTGCAAGTGCCACGTGTTGAGTGGGGTTTAGGAGATAACGCTGGCAATGTCCGAAACCAGTTGACCGGCAAGACCTGGGCACGAGCAAATTTATGAACTTCTACGTGCCGAATGGCGCATGCTACTGGAGGCGCAGGCGCTTGATAAGTGGGGGAGCGAGGGGGAAATAGTAGCAACAACCTATGAACTTGCACAATCATTCGGGCAGAATCATTTCTGTCTGAGTTGCTCTAGCCTCGTTTAATGGTGGAGGTGCTGGAGCCTCATTTCCAGCCTCAGTCTTTCATCGAAATTTCAGCTGCCGCATGGCGCATCGTAGCAGCAGGTGCAGGTGCTTGGGGAGATACTCGCAACACCTAGGAATTCGACAATTATTCCAATCATGCGAACACCTTGCTTCGTGCCTAGCAAAATTCTGGTGCTTATTCCTTCTTCAATGGCGGAGTTGATGGAGCCTGTTACCCACCTCGATCCCATGAGCTGGTGCTGGTGCGGTCTTGGCCTTCTTCTATCCATGCGAGCTGCAGGCGCAGGCGCTACAGAAGTAGGAAACGAGTGAAGAGATACTCGCAACAAAATCTCACGACTTCATTATTTCTGAAACATCATGCGTACTCAGTCTCGTTTGTTCCCGAGTACAACCCTACAGTTATGTCTCTTTCATCAATGGCGAGGCAATCTATACAGCCTTGTCCAGTGTTTTCATGGAGCATGCAGGTTGTCGTGGGACGTCTCGAGGCTGAGAGGTTGCGACTATCTCTCTCCTCGCTCATCATTTCACCATGCGCCAGGTCCTGCTCCTTCAGATCTTCTTTTACCGATTAATTCGTAGGTACTGCATAGCGCATGCGAATTGCAGGCGCAGGCACTAGAGAAGTACGGAGCGACTGCAAAATTATTCGCAACAAAATATCCAGACTTCATCTTCTCTGAAAACTAATGCGTCCAGTCTCGTGTTGTTCGTGTGTTATCCTACTGTAACGACTGTGTCAATGATGGATAGGCTTCCTTATCAGCCTCGTTTAGATTGGTCTCCGACCTCGCTAATCACTTCCTGCGTTTGCGCCTGCGCCTACATCTACCCATGCGCCATTCCTTCCTGCCGGTCCAATGGTTTCGGACGATGCCAGCGTCATCTAGTAACACCTGGTTGTGAACTCGTGGCCATTTAAACACGTGGCAGTTTCTTGACAGGAAGGATGCTATACCCTAGATTCGAGAAGGAAAGGAAAAAAAGAATGATGACAAAGAGTAAAGTGAAAAGAAAGACGAGGAACCCAAAGCTTATAGTTTAGCTAAAGCTAATCTAAAAGTGGCTGAGGGCTGAGATCTGGGGGGGGCCCAAAGGGGGGGGGGGGGGGGGGGGGGGGGTCCAGGCCGATCTCAAAATTTCCTCACAACTTCTTCGTCTGTGGCCAGAATCGAACGTGCAGCACACCAGCAAAAACGCCTCGACGAAAGCGTTACGAATATGCAGTTGTTGCTCGATTAGACCCAGGGTGTAATTAAGTGGATGTACTGGAAGGTACATCCAGTCTGGACGCCAACCAGAACTTCACAACTAAGCCGACCAGTTCCCGACTTTGCAGTTGGAAGCTCAAGCAGCAGGAATCCGCGCTTGCTTACAGCCATGGGTGAATAGAAAGGTCAAGGTCCAGGCCCGGTCTGAGGCCGAGGCCAGGGCTGAGGCCGAGGCTAGAGCAGCCCAGGCCAAATCGCCCACAACTCGAGCCGAGGCGCCTTCCGAACCCGAGCCCTTGACGACAACTTGCAACATCTGTAATGCTGTGGTCCAGTGCCCTCCCAGCAACAAGGCAAGCCTAAAGTCGCACCAGGCCAGCAAGCAGTGCATGTCAGTCAAGGCGTCCAAGTCTGGCATTTTCCCCCTCTCCAAGTTCTTCAAGCCACTGTCTGGAGTTCCACTCGGCATGAAGCTCAAGCCCAAGCAAGTGGATGCTATGCACAAAGACCTGCTCTTGACGCTCAAGCAACAACAACCCGAGTCAGCTGTTGGAAGCTCAAACAACAGGAAGCCCGAGTCAGCCTCGTTGTTTTGGAGCAAAGTGCTGAAGTGAAGAGCTTTGGATGGTCTACAAGACATGCAGCAAACTTAGCGTAGCCTAGCCACAAGCGCCAAGGATCAAGCTAGACAAATAGTTTACTTTATGCGGGTGTCGGGTGGATGGAGGGGTGTTTCACTGCCTGAGGCCCCTTTGGCCCCACACCGGTGTATCTAAGGAGACTCCTCTAGCCTGCATGTAGCTGATGTTATTCATGAACTACTCTTCGAACACTGCTTCGAACTAAATGTAACTGCAGATGAAACTCACTAGTAGCAGCCTACCTCTTATTACTGGAGATTTTTTCGTGTGTGTGTGTGTGCAGGGATCGCTTTTACGCAAGCCAAACCACGTTTTAAAGATGACTACCTGATAGAGCTTGAGATAAGGGTCAGTATACACCTAACTTTCATGAACTAATTATGATTGGTGAGGAAGATATTGACCTTAGCCAATAGGGGGGGGGGGGGGGGGGTAAGGGCACACAAAAAAACTTCATACCATGGGTGTCTAAAAAATACTTCTTGAACACCCCCTGGGATAGGCAATATGATATATCATATCATATTGTATGATGCTGGCAGTCTGACTAGGCTAAAGTTACCATTTAAATACGATATAATAAAATGCAATCTGTATGATATCATATTTGCCTTAATTCAAAATCATATGATATGCCGATCCCTACTGATTACCAAACCACTGAAATGTGCTATGCAGAGGCTACTAGATTACATCAAGCCCGACTTTGTGCACATCATGCAAGCTGGAGAGATCATCACTACCGGAGGCATTGAGCTGGTGGACCAATTGGAGGCCGGGGGATATGCCTCCGTTGAGTCCATGGACCTGGCCCCTGTCTGATGGCAAACACCCAGGGTTGTTTAAGAGTACCTCAAAATATAGGGTTCGTGAGCCTAACAGGGAACCACAAAGTGCGCGGGCAGCGCAATTTTGCACACGCTTTTTGAGCCTTACTGCGCGAAACGCGTTTTTTCAACCCCTTGTGGGCGCAGCATGCAGTTTTTGCGCTTTTTGCACAACAAAGCGCTGACCAATTTGACGTTTGTGCGCTTTAAGCACTGACCAATTTGACAAAATTTAGTACCCTGGAGCCAAATATACGTTTCATGAGGCAACATCTACCCATTTGTGTTCTATATGATATCTAGTTGCCTATCGCTCGTGGCAGTAGCTACTAGCTACAATAATTTGATCAAATTCCAAATTATGTGGTAGGGTTATAAGAATGGGCTCTGGATGGCCTGATTTTCTGAGTATCTTCCTCGCTCCGCGTGAGGAAACTTGAACTTGGTTATACAGCTTCAGCCAGCAATGTGCCTACTCTTTTGTAGGAGTGGGAGCGCCATTCAAACTGAATCCTCCGTGTCGCTGTTTTGTGTAGGGACCCCCCCCCCCCCCCCCCCCCCCCCCCCCCCCCCCCAAAAAACAAAAAACAAGTGTCACAGACGCAGATCCAGTGGGTCGGTTGCATGTCTGTTGAGGGTCTGGGTGCTTCATAGGCGCATATTTGGGGGTGTCCGTTGCACCTCAGGCCCAGCTTTTGAAACCGATTGCGTCTCGAGAAGCAGTTTTTTGAACAGGCTGCATCTCGTGAAGCAATTTTGGGGGTGCCCCCTGATCAACCCTGTGTTGCACCTGAACGATTTGTTACATTTTTCTGAAAATGGGCTAAACAAGTAAACAACGACCTTCTCTGAGTCGTACCGATTGGTTTTTACGTGTTTTTGGCAGAGCCCCCATGTTTACCCTTTTGTCTGTCCTACCAGGTCCGACCGAAAAATTGGAGCCTGACACGTCAGCCAACGGTCACGCAACTAACCCGCTTAGTCGCTTCGGTCAGCTCCAACGTTGCCACCTTTCAGTCCGTTGCCAACACACTCCGCCAATTTCCCGCGTCACTTGCGTCGCTGCATAAGACTTGTTCAACCAACTCTGGGGTGCTCACCGTCTTCTAACGCAACCAATTGTATAGCCTACGTCCTGAGACGCAACCAACCCAAAGCCCCCGTCCGAGACATAACCAACCCACTAAAGCTGCGACAGACGTCCCCACATTGCGTAAAGGCCCCTTCGCCGTTGCACTTTTGACGCAGGACACAGCGTCCTGAACAACCGTGGTCTCGTGATGCAGCCAAAACGGGGCAAACCAAGCGACCCGGACCAAGCGCCTATCACCATGTTTTAACACGAGAGGTAGCAGGATTAAAAAATAGGGCCTATGGATCAATCCTAGTCTGGTTAGGCTTGCTATGCAGCGATATGCGAAACATTTCCAGGGCTTTGAAGATAGCACAGCACGAGCTTGGGACATTCAGAGAATGGATTTTGCAGACAGTGGTTGAAACAAACGTAGTCTGTAGATTTTGGAGTCCCCCAAAACAACCCTGGTATCGTCGCATCACACGAATCCTGATTTCTTGGAAGGATGGAAATACCCTTTAAATGTTATAAAAAATACAACAGGAATCGCACAAATAAATAATCCTCCCATATTATGGGATGATGATTGAATCATCTTGTAGAATTACACGAACTCAGGGCCCCCGTCGGTAAAACGATTGTTTGGGTTTCATTTCCACAAGTGCCTTTTCTTTTTAGCCCTTCCAGTCACGTTGAGCAAGTCCTTTTAGCCTATAAGGCCTACCCCTGGACTGTAACTTACGTATGTATATCACATATGCATGGATGTGTGCACTGAAGTAGAAAGATGTGGGCGGCCTGAAGGCTGGTATACCATCACATGTAACCGAAATGAACCAAACCAGATCCCTACATTGTCTAACCCACTTAGTCTGCTCCCTGGATTCAGTGGCTATTGCACGAGGGGGGGGGGGGGGGGGGGGGGGGGGGGACTTTTTATTTGATTTTCAAGGAGGATTTTCGCCTCTAAGGGTATCACTATGCTAGCCCTAGACTCAAAATATGATTTGTGATTTCATTTGAATAGTTCCTCCTAATCGGAACAACGAACGAGAACGGGAGACAGTGAGCAGCCCAGAGTTGGCTCAAATAATTGTATGGAAATATTATATCAAATATCATCATATATATTGATGATAATACTTTGATTTTATGATTGCAAGGATGCGCATTCCTCGGGAATTTGTTGCATAGCGGTGGTAGTGGTGGTGGTGGGGTGGGGGGGATTTCTGGCTGAAGCTATGTAACCAATTTCAAGCTGCACGGGGTGGGTGTGTGTGGGGGGGACCTACTCGAGAGCAACCAAATGCAGAGGTCGATGAGCCAGGTAGCGCAGATCGCCCTCTACTGTTATCTTTGTGTCTCCAGGAACTTCCTGAGTCCTCCAAACCTATTACTCCAAGGTCATGGACAGTGTTTCAACGAATGGCTCTATGGTTGACCTCCTTGAACGAAGAAGGTGCAGGGTTCAAATCCCTACGGATGCGCTTTAGAGTTTGCGGTTGTTGTCAACCGCCATGGTAACTTTGTCCAGGTAAAGTAGCAGCTTGTTCCCCATCGCCGAAAGACGGGGCTCCCTTCATGCCAACCACACCAGGCATTATCATTACTCCAAAGACATGGATTTTTTTATTTTCAGCTACCAGTAGCAGCTTCTAGGCAGCTTTCCTGACTGGCTATTCAGCCAAACTTGGCCCAACCTCAAGCACCTTGAAGCTGACATTGTCAGCTTTCCAGAACGGCTGAAATAGAGATGTGCAGCCAAGTGGTCGGCTCAGGGTGCTGCCTAGAAGCTGCTATGAAAAGCCGGAACAAAAAATCGCTGTATGGATGCACCTTGCTAGGAGGCACCTGCCATGGATTAACCTTGCCTGTGCCTTGCTGCGCTCATTAGAGCTGGTCACTGTTTCATTCTTGGCGGAGCCCCCCCTTCTGGAGGGCGGAAGCCCCCAGGGTCACCACGTTGTCTGTATGACCACAAGAAACAAGTTACCCTGGCCCTAACTGTCACGTAAACTCTGGTTTGGTCCACTGCACTTGATTCTGTTGCCACCTGTCGCTCCTATAGCCAACACTCTCCGCCAATTTTCCGCGTAGCAAGTGTTAACAAGTCCAAGCGACGCGCCTAGGACTAGTTATGCTACTTGTAGCAGCTCCTAGGCAGCTCCCTTTCCCAGTTCTTGAGCCAAACCTGAAGCTAGGTGCTGCACCTGACAGCTGTCACGACAGGCATTTCAATGCAGCTTCCAGCTTTGGGCTTGACCCAGCGGCTGGCTAATGCAGCTGGCTAGAAGCTGCGATGCGTAGCCCAAAACAGAAACAGTGATTGCATGATTTGTGTTGCATGGATGCACCTTGGGTCCAGTGTTTAGTGCTAGGGTTTAAAAACCCAAACCCTGGCGTGTGCCTGCAGTCCATGGTGCACTTGTACCATGCAAACACGCTCCTTGCCACGACACCCTTGTGCTGCATGGATGGATGCAATCTTCACCTTCACCTAGAGGATTCTTAAGGGGGGCCTGGGGTGTGTTGTGCTGCTCACGAGGGGTCTGGGGTGGGGGGTTTAAACCCCCAAAACCCTGGCTTGTGCCTTCAGTAAATGGTGCACTTGAACCATGCACACACGCTCATTGCCACGGCACCCTTGTGTTGCATGAATGGATGGATGTCCTGCTCCCTGGGTGTGTGTGCCCTGCTCACATCCTCAATGCCTTGCTCACAACCTCAATGCAAGGCTAGGAGCAGCCTTGTGTTGCACGGATGGATGGATGTCCTGCTCCCTGGGTGTGTGTGCCCTGCTCGCATCCTCAATGCCTTGCTCACAACCTCAATGCAAGGCTAGGAGCAGCCTTGCCGCACCTTGTGCTCGGGCGCCTCGCTTACAGGCACTTACTCATGCAGTGATATGAGTTTCACAAAACTTTTGCAAAATTGGAACCATGCGGGCTGATATGTTGGGCATCCTGCAACAGGGGGAGCAGGGGTGGTGAGTGGGGGGGCACATGGGGGTGGTGGTGGGTAGCGGTGGTGGGTAGGGGTGGGTGTGGGTGGGCTGATATGTTAGGCATCCTGCAACAGGGGGCACATGGATGGTGGGTAAGGTTGTAGGGGTGGTGGACAGGTTTGTAGGGGTGGTGGGGGGGGGGGGGCGAATGGGTGGTGGGTAGGGGTGTAGGTGTGGGGGTGTAGGGGTGGGTAGGGGTGGCGGTGTAGGGGTGGGGTGGGTGCGGGTGAAGAGGTGGTGGGCATCCTGCAACAGGGGGGCACATGGGTGGGTGGGCAGGGGTGTAGGGGTGGGTAGGGTTGATGGGGTGGGTAGGGTTGTAGGGGTGGGGTGAGTAGGTTGTAGGGGTGGGTGGGGTAGGGTCGTAGGGGCGGGTAGGGTTGTAGGGATGGGGGTGGGTAGGGGTGTAGGGGTGGGGTGGGGTGAAGAGGTGGTGGGCATCTTACAAAAGGGGGACAAGGGTGGTGGGTAGGGGTGTAGGGGTGGGTAGGGTTGCAGGGATGGGGGTGGGTAGGGGTGTAGGGGGGTGGGTGGTAGGGGTGAGGGTGGGGTGTAGGGGTGGGGGTGGGTAGGGGTGGGGTGTAGGGGGTCTAGGGTAGGGGTGGGGGGTGGAGATGAAGAGATGGGGGTAAGGGGTGGGTGGGGGTGGGTGATGGTGGGTTGGCTTGGGCGGGAGCACAAACCTGCTTCATTTTCGGGTTTCTCCCGCCAGCTTCTCGCCAGCTCCAATAGCCAGCCAGAGGGCCAAACCCAATGCTTGAAGCTGCATTGGAATGCTGGTCATATCAGCTCTTAGGCGCACTAGCTAGCTACAGATTCGGCTCAAGGACAGGGATATGGAGCTGCCTAGAAGCTGCTACATGTAGGACGAAACACGTAGCCCCCAAAAGGAACAGTGGAGCACCAGCAAGGCAGAAGATGTTGGAGACTACAAGGCATTGGGGGTTGGCCCCAGTGCAAACAAACGGGCTGGCCCCCTCAACCTCACGCCTTGCAATAAGGCGTACTAATGATTTATTGAGACTCAAGTTGACGGCTTATTTCTGGGGCTAGGTTGTGAGACTTGAAACGTCTTTCTATCCATCCAACCACCCACCCAGCCACAAAGCCAGCCATTCATCCACTCACCCCTTGCTCAGGCAGGCAGGCAGTGTCAACACTGTTGCTTTACACGTGTAGCAGCTTCCACCCAGCTTCATTAGCCAGGGACTGAGTCGAGCCCAAAGATAACAGTAAGATTGGAATGCCTGTCATGCTGGCTTTCAGGCACACTAGCTAGCTTCAGGCTTGGCGGGTGGGTGAAAGGAGCTGCTCAGAACTTAGCCCAACAAATAAACAGCGACAGTGTATGAAAGTGCACGAAGGAAGCACTTACTGGTATGTTATGAGACCGTAGGCAGCCCCACCATCTGAACCCTTCTCAACCTGACAGATTGCAATGCCTTCACTAGTCTCAGGGGAGTGGCCCATAGTGCGGCCATATACCAGAGGGGGGTGGTGTCTATGGACCTGGGTGGGGTGGGAGGTAGGTTGGGTGTGGGTTGAAGTGAGGTAGGGGGGAGGATTGGAGAAGGGAGAGGAGGGAGGGGAGAAAGAGGGAGGGGAAAGGGTGGGAGGAGGGCACATGGGGTGGGAGGGGGGTGGAGGGGGGTGGAGGGGAGGGGGGGAAATCGCAATGCCTTCATTAGTCTGAGGGGAGTGGCCCATAGTGCGGCCATATACCAGAGGGGGGGGGGGGGGGGGGGTCTATGGACCTGGAGGGGGGGGGGGGGAGGTTGGGCAGGTGTGAGTGGAAGGGAGGGAGGTGGGGGGGGGCGACATGGCAAGGGGGTAGGGTGGAGACATGGCGAGGGGGGAGGGAGGGGGCGGGGCGGGATCGCAATGCTTTTGCTAGTCTCAGGGGAGTAGAGCCATGCAACCAAACTCCAGTTCTTGGGTCAACCCTGGCCAGCTTGTCACACTGTAACAGAACAGAACTTGTCCCCCCCACCCACCCCACCCCCTCCCAGCACCTACCTCATAGCGTTGCTCCCCTACGATCATGCCATGTCGAATGGCATCATCACGCTCCCCAAATAGCGCCATCAACGCTTTCAGTTCCGATGTATTCACCTGCGCAGCAGATGAGAGTCGCGAGCAGGTTGGAGTCAGCCGGGCTACAATATTCTGCGACCGAATTGGCCTCTGCGCGCGAGCTTTTCCTTCAGGTAAAGCAAACAAATATCATCCGAAGCCTTAAACGAATTGACCCGAGAGGGCGGAAGGGGCAAGTCCTATGTGGCACTCTGTGGGATCGGTCTCAACACACAACCACAACGACACCCCCAGGACCCGTCTAAGACAGCAACAAAATCAAGCCGCAGCTGCTTTCGGATGATACCTGGAAGTTAGAGGCAAGAACTGTTCCTTGGTCATCGAAAAATATGAATTTGGAAGCATCTACCAGATCTTTCTTAGCTGCCTCCTCCATTTTCAAGAATCCTTCAGATTACGCACAGAATTTGCACGCAGGAATCCTTCAGCTACGCAAAGTTACAGAAACAGTCCCGATTTGGAAAAGTCAGTGAGTGGAAGGTGCACAAAAATTGGTGCAGGTCAGTGGAGGGGACGCGAAACAGCCAGCTCCAGCATTACGGAGTACTCTTGACAAGGTTGGTGACAACCCTGTTCTTGGATTAGCCCGCTGTCGTGGATCGTTCGCCTGTCGGGGGGCAGGTTCCCTTATTAATTACCTTTCTTGATTCGGAGGGGTCGAAAATTCTCTGTGAAATATACCCTTGGCATGAGGGACTTGACACCAGAGAGAGGGATGCCACGGGGGCGGCCCAGACCCGGCCGGGATGTTGACGTTTGGCCCCGGGGCCGTACACCCGAGGTACCAACGTTTTCCTTCATTCGACTTGTGTGTCCGTCTTCGACAAGATCCCAATCGAGGGATCGCTTCCAGAAGTCCCAACCTCTAAGCTCTCATATTCGGATTTGCGCCAGTGGCTCTGGTTGATCTGTCGGAAATGGATCTATCGGAAATGAACCTTGGACCTGTCAATCCCGATCGTGGAAAAGGTCCGAGGCACCCATGGGCAGGCATTCTTGCTCGAGCAGCTCTTGCCGAGCTCTGGTCGGCTCAAAATTTTCCAGGAAGGACCCGGGTCTCTGTCGCGCGCTGCGCTGCGCGAGAAGGTGAGCATTCTAAACTACGTTATCAACGCAATTGGGCGCCATCATTGTGCACTAGAAGTTTCATAGCGCAGGTCGACGCCTGGTCGGAACCTTAGCGTTTCCCATGGGGCCCTCATCATCAAGCTCTCTGTCGCGCAGCGCAGCTGCGCGACAATGCTAGATTCTAAACTACGTTATCAACGCAATTGGGCGACATCATTGTGCACTAGCAGTTTCGTGGCGCATGTCGACCCCTAGTTGCAGGAGTAGCGTTTTCAATGGGTGCCCTCATCATGGGCTCTGACCCAATAGACCTGGCTGTGGGCCTAGGGAAGCACATGCTTCCAGAAAGTCGAACTCCTCTAGATTAAGGTTGCTTGCAAGGATTTTCATAGTCTCACATCACAGTGAGCCTGAGGGGGGATGCATGGGCGGATGCTTGGGGGATGCATATGCGGGGGTGCACATGGTTTGTGTGGCTAGAGTGGTTTGATGCAATGTAATCCATGGTTTTGCTTGCATGCTGCAACCAAGCACAACTCTGTGATGCCCCTTGTAGGCTGATCTGTATATTGTTTGGTTGCAGGATGCCTCGTCAAAAGAATTGTTTCAAGAATGGCTTCAAGACAGGCAACAGTTATAGCAGTGAGTATGACCGACTACCACAATATCCGATGGCATTTTCCTGCAGCATCCTAGAAGGGGGGGGTCAAAAAAACAGATGTTGGACCGCAACTTCAATATGGTGTCCGATTTAGATGGGAGTTGGAATCGTGGAGGTTTCAGACAAAAGGAGGGGAAAAAGTGTAAAAAAAAAGTTGTTACCCCCCCCCCCCCCCTCCCCTCCCCTCCCCTCTAAAACCACCCTACCCCACCCTACCCCTCCTAAAATGGGGCCATCCGAAAGATCTTTTCATGCCATATCCAATTATGCTCTTACATCTAAGGGGTTGCCCAAACTTGATTTATCGCCAAGTTCAGATTTGGGCAAAAAAAACTTTGGGGACCTCCAAATTCCTGTTCAACTTTATTTTATGTAAAGAAAAAGAAAGTTGCCACCATATCCTAAGGGTATGCTCTATTGCAAGCGAAGTTGAGGTCTGTCACCCCCCCTCCAGTATTCTCTAGCTTTGTTGGAAATTCGCTTGGCTCACATGCAACCCTCCACACGTTTTTGATTGTGTTGTTGTTGTTTGGGGTGTGGGGGTGGGGTGGGGTGTGTGTGTGGGGTGTGTGTGTGTGGGGGGGGGGGGGGAGTGCAACGGCAGTCCAGTTGTGCATGCACATGAAGGTTAATGAGAGCCTACCCTGGCCAGCCTTTATTTAATATAGCCACATTCAATGTTTCAACATGTAGGACGCTCCACACCAGCCTCTACGTGTGCTACTACCTCCTCACCAGCCGCTACTAGTGGGGCCGTAGCAGCCTCTACTAGTGGGACTGCACCAGCCGCTACTAGTGGGGCCGTAGCAGCCTCTACTAGTGGACTGCACCAGCCGCTACTAGTGGGGCCGTAGCAGCCTCTACTAGTGGGACTGCACCAGCCGCTACTAGTGGGCCGTAGCGGCCTCTACTAGTGGGACTGCACCAGCCGCTACTAGTGGGCCGTAGCAGCCTCTACTAGTGGGACTGCACCAGCCGCTACTAGTGGGGCCGTAGCAGCCTCTACTAGTGGGACTGCACCAGCCGCTACTAGTGGGGCCGTAGCAGCCTCTACTAGTGGGACTGCACCAGCCGCTACTAGTTGGGCCGTAGCAGCCTCTACTAGTGGGACTGCATTAGCCGCTACTAGTGGGGCCGTAGCAGCCTCTACTAGTGGGACTGCACCAGCCGCTACTAGTGGGCCGTAGCAGCCTCTACTAGTGGGACTGCACCAGCCGCTACTAGTGGGGCCGTAGCAGCCTCTACTAGTGGGACTGCACCAGCCGCTACTAGTTGGGCCGTAGCAGCCTCTACTAGTGGGACTGCATTAGCCGCTACTAGTGGGGCCGTAGCAGCCTCTACTAGTGGGACTGCACCAGCCGCTACTAGTGGGGCCGTAGCAGCCTCTACTAGTGGACTGCACCAGCCGCTACTAGTGGGGCCGTAGCAGCCTCTACTAGTGGACTGCACCAGCCGCTACTAGTTGGGCCGTAGCAGCCTCTACTAGTGGGACTGCATTAGCCGCTACTAGTGGGGCCGTAGCAGCCTCTGCTAGTGGGACTGCATTAGCCGCTACTAGTGGGGCCGTAGCAGCCTCTACTAGTGGGACTGCACCAGCCGCTACTAGTGGGGCCGTAGCAGCCTCTACTAGTGGGACTGCACCAGCCGCTACTAGTGGGGCCGTAGCAGCCTCTACTAGTGGGACTGCACCAGCCGCTACTAGTTGGGCCGTAGCAGCCTCTACTAGTGGGACTGCATTAGCCGCTACTAGTGGGGCCGTAGCAGCCTCTACTAGTGGGACTGCACCAGCCGCTACTAGTGGGGCCGTAGCAGCCTCTACTAGTGGGACTGCATTAGCCACTACTACAGTAGCTACCGCATTGGTATCGCCGCCTCGCCTAACAAAAAAGCAGTGTAAGACACAGGCAGCTAGTGCCGCTCTCGCCGCTCGTAATTACGAGCATTGCAGCTCAAGACTGCGCTTAAACTCTCGGGGTGCATTGATTTCTCCGGAGAAGAAGAAAAAGGACGGAAGAGTCGAAGAGCGCAAAGGATCTTGGCTGCCAGGCGCAGTGTGGTGTGGAAGATGACGATGATGATGCTGATATGGAGCTGGCCATTTTAGCTTCAAGAGTGGAACTCTCGCCTGCTAATGCTGATGAAGGTGAGCCCATGTCCGTGACTTATGCGTGACACTTCATTTTTCATTTGCAGTAGCCCAAATTGAGTATCACGCCGTTTGTATGCCTCTTCGTAGTTGCTAGGCCCGTCACAAATGTTGAACGGTACATGGATTTGTATATGCAAAACCTGACCTCACCGTCACACGCACACAAGCTCGTACTTGCCATGTTCTGGCTTCTCATTTTAATTGCTATGTGTCTTGTCTATTATTGCATGGAACCCACACGTTTCTTGGTGTGGATCTTGCAGGTATGGGTCTTGCTGGTGTGGATCAACGCCAGGTGCTGGGGACTTCCACATTGCAAGACCTTCCCCCCATGACGGCTACAAACCTTCAGCAGGCGCACTCAAACGGTATGCTGTCTCACTTTGGCCAGGATAAGGCACATTACTGGGCCATGTTTCAACCTGCCACGGCACTCGGTACCCCCTGTGCCCTGGAGTTTTATTGTCGGGACAAAGAGCACTTGCCTGCCATGCATTTGACGGTGTATCTACCGACACACACTCTGCATCCTTTAATCATGGCCTGGGGAGCGAGCGTTTCACCATGTTGGTTGGGGGACGAAGATTGCAACATCAACTCCGTGCATGACTTGAACGTGTTCCTACACACGGTTTGGAATGCTCGTTGATGCACTGGCTTGCCTGCCTCTGACCATGCCCAGGCGATTGCCGATATGAAGCGGGCTGGCTGCAGACCCATTGCTTGAGGACTCTGACTTGCCGGTTGGGACAGTGGACGCAGCACTCGCCACCCACATGCTGCAGGTGACCTTTGTCTCATTGGGGCACGAGAAGTTCAACTACGTCCTGGGATACTTCTTCACAAACGGTGTGGAGGCAGCCCAGCTCCTTTCCATCCTGGAGGAAGGTATCACACGGCTTGCTCTGTCCAATCCACCACTCCGGGTAGCCTTCATTACTGCAGATGGGGCCTCAGACAATCGGGCCGCTCAGCTCGCATGGCATAACGAGGCAGATGCAAAAAGGTTTATGGAAGAGGCGGAGCTCGAAGGTGTTTCCACCAACCCCCAGTATCTCTCCGTTCGTGCACACCCTGTGTTTGTTGACATGCCTGTGGTTATGGTCAGTGACGTGCCGCATTTGGGGAAGAAGGCGAGGAACGGCCTAGAGAAGAGCTGCTCTCACATCCGCAGCAGCGTGGATGGATCCTACATGCGTGAAATACAGGTTCCCATGGTACCGGCTGGAGGCGGCAAAGGAGGACTCTCCGAAGCATTTGATGAGCGGAAGTCAGACGCCATACAAGGCTCCAAGAAGATGGGCTCCAAGAAGAAGGGCTCCAAGAAAGCTGAGCCTCCTTCTACCCCCTGGACCTGCTAGCCCCGTCTGGGGTAACCGTTGGTGCAGTCCTGCTGCATGCCCAGACTGATCAGGCTGCAGCGCCTTCTCCCACCCCATCTGTGGTGCTACCCCTCTTGCCGTCACAGCTACCACAGCCTAATTCAGGGGTAGCGCCTCTGCTCTGCCGTGGGGAAGTGTGCGGAGGCAAAGGTTCGGTTCCCAGGGACGCAAGGGGTCCAAAAGGTTGCATGCATTGCACGAAGTGCTGCAATGCATCTCGGGAGGCTGCGCAAGGGCCGTATTCGTGCCTGGACACTTTGCCCCAATCCTTGTCAACGTTTCCCAAACCTGGACGTGCCTGGACACTTTGCCCCAAACCTGGACTAGAATTCCCAAACCAGGACGTGCCTGGACACTTTGCCCCAGTCCTGGACTACGTTTCCCAAACCTGGACGTGCCTGGACACTTTGCCCCAAACCTGGACCACGTTTCCCAAACCTGGACGTGCCTGGACACTTTGCCCCAATCCTTGTCTACGTTTCCCAAACCTAGACGTGCCTAGACACTTTGCCCCAAACCTGGACTAGAATTCCCAAACCTGGACGTGCCTGGACACTTTGCCCCAAACATAGACTACGTTTCCCAAACCTGGACGTGGCTGGACACTTTGGCCCAAACCTGGACTAGAATTCCCAAACCTGGACGTGCCTAGACACTTTTTTTTCTTTTCCTTCCAAGTTTGTGTCAAAGGGTCCAGGTTTGGGTCAAAGGGTCCAGGTTTGTGTCAAAGGGTCCAGGTTTGGGTTAAAGGGTCCAGGTTTGAGTCGAAGGGTCGAGGTTTGGGTTAAAGGGTCCAGGTTTGGGTCAAAGGGTCCAGGTTTGGGTCAACAGGGTCAAGGCGCGTCTAGGTTAAACCTCTCTGGTTAACGGTGTTACACTATTTAATTGTGGTCCAGCCACACAGTCATCAAAAACACCAAAAATGTCATTAGGAATAAGTCATCTAGTCTACCCTATTATTGAGAAAGTACAGTAAGCCAATTAACTAAGATCTAGTGAAGGGGGATGGGGGTGGGGGTGGGCGTGGGCGGGGGTCCCTCCGTAACACAAAAACTAATTCCAAATCAAAAGATTGAAACAAATTCCAAAGGCACAGTTCTAGCCCAGAAAAGAATCTAAATAATCTAAATATCTAAGCGTACAAAAAACAATATATGCAAATTAAGCCAGAAGGTGCTAGTTTCTATAATTGTCATTCTATGTGTCTATGTCTAAGGCGTCTCTGATGTCCGCCCTCCAGTTTGTCCTGTCTTGGGCCAGTAGGTGCCAATTTGGAGACATGTTGGTGGCTTGGAGATCATCCCTAAGGGTGTGAATGATGGTCTGCCCTCCTTGCCTCGGTTGACCCTCAGCAAGGGGTGTGTGCGTGGCGAAGAGCATTTGCTTCATGATGCGAGAGTCGGGTCGCCTGGCTATATGTCCTAGGAACCTCAGTCTATTTTCTCTAATGCTGCTGGGAATATCCCTGTAGTTGCATCTTTGTCTTATGTCCTCATTTCTAACTCTGTCTGCTCTGCTAATGTTCAACGACATGCGTAGACACTCATGGAGTGCCACGTCGAGTAGTTGAATCAGGGGTTCTGAGAGAGCCCAAGCCTCGCCCACGTACAGGAGGGTGGATGGTATGATAGCTTTGAACACCAGATTCTTGATTTTCCTGGTTATGCTGTTGTTTTTCCAAAGCCTAACCAGAGAAGCGCAAGCCTCCCTTGTCCTAGCGATCCTGCGTTTGACCTCCTCTTGTAGGTCTCCATCTGGTGTCAACAGATTACCTAGGTACATGAATGAGGCAACAAAATCAATGCTGCCCCCATTCAGTGCTATTGGAGTGGGAGTGGGGTGAGAGGGGGAGCTAGACAGAGGGTGGAAGTGCATAGCCTTTGTCTTCTTGTAGTTGATGGACATACCCTAAGTTCCTGAGGTGGTCTCAAGACTCTTTAAGAGGGATGTGAGGCCATCTTTGGAGTAGGACAAGAGGACTAGGTCATCAGCATACAGGAGGAAGGTGATGTAATGGGTCGTAGCTTGGGGGTGGGATCTAGGGTTGGCTGGAGTGTTGCGCAGTCCATTCATGTCTGAGGCTATTGGGAATCCAAGCTGGACATCCTCTAGTGAGAAACTACTTCTAACCAGGTGATCCATGAACAGGTTGAAGAGGAGGGGGGAGAGGGCGCATCCTTGCCTCACTCCTGTTTTCATCTCAAACTTTCTGGATCTGCAACCCTGGACAAGGACCTCTCTTGGGCATCCATTGCACATCTCTTTAACTAAGCTAACCAGGTGGGGATCTACCCCTCTGGCAGCCATCAGCGTCCACATTGCCTCCCTCTTGACGCTGTCGAAAGCCTTGCGGTAGTCCACAAAAGCTGCAAAGAGCGGGGCCCGCCCTGCCTTGGATAGTTCACAGATGCCCCTCTCTCTCTCTCTCTCTCTCTCTCTCTCTCTCTCTCTCCCTCTTTCTCAGAACATACATGCGCCCATGCTTCTGTGCCATGCACTACTATTTGTTCATAGTACAGAATACCCTAGAAACTGGGTCTAGTTAGCCTTAGTGACTTGAGTGACCCCATGGGCCAAACCGACCCAGTTGGCCTTGCTATCCCTCGAATCCGAGTGGGCCATGAACAATGTTACCCAACTATGCGTCTGTGTATGTTGCTGTTATTGACCGACTTCCACGTCGGCTGCTGAGTGGGCAAAGTGCACACTGGTCCCTATTCCCTCCAGGACCTGCACGTACCTGCAGTACCCTACAGTACGCTTCCGATCTCTCCTATATTGCGTCTAATAGACATCTTCCTCCATTGAGTCTGAACTGTGTAACAACGACGACTTAAAGGTTATGGGCCCATCACGCAAACCACTGCGCACCGCCTCAGGTGAACAGTTACCCTCTGACTAGCTAGCTCGAAGGCCCGAGATCGAGCTACTGAACTCTGTCGATTGCCCCTATAAGGAATCTATCTCCAATGCTGCTCCGCCTACTGCTTTTGCCAAGATTCCCTTGCACTCTGCCGCTGCGTCCACGTATCTGGAGCAACGCAAGGGCAACTTGCTAGTCACCGTAATTAACGACGTGAGTTGAGAAGCCTCACGGAGATAACATATAGCGTTGAGTGATCCTCTGAGATCGCTGTGCTTGCGACTGCATCCCTGCACATCAGTAGGTAACGCCCTTTACCGACCCTTTGCCACCTCTTGGCCAGGTGAACCATCAGCAATCCGCTGGATCCGTTTGGATCACAGTTTGCTACAAGCACCCCCTCTCCCCTCCCCCCACCCACCCTTCCCGTAACTCCCCTTCATCCATCGCTCCAAACAACTACACCAAGACTCAAGACCCCAAGACCCCGGATCATGCAGAAGCCAAGGCTCTTCTCTGGCAACCCTGATTACCTCTGGCGTAAACACCAGGTGCAGGTCCTCCTCACTCTACGATCAACATATGGATGTCTCGCCATCGCCCAAGACTGCATCCTTCCCGCTCCCCTTCATGGGGAGCCTGTGACAGCGGACGGCTATCTTGTTGAAGAGATGGCTTTACAGCATGTTGGGAATGCTGATCCGCTTATTGCGGCTAGTCCTACTCCCACTAGGATCTCCATCTGAAGAAACTGCGTTGCATTCAAACTGATCCTTGAGACCTTGACTCACTGTCTGAACCCATCCAACAGGCAGTCATGGCCCAAACTGACATGGCCACCAAAGCCCTCAAATATCTGGCAGCTCAATATGCTAAGAATGCTGGAGCCCTGGAGCTGGAATATAACATAGCCCTCTATGCTCTAACCATGACCTCCACTGAGCCCTTGCAGATGTACCTCTCTAGGGCAGCTGATCTGTACTACCAGATCCCAACGATCCAAGGAGTGTCAACAACGTCCATGGCCACATGCTTGAACATTGTTGTGCAGGGACTCAAACCTCAGTCAGAGTATGATGGTTTCCGTCAATCTTTCTACGATGCTGTTTGCCCTAACTTCGCATCCTTTCAGCTCAGGTTCACCCAGTACAACCTAGTGATGGACATTCCCACCATTCTGTCCCCTGAGGAGGCTGAGCACATAGCTGCTGCAGCCTACAGGGGGAACTAATCTATCTGGGAAGCGTCAACGCCAATCCTCCAAGACCATGACCTGCTGGAACTGTGGTGGATATGGTCACAACTCCAGGGAATGTCCCAGTTCTGACACTGAGTTGGCCCACATACCAGTTGACTGCAATGCTGCTAACAAAGGGTCTAGGTCACCACCCAAGGGAAGAGGCAGTGATGACAAGAGATCTGGCAGCAAGTCACCCCCACGCAGACGTACTGGAAAGAGCCGTCCCCGTGGCAGAGGACGGCAAGCAAGGCAAGCACACATGGCTGATGGAGACTGCTCCACCTCTAACTCTGACAGTGAGAGTGAGGAAGAGGAACACAACTTCCTAGCCCTGGCAGTGAAGGAGGACAACCAGCCAATGAGATTTGCTGACTCCCCCAGAGGCAAGTTTGTATCCTTTTCTCTACCACCTGCCCCTTTGGATGACAATGCTTTCTTTGGAACCCCTATGAGTGCTGATGATGCTTGCATTATAGAAGATGAAATGCCAGCCCTTGCCTCAGACTCAGATGACAGTGATGATGACAATGATGCTTTCAAAGCAGCCCTGCAGAAAGAATGGATCCTAGACACAGCAGCCCACTATCATGTCACAAGTAACCTCTCCAACTTGCATGATGTTCAGGATCTTCCCCAGCCCGTTAGACTACAGCTGGCAGACCAGGGAGCTCCACCTATCATCTGTCACCAGATGGGCAAGGCCCACCTCAGGGACCATGGAGGGCCACTGATTACCCTTAATGGTGTGCTCCTTGCTCCCCCCAAGACAACAGCCAACATTCTCAGTATCCATGCAGCCACCAACTTATGTCTTGATCTCCAAGTTCACCTGTCCAAGACTGATGCCACTCTCTCCATCCCTAGCAAGTCTGGGACAAAGCTACTCCTCACCTGCCCCAGAAGGCATGGACTCTACTTCACCCAAACCTTATCAAATCACCCCCAGAGTGAATCCACTAGTAAAACATCACCTTCCTACGTCATGATGGTTACCCAATCTGATTGCCACACTGACTCTGAGACAGGAACTGCCCCCACTCATGAGACTGCCCCTAGTAGGACAGACCAAGACTCACCTCCTGCTCCTACTGACTATGATTACCAGACTGACTCTGAGACAGGAAATTCCCTCACTCATGAGAATGCCCCCAGTAGGACAGACCAAGACTCACCTCCTGCTCCTACTGACTATGATTACCACATTGCCTCTAAGACAGGAAATACCCCGACTCATGAGAACACCCACAGTAGGACTGATGTTCACCACCTCACCCCTGCTCCAGATGCCCTACAAGAGTCTGCTCCAGAGACTGCACACAGTGACAGCGACATGGAAGGGATACCAGATCTAGTAGCTGACTATGTCCCCTCCCATATCAGATCAGACCACTGCAGGGAATTTGGGCCGCCACCACATGTCCAGCAAGTTGGTGACCCACTAGACACCGTCATCATTCCCCATATGTTCAGCAGCGCCCTACTGTCCCTTCCGATGAGCTGGACAACCTGACTCTGGCACAGGCCAGGAGAGAGATGGAACTCCTAAGTGACTAAGCCAGGACGTGCTATGAGGATTATGATGGACCACTAAATGGAGCTGGACCACTTAAAACATCTGACCCGGACCCAGCCACCACTTTTCAACACTGGATCCTCCAACACAGGTCACCTGACATTGGAACCCCACTAGGGGTGATCAACACAAATGCCAACCAGGTCCACTTAATCAACAACTCTGGTCAACCCATGACCAGGTTTGGACTGACCCTCAAATCCCTTGACAACATGCCTGGTTCCCCAGCCTTCACCATCATGATCAGACCTCCCCTTTCCCAAATCATGCATGACTTTACCACTAAATTCCCTACCCTACTGGAATCTGAGTAACACAAATTCCCACTCAGATCTATGCACACAGACCCGTCTACTGCCTGTGCTCCTATGCTTAAGCATACCAGCAGGCTCCAACAGATGGTGCAGTCATACCCCACAGTGTCAACTACAAGCAGACCCACTCTACAGTGGGCCATATATGCCTCCAAGCCGCCATGACCACAGCCCATGCATCAGCCCTTTCATTCCGACCCAAAATGGTGATGGACCCTAAGAGCTGTGTCTACCCTGGAGGCAAAGTGATATGTGTCAACGACCTGAGTATGGACTGGAACCCTATGGACTTCCTCTTCATTAACATGCTATTCCCACCTAACCTGTCCAACAGATCTTTTGATGCTTTCCTGACAAAGGTTCGCCAGCAACTTGAGCTAGATGGCTTCCCTGCAGGCCTGCACCTGGCATTTAGTTACAATGCCAACTGGACATACATGTCAATTTTGTAGGAATGAACACTCTAGGAATTTAAATAATGTCCTGCCCTCTGTACTGCCCCATGTACCGACCAACCTGCAGTTCAGAGTATCTCCCTCTAGTTTTTCTAGCCAAACCTTGGCACAATTAGTGACAACATGATGTCTTAAATCTGATTTAGCATCTCAGCATGTAGCATTCACTCCCAAATTATGGGGGGACTAGCACAGACATCCTCTCTACTAGGACTCCTTTCTCAAATCATGCAAAGTCTCTCGTATCAAGGTAGATTCTGCCACTTCCCTAGAATCCCCTTTTAGTTCCCTTTAGCCTAGCAATCCCTGCAGCTTCCCTACAATCTAGCATCCCTGCAGCTTCTCTGCAGTTTCCTTTAGATCCTCTGCAGCTTTCCACAGCTCTGCAGTTGGGACTGATCCTGCAGCTTCCCTGTAGTTTCACCATAGCACAAGCTACCCGTGTTGATGTCAGAGGGAACAACAAGCTCCATCTGCAGGTCTGTAGGATAAGGATGCCTACGCTCCAAGTAGTAGTGCAAGGCACAGCATATCCTACTATCCTAAAAACCTTAGGCGCAAGGACTGGGTTTCGAATACGTGCATTGATTAGCAGCTCTCTCCCCTTCCTTACCCCTACTTACTCTCTCCCCTTCTCACAGTTATCGCTGTCAGGATGAGCGAGCAGCTGTCTGGGACTTGGTCCGAGGTTGATGTCAGCTGAGCCCTAAACGACTACTTGGTCCCCGAAATCGTCGGGGCCTGGGCTTTCAGAGCCATCTCCAGATCTCCTGCGATAGTTGCAGGAGATGGCTCCGTGACGTTCGCTCGAGCGCCATTAGCCGAGGCAGAAGCCTGGGCATGGGAGCCAGATGCAGGGGTCCTGGCTCCAGCTAGATCTAGAGCCCGTAGTATTTTGGCTGAGCGATTGCGCTGCCCAGTTTTTGCAATGCCGCACAACGGAGGTGGAGAAAACATCTTAAAAGATACAGGGCGAATAGCAGTAAACCGAAACGAAACTAAAGTGAACCTGCCCCGAGAAGTGTTTGCCGGCTTTTACCGATTTTGCCGGAGCTACAAATATAGCTACACAGCTACCGTACACAGCTGTCCTCGGGGGGGGGGGGGGGGGGGGGGGGGGGGGGGGAATTATATTTGAAAACCGCAGTAACATATTAACTGTGCTGAACCCACTGTAAAAATGAAAGGCAAGAAGCAGAAAGAAATAAGAAGACGGTAGGAAAAGAAATTAGTGAAAAAACGAAAACACGGAAAAGATATTTACAAAAAACTACAAATGACAAGCCTGGCGCTAAGAACTTGACGCAGGGAAGGGTTTGGCGCTAAGAACTTGACGCAGGGAAGGAACCCTCAGACATCAACCTTCGACATGCATGCGTATCTGATCCGGGCCGGGTTTCGGGGCTACCCGGCCCGGATCAGAAGTTGCCGTGCCGGCACGCGCGCGTGCTCTCGCACCTCGTTTAACCGACCTCTTACGTAAATAATGGCGTTTCTGCACCCCTGAACGTACAAAGCATGACGTAGAAAGTACTTGGAACAATTCATGAACACACAACCAATGCCAATGGCCGCTGGCCGCGGCCGATATGGCCCTGGATATGGCGCCAGATCAGTGTTCATATTATCATACTGATCAATGGAGTTACCAGTTACTGCCGTTTTCTGTACCGGCTCTGGGTCCGGCTTTCACTACATAAGCTGAGTTCCGACACCAGCTCTTCTCAACCCGTCGTTATACCTAGACGACGGTACTCGCTTGTTAATCGCTTGAATCAAACTGACCCCTCCCCTCTCTCTCCCCCCCCCACCTCACCCCACCCCTTGCTCCCGCGTGTGCCTTTTTATCATACATAGTGACCCACTGCAAAGTGTCAATCATAGCTAGCAAGTAAATTTATATCTGTCTCATCATCTCTGTTAAGAGATCGAAGTCGTTGGGAATCGCTCTTACCCAGCCGATTCCCGTTTCGATGGGTACTATAGCTCCTGTCCAGAGACGTGTGCTATCTCTGTCGATCACTCTACTGCTGCTCGTCTCGACCAGCTACGTGCAGTTCGCGTCCGGCACAGGTGCGAAAACGGCCACGGTTGCTGTAGATTTAGTCGAGCTTGTGGCGACTTGTTTTTGTTTACGTATCGTGTTTAGGTAGACAGAGCCTTTATTCTCTGATTCATTCTCACCGAGCGAAGTGGAGTCCGGAAGAGTCCGATGCGGCAGGGGTTCCTCCACACCCGGACCGCCTCACCGTTAGCCGTTGTCCTAGTCGGATGAGGCTTACCCCTGTTGATGCTTGTTGCTCTTGCTTGTGATACCAGCCTTGATAATTATTGATGAGAGTACGTACGAGATACGAGTTACCAACCCTGAACGTGGGCCTAGGGTAGCTGCAATGACCTGCAGTGATAGTCCCTTGTGTCTCCTAACTGTCCACTTAACCTTCTCACTCTGCGCTGACTGGCTGTTGTGTAGGTGGCGGATACCGGACCCGCCCCCCTGCTGGCTGCCCTTGCGGACGCAACAACTTCTTGTGGCGAGCTGCTCAGTTTAACGTCCCTCACATCGTTGAGGATCCCTTCCAGAAAGATGATCTAGGAAGCTACTTCTATGATTCCGAGGGAATCTCTGATGTGCAATGCAGGAGGCTGAATGGCTTCGGTTGTACGTATGCCAACGGCAGGTCAGCCTGCCATGGCTCGTGCTGCTCTGTAAGTACCCACGCACCCAGCACACAGAACTTTTCAGGCGTTTAGGATCCAGGTTTTAATAAGAGTTGGGATTAATGGTAGGAGGGTGACTTAGTTCCTTGTGGTGGTGGTGGTAGTGGACTAAGTGGTGGTGTACTTGGTGCCCTGTGGTGGTGTCTCTTGGCAGTCCTGGGGTTGCTCATAGGTAAGGAAGCAGCCCATGTATTTTGAGGAGGCTTGGGTATAGGATGTTTTGGTAAGCTCTCCAGAGACCACCATGACCAACTTCCCTACATTATTGTCGCTGCATCTTCAACTGGCTGTGATACTTCCACGTTGTCCTTCAACATAGCATGATTGATGTTCACTACAAGTATGTAAACAGGCCACAACCGGTTTAACATGGAATACAGGGGTACATTTAGCCCATTTATGGTTAGATCTAGCTAAATGAACCCCTGTATTCCATGTATAACTGGTTGTGGCCCGTTCCCATTTTAGTCGTGGCTCATGAACATAACATTGTTTGCACTTGCTCAACGGTCCACGCCCCCAACGTTTGCTCCCTCGAACTCCTCCAACTCCTCCAATGTTTGCTCCCTCCAACTCCTCCAACTCCTCAAACGTTTGCTCCCTCCAACTCCTCCGACTCCTCAAACATTTCCTCCCTCCAACTCCTCAAACCAACAATTGCTCCCTCCAACTCCTCAAACCAACGTTTGCTCCCTCCCACTCCTCCGACCAAAATTTGCTCCCTCCAACTCCTCCAACGCTTGTCCCCTCCAACTCCTCTAACGTTTCCTCCCTCCCACTCCTCCAACCAACATTTGCTCCCTCAAACTCCTCCAACGCTTGTCCCCTCCAACTCCTCTAACGTTTACTCCCTCCAACTTCTCCAACGTTTGCTCCCTCCAACTCCTCAAACGTTGCTCCCTCCAACTCCTCAAACTCCTCAAACTTTTGCTCCCTCCCGCTCCTCGAACTCCTCAAACGTTTGCTCCCTCCAACTCCTCCAACCAACGTTTGCTCCCTCCCACTCTTCCAACCAACATTTGCTCCCTCCAACTACTCCAACTACTCCAATGTTTGCTCCCTCCAACTCCTCAAACTCCTCAAACGTTTGCTCCCTCCCACTCCTCAAACCAACATTTGCTCCCTCCAACTCCTCCAACCCCTCCAACTCCTCCAACCCCTCCAACTCCTCCAACTCCTCAAACGTTTGCTCCTTCCCACTCCTCCAACCAACATTCGCCCCCTCCAACTCCTCTAACGCTTGTCCATCTCCTCAAAGATTTTCTCCCTCCAACTCCTCCAACACCTCCAACCTACGTTTGCTCCCTCCAACTCCTCCAGAGCTTGTCCCCTCCAACACCTCCAACCAACGTTTGCTACCTCCAACTCCTCCAGCTCCTCAAACGTTTGCTCCTTCCCACTCCTCCAACCAACATTCGCTCACTCCAACTCCTTCAACGCTTGTCCCCTCCAACTCCTCCAACCCCTCCAACTCCTCCAACGTTGCGCCCTCCAACTCCTCCAACTCCTCCAACGCTTGTCCATTCCAACCCCTCCAACTCCTCCAACGTTTGCTCCCTCCCACTCCTCCAACCAACATTCGCTCCCTCCAACTCCTTCAACGCTTGTCCCCTCCATCTCCTCCAAGATTTGCTCCCTTCAACTCCTCCAACTCCTCCAACCAATGTTTGCTCCCTCCAACTCCTCCAAAGCTTGTCCCCTCCAACACCTCCAACCAACGTTTGCTCCCTCCAACTCCTCCAAAGCTTGTCCCCTCCAACGCCTCCAACCAATGTTTGCTCCCTCCAACTCCTCCAAAGCTTGTCCCCTCCAACACCTCCAACCAACGTTTGCTCCCTCCAACTCCTCCAACCAATGTCTGCTCCCTCCTAACCTTCAATATTTGTCCCCTCCAACTCCTCCAACCAACGCTTGCTCCCTCCAACTCCTCCAAAGCTGGTCCCCTCCAACACCTCCAGCCAACGTTTGCTCCCTCCAACTCCTCCAAAGATTGTCCCCTCCAACTTATCCAACCAACGTTTGCTCCCTCCAACTCCTCCAACCCCTCCAACTCCTACAACGTTTGCTCCCTCCAACTCCTCCAACTCCTTCAACGCTTGTCCCCTCCAACCCCTCCAAATCCTCCAACGTTTGCTCCCTCCCACTCCTCCAACCAACATTCGCTCCCTCCAACTCCTTCAACGCTTGTCCCCTCCATCTCCTCCAAGATTTGCTCCCTCCAACTCCTCCAACTCCTCCAACCAATGTTTGCTCCCTCCAACTCCTCCAAAGCTTGTCCCCTCCAACTCCTCCAACCAATGTTTGCTCCCTCCAACTCCTCCAAAGCTTGTCCCCTCCAACACCTCCAACCAATGTTTGCTCCCTCCAACTCCTTCAAAGCTTGTCCCCTCCAACACCTCCAACCAACGTTTGCTCCCTCCAACTCCTCCAAAGCTTGTCCCCTCCAACACCTCCAACCAATGTTTGCTCCCTCCAACTCCTCCAAAGCTTGTCCCCTCCAACACCTCCAACCAATGTTTGCTCCCTCCAACTCCTCCAAAGCTTGTCCCCTCCAACACCTCCAACCAATGTTTGCTCCCTCCAACTCCTCCAAAGCTTGTCCCCTCCAACACCTCCAGCCAACGTTTGCTTCCTCCAACTCCTCCAAAGCTTGTCCCCTCGAACACCTCCAGCCAACGTTTGCTCCCTCCAACTCCTGCAAAGCTTGTCCCCTCCAACTCATCCAACCTACGTTTGCTCCCTCCAACTCTTCCAACCAATGTCTGCTCCCTCCAACTTCTTCAATATTTGTCCCCTCCAACTCCTCCAACTAACGTTTGCTCCCTAAACTCCTCCAACTCCTCCAACGTTTGCTCCCTCAACCCACATCGCCTCAATTAATCTTGCCCAATTTTGTTTGGTTGAGTGACTACAGACCCAATGATCTCCTCCCACGTATTCTCCCACCACCCACATCGCCTCTAATAATCTCGCCTTGCCCATTTCTTTTGAGTGACTACTGACCTAATGATCTCCTCCAACATTTTGTCCCTCCAACTCCTCCAACGTTTGCTCCCTCCAACTCCTTTGCAGATTGACGGTCACTGCATGAGTAAGACCCCCTCATCCACCATGTGCAAGGATAACATCCTGGGAGGAAGCAGTGTGGTATGCGACTTGAGCAATGACGGCAAGACCACCTCTGGCCCCTCCATCTGCCCAACAGCGGATCTGTCGGGCAAACCTAAGTTCTACGCATTTTGTGAGTATGTTGAACTGTTTGCCCGGTGAATTCCGTGTCAGGTTCCCGGGATAGTCTAGGAATGCTATCCCCGTTTCAACGAATTGCTCAATGGCAGAGCTCCTTGGACGAAGAAGGTGCCAGGTTCGAATCCTTACGGGTGCGCTTAAGTGTTCGCGGTCGCTGTCAATCGCCGTGGTAGCTTTGTCCAGGTCAAGTAGCAGCCCGTTCCCTGCTGCCGTAAGACGGGGCTCCCTTACTACCACGCCCCACCAGGCGTTATCATTACTTGTCTAGGAATGCTGTTATCCTAGACGGTATGCTCAGCCTCTTCTGGTGACCCTAGACTGTATGCTCAGCCTCTTCCTGTGACCCTAGACTGTATGCTCAGCCTCTTCCTGTGACCCTAGACTGTATGCTCAGCCTCTTCCTGTGACCCTAGACTGTATGCTCAGCCTCTTCCTGTGACCCTAGACTGTATGCTCAGCCTCTTCTGGTGACCCTAGACTGTATGCCCAGCCTCACCTTGTAATTCTTGACCCACACCCCACCAGGCGTTATCATAACTTGTTCTAGGAATGCTGTTACTCTTAACTGTATGCCCAGCCTCACCCTGTAATGCATGACCCCCATCCCACCAGGCGTTATCATTACTTTTTCTAGGAATGCTGTTATCCTAGACTGTATGCTCAGCCTCTTCTGGGGATCATTAATCCGGTCATGACAAAGAGGGGGGCAAGCCCCTTTTCTCCTAGGTTGTGGTAATCTGTCTCGAGAACTGTCGAATCTGGGTGCTTGTATGTATGTATGTTACAGTCCTGGGGTAGGCCAAATACGCTAAATGAACTTGCCCAACTGTGGTAGCAAGGGCTTATAAAGAAAAAGTATTGATGAACTTACACAACTCTTCTTTCGTGTAGGTGATACTAAAATATACAGCTTTGATGGTCAGTGCAAAGCAACCGGACAGGTCTGCCTCGGCCAAATCAGGTGCAAGAACGAAGCTCAAAATGAGTACGTTACGTGTCCCCGGACGGAGTTTGGTGACGATTATGAAGGACTGGATTGCCTGGCGTCTTCCACTCAGAACTCCTACGCCATTTGTGGCTGTACCAAACTGGATCAGTGCCCCCCCTTTCCTCCCGTCCCGGAGCCTGGGTGTACCATTTTGGAGACTGCTCCTTTTGATGTTCGTAATAATGTGACGGTGCGAAAAAACTCTGTCACAGGCGAGTGCGAGAGGCTGTGTAGTAGTTCACTCAACTGCCCACCTGGACAGACAGTGACGAATACGACCTTAGGAGGAATCGCAACGAAACTCCCCTATAGAGACAGCAAGCTGATTTATGGCTTTGACTACCTGAATGCCGGAATCATTCCGAGTCAGGAATTCAGATTCCTCTTTAGTTGCGGATGCCCAGGCAAGTTAACAAGGCTTGAGCCTCCCCCCCCCCCACCTGCCCAATGCCCTATTGTTGAAACGTCGGCTTCAGATGTGGCCAACAATGTCACGATCAGGAACAACCCGGCCACCAACGTGTGTGAGAGGGTTTGCGCTCCCAGCCTCGTCTGCAGTGATGGCAGCAACGTTACTTCAACGATCCTGGTGGGTGCAATGGCTTCGCGACCATATGCTGACAGTGTGTCCACATACGGTAACTACGACTACCTTGGCTTCGGAGGTAACCCAGCCGCCATCGAGTTCCTTTTCATTTGCAGCTGCGCCCAAAAGTTTCTTCTGCCGTCTCTCCCTCCCCCCCCTCCTGCGGTCTGCGTCATCACCCAGACTCTCCAGTTGGACATCGTCCTGAATGTGGTGATCATCAACGGAGTTGGAGGGCGGTGCGAGAGGATCTGCACCTCAAACCCGGATTGCCCCGCGTCCCTCGTCCCCAACTGGGAGTTCCAAGATCAGGCCCGCACAGCCTACTCCAACAGCGCATTAGCCTACGGCCAGGAGTACTTGAACTGGATCGACAAAGATGCAGCGGACTTTGCCTTCCTTAGAAGCTGTAGTTGCCCTTTTTTGCCCAGACTTCCCAGGTTAGCGAGTCCCCCGTCACCTCCTCCTCCCCCTCCAAGGTTCTGCCCCACCTCAGGGCAAGACGACGTGAGCGCCGGTGTCCAGATTGTGCCAGCTTTCACTGACGAGGCTGGAAACGAAGTTTGCAAAAGGTGTGCCATTGTAGTTTTTGCCTTGAGTGTTGTAGATAAACAGTTGCCGTTGCCTGGTCACTGCGACCCTCTCAGAGGGTCACCTTTCTTCCGAAGTTACGGGGCCAGTTTGCCGAGTTCCTTAATCCAAATGGATATAAAAAATACAAGAATGATGTACCACATTGCAATGTGCATAGGGTGATACTGCCCTACCCCCCCCCCCCCCCCCCTACCCCCCCCCCCACACACACACACACACACCTGCAGCTCTGAGCCTGGTGCTGGTCGGTCCAGTGTAGCATTGCAAGGCTCTGTATTTGTATTTTTTCTTCATGTACATTGAGTGATACAGGCCGCTTTTTGTCCAATCCCATTTTTGACGAAAAACACTACAAGAAAACTATGCTTATTGTGGTTGCTTTGGGGAATGATTAGTGGCCGGAATATCATATGATGTTGACCAAAGGCGAGTATGATATCATATGCTATTTTACAAATTACATAATATGATATTGTATATAAATGGTAACTTTAACCTAGTCAGACTGCAGGCATCATATTGTCGTTCCCTAGAAATGATGAATGATTCTATGCATATGTGGCTGGAGGGCTTGTATGGGGGGAGAGGGAAGGCAGGGAGATGGGGGGGGGGGGGAGGGAGGGATTGGGGAGGGCGACCACCCACCCTGCAGGATGTGCTCTGATCACTGAGTGCACCAGCAGCCCTGGTAACCATCCACCACCCACCATTCACCACCCACCACCCACCACCCACCCTGCAGGACGTGCTCTGATCTCAAGATCAAAGAGTGCGCCAGCAGTCCTGGTAACCAGACAGCAACTCCTCTCTTCCGTGGCCTTGCCCTGGGTAAGAGCCAGTATCTGATCAGTGTCGGGATCTACGGCTACGACTACTTGAGGCTGGAGGACGCAAACTGGACTCTCTCCAACTTGTTCGGTGGCCCTGCTTACCTCGTCAACTGCCCTTGCCAGGGTCAGCTTTCCAGGTCCAGCATTTGGCTGAATGTAGTTGCGCCCTTAGACGGACCCCAGCTCCAGCCAGGCCTCATCAACGCAACCGAGTTCAATGCCATCCGTAGCGCATCCAGTTTCAATAACCCATTGCCCCTTATGGACTTCTATTACGATGTTCCCCTGTCGACCTTTGATGTCTCCATTCTGACCTCACTCTTCACGTATAACCCGCTGATGGAGCAGGCTGTCTCACAGCTGGACGCCCAGATTGCCCCTGGCCTCTTCATTACAGACGCAGAGATCCCTTGTGGCTCTACCCTAGCCATCCGGTCCTCAGTTGTTGACTTACCTTTTGTGTGGACCTTGCGCCACCAGTACTCCTGCGAGGGTGGTGCCGACATTGTCGCTGTCTCAGCCCTTTGCTGTGCTGAGAAGTGCCCTGACAAATGGCAGGCCTCCGACTACACCGATCCCTTTAACTTCCAGACCTCTGGCCTTGTAGGCAATCTTGACAACACTAACTTTTGCACCACCTTGAACGGTGACCCTTGCACCGACGGACAGGGCCAGAGTGCTTGCCATGGAAACTGCCTGCTCCTTGATGGACACTGCCCTCTGCGGTCTGCCAGGTCGACACAGGCACAGCTTCGCAGCTGGGTGACTCCACCTTCCAATGCGACTACTCCCCCAGTCTTGTCCCTATCGGATCCCACACCCTTGGAATGCGTGTGCGGACCTCTCCAGTTTCAACCACCCTTGACGCTGGTCTCATTTCAACAACAGAGTCGAACATCCTCGGGGCCTTCCAGGCCCCTGGAATTTTCTTGGACAGCTTCAGCCCAGCTATCTCCGTTGCGTCCAACAGCACCAACCAGGAGGTCTTCATCACCGCAACGTTCCCCAGCTCAGTGGGTGAAGATGCCAGCCTGGCCACCCGCGGCGCTGACCTGTTGGACGACAGCCTTGTGCATTGCACCGACTTGCTCCCCCGGGAGAATACTTGCTTCATCTCCGCCGCCAACATTCCCTGTGGGTCTGTTGTCGATGTGTTTGTTGACGGAGTGGAGGTCTCCAGCTATGCCTGCCTGGCAAACCCCGGTGTCAACATCCAGGCGGCCCCTGGGCTGTGCTGCGGTACCCCTGGTGCCAGCACTGCTTCTCCTCCTCCCCCCCTCCCCCACCATCCGTGCTTCGCCCCCCCAGCCCCCCTCGGCATCATGGCCGATGTTGGAGCGGCCACCGGTGGCAATTGCCCGGTAGAAGGAACCCGATTCCGCGCCTTCTGCGACCTTGATGTATGTTGTTATGTTGTTTGTTGTTATGTTGCATGTTTTTGTTACGTAGTATGTTGTTGTTATGGTGTTTTTATGACCTCTTGGCATTTTGTTATGTTGTATGTTGGGATGTTGTATGTTGTCATTTTGCATGTTGTTGCAGTCCAGGGGGTAGCCAAATAGGCTAAACAGACTTACCCTGACACATTGTTTCAGCAGGGGATAAACTACTAGGGATTTTATATTTCCGCTATATATAGCGATCGCTAGTTTTTTGACCCCCGTTTTGGAGAAATTATCGCTATAAAAAAGTTTAAAAAAAGTTTAGTTTTGATTTATCCCTAAATGGCCCCAAAAAGCTACAAAAAGCCACAGAAATCACTAAAACGCTGTCCGTGGAGGAGCCCTCAAAACCATAAAGCTAGAAGAAACCCACTTTCAGATTTGAAAAAAAAAAACTGGATAAATATAAAAAAGTCACTGGTGAACTGAGCCCCCAAACATTCCGTTTTACCAACCGAGGCCCTGAGTTTGTGTTAACTGAATTGTGGCGATTCTCATTATCAGGTTTACAAACACTGCCTCAAGCTAGCCTGGGCAAGGGGCGTATATGCTTGGGTCAAGTCAGATGCCATGATCCCTTGTCCCCCGGAGAGAAGACCACCTGCGATGCCAGCCTGGCCAAGTGGGAGGGCTTGGATTGCATGCATGTAAACTCAATCAACACTTTCACAATATGTGAGTGCATTGAGGGCTCCTCCTCCAGCCCCTCCTCCCGACCCCACCATCTCCTGAGCCCTTCCCCCTTCCCTCCCAGGTCCTCCCCCACCTCCTAGAAGAGCCCTAACCCGGATTTCCCCCTGCTCCCCGAGTTTTCAGCCCCCCCGCCACCCTCGCCACCGCCTCTCCATCCCCTCCCCTCCTCCACCCTTCTTCCCTTCACCCTTCTCCCCCCAGCCCCCCTCTCCCCACCCCCCCCAGCCCCCCTCCCCAGCCCCCCCTTCCCCCAGCCCGAGCCCCTCTAACCCCCTCTCTCAGCCCCCCCTCCCTCCTCCCCCCTCCCCTCCCCCTTTGTGCCCTGTTTGTCCTTGAAGATGTCCCAGACTACCTCAAGCACGTCATCATCTTGCCTGATCTACCCGGCTACCCATATGCATTCGAGGGTGCGACCAGTCCAGGCTGACCGCTGATTGCAGGGCCAACCTGACCACTGTCCAGTTCCCTGCTCAGCGCAAGTTGTATGATCAGCTGGACCCCAACTTCACAGATGCATACAACCGGAGTATTGGGACCTATGGGTGGAACTACCTGGGAGAGCCCGGTAACCTCCCACCTACTCTCGAGTTCCTGGAGGAGTGCATCTGTTATAATGCAACGACTCACACGGTGATTTTGAACGTCACCTCTCCTGCTGACCAGCCCCCGATGAGCCCCCAGCTCGTCCTGGACGTGTCAACCTCTGTCCTGGACCTGTACCAGGTCCCCAAGAATGTGGACCCTTCGAACCCCTCTCCCAAGTTCACTTCTGGCTTTGCTCAAACCTCCAATGAAGTGTCCATCTCCAGCACCTACTATGAGTCTGCGACCGTTGGAGATCCACTCGAGCTGGCAAGGGATGCAGGAGCCCTGCGGTAGCTCCGATGCTGTATCATTAACGGTACCGTACCAGTGAGTCGTTCGAGAGGCCTGGACATTGGCGAAGTTCGCGCGTTGTGCAGGCCATGATCCCTTGTGGCTCCTACTCTATCCATCACACATTGACCCACAGACGCAACTACTCGTCCTATCCCCTGGCTGTCAGCGCCCCCTGGTGCTGGCATCAACTACTTTCTTTGCTTGTGAGGCTGATGCCACCACCACGCCTGTGAACGGACGACTTCCTTGTGCAGAGCTCTGCTGGCTTCTCCTCCTCAGCTCCTCCCCCACCTCCTCCTTCAACCTCTCTACCTCACCTATGACCCTGCCCACACCGGTCGTGTTCGGCTTCGTCTGATTATGACAGGTCATCGAGATCCAGCCCGGCGGTGCTAGCATCTACTGCTCTCCGGGTTGTTGAGTCACCCGACTGAGAGCGGACCCATGTGGAGCCTCAAGGTTGCTGGTCAGGAACCCAGTTGATAGATATCATCCACCGTCCATGATCTTGCCTTCCTTCCTGTTCCTGTTTCCAAAACAGCAGTAGCGCGCGCGAGTATCGGCTGGAACTACATGGGCGCAATCTTTCCATCCCTTATAGCTCAGGGTTTCGTTTTTAAATGAGATGACAGTGGTTGCAAAGGCTACCGATCCTGTCCTCCACACGCTGGTGTTGATCGTGACCTCCCCTGTTAACCACCGCCATGAAACGCTACCGCTGATTCAGCATGGCGAGTCCCTTATCCTCATAATACAACATTCCTGGAGTGACGACCCCGCTAGTCCCTAGTGTGTAGTGGACTCGCTTCACTGAACATTGGCGTGTCCTTAGATCGTTGAGGCTCTGCCTAGTCGGAAACTTCTTGGCAACCCACTGGAAACGTAGTTCCCTGTTCCTCCCATCACTCCCTCCACCCTCTCTCTCCTCTCCTCTTCCCTCTCCCCGCCCCCCTCCTCTCTCCCTCCTCTCTCTTCCCTCCCCCTCCCTCTCTCTCACCTCTCCCTCTCCCTCTCCCTCTCCTCTTCCCTCTCCCCTCTGCCTCTTCCATCTTCCCTCTTCCATCTTCCATCTCCTGTCCCTCTCTTCCATCTTCCCTCCCTCTCCCCTCTCCCTCTCCCTCTCCAGCTCTCCCTCTCCCCTCCTCGACCTCTCCCTCTCCCTCTCCCCCTCTTCTCTCCCCTCTCCCCTCTCACCCTCTTCCTCTTGCTTCTTCCCTCCTCCCTCCTCCTCCTGCCCTCCTCCCTCTCCCTCCTCCTCCTCCTCTCCCCCTCCCTCCTCCCTCTCCCTCTTGAACATAGCGTTCTCCCATGGAAGGGTTGGATATGGGGCATACATACACAATACACAGTAAACACATACACATACAGCATACACAGCACATACACATACTCAAATGTAAACTATTGTATTTTCCCCTAGCGATTGCAGAGCCACAAACTAACTAACTAGCTAATTACTAACCACTAACTAATTAAAACTAACTAACTACTAAACAACTAATTACAACCGACTAACAACTAACTAACTACCCAACCAACTAACCAACTAACACCAATCCAACCTAAACTAACTAACTGATCCTAACTTAACTACTAACTAACTAACTAACTAATCTAACTGAGTGACTGACTGACTGACTGACTGACTAAACTTACTTACGTGTACTTACTTTCTTACTTACTTACTTACTTACTTAGCTAACCTAACCCACCCCACCAACACCAACCAACAATCCAACCAACCAATCCACCAACGTCAACCAACTAAATAAACTAACTAACTAACGTAACTAACAACTAACTACTAACTAACTAACTGAGTGTGTCTTCCCCTTCTCAGCTGAGGATCAAGGACTGAGGTTTCAACAGCACATACATGAGACCTTACCGCGTTTTGTTCCACAGTCGGATCACTTCGTGCGAACTTGGCCAGATCCTTGTCGGTCCTACCACCATTTCCATGGACCCTGATTTGTACTCATACGGTACCCACTCTCTTCATCAGATCGCGATTGGGGCGAGGTTATCAATCTTTCTGTAGTTCGTTGAGAAGCATGGCAACCTGTCTCTAAGCCTGTTGCGTGTGCTTGAACTTTGCTGTTCGGATCGCCCTCCCCTCTGCCGCCTCCTCCTCCCTCCTCTCTGACCCTGAATCAACGCGGACTGCTGGTCCTTAACTGTAGAACGGACCTCCCAAGGACCGCTGTTTGGTCCCTGGCTCATCCAGAGCACTACGGACACCGTCATCGGCGGCCGTTACCATTCTCCCTGGGATATCAGGGTCCATCATCTAGCCTGTCCTACGCTGGCTACAATGCCACTTCTGGGACGTCTCGTTCGAGACGAACTCCCTGGACCCACTGGCAGACCGTCTGCAGCCGGCCAAAGGACTTGTGTGACAGGCTGAACGACAACGTCACGGTGGAAATCGTCTTATAAGTTGATGACTTTTTGTCCAGATTGCTGG
>CM039462.1:153716827-153759327 GCA_022414725.1 Microglena sp. YARC
AGAGAGGATGATCTCCCACCTCCCTCCCCCTCCGCCTCTTGGCGTCCTCTCCTTTCCCCTCCTCTCCTCCCCCCACTCCCAATGCTCCCCTCCCCCACCTCCTCCCTCGGCTCCTCCCGCCCCACCTTCCCCTCCCCTCCCCTCCCCCCTCCCCTCCCCACCTCCTCCTCTCTGGCGTGCCCTCCTCCCCTCCCCTCCTCCTCCGCTCCCTCCCTCACCCTCCACTCACCGCGTCAACTCTGGTCCCTGGACTGTGCACCGCACCCACCAACGGACGCCCACGTTGCAACCTGGGCTCACTCTTGTCACCAAGACACTGGTGCTCGGCGAGTACGAGGCTCCCGGAAGTGAGGGTCTCAAATCAACCCTGCTCCTGTCCTAGCCACCCTCCTACCATGATGAATGGGACATAGTAATTCGACTCTTACAAGTGGACCAGCAAGTGACCTCAGCCGCCTGCCAGGGAATTTGGCGCTGGGACCGTTGGACACCAACATCACCTGGTGGCGGCGTTCATCCCGTATTGATGACCGTCTTCAACCCAATTGGCTGGGATCCTTGCCGGCTCTTGTGCCTCCCCTTGCCATTGACGCTAGCATAGTGTTTTCACGTATGCTGTGAAGGCTGACACTAAGTGACCCTGTTGTACGACTGCGCCGTGCAATCCCCTGTGATGCTCTCTCCTCCCCTCCTCCTCCTCTCGCCCCCCACACTCTCCCCCTCTCTCCCTCCCTCCCCTCGCCCGTCCCTTCCCACAACCACACACAAAAAACACAACAACAACCCCCTACACTCACCACACCAACCTCCGCCCCTGGCGTGCCCTCATCCCTCTCCTCCTCTCTACCCCCACCTCCAATGTCCCCCTCCCTCCTACTCCAAACCTCTCCCTCCACCCTCCAACTTACACCCTCCACCATCACCCAATAAAACACATCCCTCCTCTCCTCCTCATGGCGTGCCATATCTCCCTACACCCACTCCTCACATCCTCCCTCCCTCCCTCCACTCACCACGCAAGTCACCCTGACTGGTACCTGACTGTGACCGCACTACCATAACGGACAACCCGTTCGACTGGACCTCATTGCAATTCCCACCAAGGACACATAGTGCTACGGCGAGTAAGAGGCTCCAGGACGTGAGGGTCTCATCACCGCTCCTGTCCCTAGCACCTCCTACCCTGACTGAATTGGGGACATAGGCAATTCCAGACTCCTTACCACAGTGGACCCAAGTGACCTATCCAGCAGCCTGCTAGGGTTCATGACGCTGACACGCTTGGACACCAACATACTAGGTGGAGGCGCATGCTCTTATTGACGTCTTCAGCAATTGGCTGGGATCCCTTGCGGCTCTGTGCTCTCCCTTGCATTGAACGGCTAGCATAGTAGTTCAAGTATGGCTGTGGGCTGACACTACGCTGACACCTGTTGCCACCACTCGTGGCCCATCCTGTGCTGCTCCCTTCCTCCCCCTCCTGCTCCTCTCCCCCCCCACACCTTCCGCCTCCTCCTCCCCTCCCCCTCCCTCCCCTCCGGCTCCTGGCCGTGCCTCCTCCTCCCTCCTCCTCCCTCCCCCACTCCATGCTCCCCTCCCTCCTCTCCCTCTCTCCCCGCCCACCCTTCGCCTCCCCTCCGCCTCCCCATCACATCACTCCCCATCCCTCCTCCTCCTCCTTCCTGGCGTGCCTCCCTCCCTCCCCTCCTCCTCCTGCCCTCCCCCTCCCCTCCATGCACCGCCGGATCACCTGCTGGTCTGACTGGTGGACCGCAACCTACCAACGGACCCCATTTTGAACCTGGCGTCTCATCTTGTTCACCAAGGACAGCTGTGCGTAGGGCGAGTATGAGGCTCCAGGAGTGAACGGGTCTCATCAACCCTGCTCGCTGTCCTAGCACTCCTACGCCATGACTGAATGGGACTAGCAATTCAGACTCCTTTACACAGTGACCTACCAAGTGAACCCTGCGAGCAAAGGCCTGCCAGGGAATTGGCCTGGACCGCTTGGACACGCAACATCACTGTGGGGCGCATCTCCTATTGAACGTCTTTCACCCATTGGCTGGGAATCCCTTGCGGCTCTTGTGCTCTCCCCTTGCCATTGCAACGCTAGCATAGTGTTCAGTATGCCTGTGAGGCTGAACCTGCCTCTTTCCTGTTGCCACACTGCCGTGCCATCCCTGTGGCCTGCTCTCCTCCTCCCCCTCCTCCTCCCTCTCCCCCCCAGACCAGCTTCCCTCCCCCTCCCTCCGCCCTCCCCTCCCTCCTCCTCCTGGTGTGCCCTCCCTCCGCCTCCCCTCCTCCTCCCTCCCCCCCACCTCCCATGGCTCCCCTCCTCCTCCTCTCTCCTTCCCCCACAATTCCCCTCCCTCCCCTCCCCCCTCCCTCCTCCTCCTCCCCACCTTGCGAATCTGCATTACCTTGCCTGAATGTGTGAAGAGGTAAGTTTATTGGGAGCCTTTCCTTGTCATTTGGATGATCCCACCAGACCCTGCCTGTTTCTGAGTCTATAACCTCTGCCTCATTAGGGTTTACTTCATAATATAGTCCACCCACCTCCAACACTTGTGTACGCGGTATGCTGATCTTAGTATTGTTACTATCTTGTCCTTTGTTCATGAAACCTACCAATTGCCCCAGCAGGGCATCCATCATTCACCCTGCTTCATTGTGTTATTTACACACTTGACTGTTTGTCTTTCTGGACCTGAATACTCAGGCACCTGTTTTTATTTTTGCAGAGGACCGCTTTTACAACTGTGGAGGTCTCGCCAGGGGCAATTGCCCAGTTTCCCCTTTCAAACCCCACCATGCTTGATGCTGATCCTGGTTATCCAGAAGTCTAAATGCACAGTGACTGCCCCAGATCTCACCAGGCACTTGTCAGCCACCATGGATGTCCCAGATCTGCTGGATGTTCCAGTGACTCTCAGCAAGTTTTATTCATGCTTGGGATACTGACCAATATCTCTAATCTGGCAAACTCTCTGACATTTGGTTGCGACTACACAGTTGAGGTCAGCAACACATGCGTAGCTCCATTCAACTGGAACTGGACCAAGCCCTGCAGTCCCCCCCACTTCTCCCTCCCCTCCTCCCTCCCCCCACTCCCAAACATGCTCCCCCTCCCCCTCCTCCTCCCTCTTCCTCTCCTCCCCCCCCACCTTCCCCCCCCCCCCCCCCTCCCCCCTCCCCTCCTCCTCCTCCTCCTGGTGTGCCCTCCTCCCCTCCCCTCCAAGGTTCTGCCCTACTTCAGGGCAAGACGGACGTGAACGCCGGTGTGCAAATTGTGCCAGCTTTCATTGACGAGGCTGGCAACGAAGTTTGCAAAAGGTATGGCATTATGGTTATTGACGGGAATATGATTTGATTTTCATGTAATCATATGAAATCATATGAATATCGTATGATGCCCGGCAGTCTGACAAGGCTAAAGTTACGTGTATATAGGGCGACCACCCACAGTGCAGGACCTGCCTCTGATCACGGAGTGTGCCAAACAGCCCTAGTAAGCATCCACATTACACACACCACACCATTTCACCACCCACCACACCGCCCACCATCCACCATCCCATACCCGCCCACCCAGCTACCCACCATTCACCACCACCCTGCAGGACGTGGCTCGGATCTCAGGATCACGGAGTGTGCCAGGCAGGCCTGGTAACCAGACAGCGACCCTGCCTTCAGCGCCTTGTCTTGGGTAAGAACCAGTACTTGGTCAGTGTCGGTACCCTATGGGTACGACTACTTGGGGCTCCGCGAGGACGCAAACTGGACCCTGTCCAGCTTCTTAGGCGGCCCCTGGCTTTCCTCGTCATCAACTGCCCTTGCCAGGGCCCAGATTTCCAGCGTCCAGCATTTGGCTGAACGTCGTTGCAACCTTAGACAAAACCTAGACGACTGAGAGCGGACCTACAAGCTTCCAGCCAGGCCTCATCAAACGCCACGAGTTCAAGCCATCCGTAGCGCATCCCACTTGTCAACAACCCACTGCCCCCTATGGACTTCTATTACGATGTTAGCGCTGTCGATCTTTGATGTTCTCATTCTGACCTCACTCTTCACGGTATATACGCCGCTGATGGAGCAAGCAGGCTGTCTCACAGCTGGACGCCCAGATTGCCCCTGGCGCTCTGTCATCATCAGGAGACGCAGAGCGATTCCTTGTGGCTACCCTAGCCATCCGGTCCTCAGGGTTGTTTGAACTTAAACTTTGTGGTGACGCTTGCCGCCACCAGTCTTTCCTTGAGGGTGGTGCCGGCATTTTGTCCTAGTTGATCTCTGGTGCCACCATCCTGTGCTGTGCTCCTCCCCGTCCTGTTTCACTCCTCTCCCCACTTTCCCCTCCCCTCCCTCCCTCCTCGCCCCTCCTCCTCCTCCCTCCCCCTCCTCCTCCCTCTCCTCCGCTCCCTCCCTCCCCTCCCTCTCTCCTCCGTCCTCCTCCCCTCCTCTCCTCTCCTCCGCTTCCCTCCCTCCTCCTCCTCCCCTCCTCCTCCCTCTTCTCACCGCTGATCACCTGCTGGTTCCTGACTGTGACCGCACTACCAACGGAGACCCCAGTGTGAACCTGGCCTCATCTTGTTCACCAAGGACACTGTGCTTGGTGAGTACGAGGCTCACGCAGGAGTGTTGGTATCATCCAATCCTATCCCTGTCCATAGCGCCAACCTACGGCAACAACCCTGGGACACTTGCAATTGAGACTCCTTACACAGTGGACCACCAGAATTGACCTCAGCAGCCTGCCAGGGCATTTGGCCGCTGACCGCTTGGACACCAACATCACTGGTGAGGGGCATGCCCCTCCTATTGATGTTTTCGCAACTTGGCTGAAGAGTCCCTTGCGGCTCTATGCTCTCCCTTGCCTTGACGCTAGCGTAGTGTTCAAGTATGGCCTGCGAGGCCTGATGCTGAAGCTGACCCTCGTTGCCACCAATTGCCGTGCCATCCCTGTGCTGCTCCTCCTCCTCCCCTCTCCTCCCTCCCCTCCTCCTCCAAATCTCCTCCTCCTCCTCCCCTCCTCTCCTCTCCTCTGCTCCTCCCTCCTCCTCCGCCTTCATCCTCCCTCCCTCCCTTCTCTCCCTCTCCCTCCGCCTCCCCTCCCCTCCTCCCTCCCCTCTCTCCTCTCACCGCCGATCACCTGCTGGTCCTGACTGTGAACACGCGCCTACCAAACGGACCCCAGTTGAACCCTGGCCTCATCTTGTTCACCAAGGACACTGTGCTTTGGTGAGTACGAGGCTCCAGGAGTGTTGGGTATCATCAATCCTATCCCTGTCCCTAGCGCCACCTACGGCAACAACCCCTGGACATTGCAATTGAGACTTCTTACCACAGTGGACGCACCAGATGACCCCTCAGCAGCCTGCCAGGGCATTTGGCGCTGACCGCTTGGACACCAACATCACTGGTGGAGGCGCACCTCCTATTGATGTTTTCACGCAATTGGCTGAGATCCCTTGCGGCTCTATGCTGCTCGGGTCCTTGCCATTGACGCTAGCGTAGTGTTCAAGTATGCTGCGAGGCTGATGCTAACGCTGACACCTGTTGCCACCATTGCCGTGCCATCCTGTGCTGCTACTCCTGCCCTCCCTCCCCTCCTCCTCCCTCCCCTCCTCCTCCTCCCCTCCTCCTCCCTCTCCTGCCTCCCTCCCCTCCTCCTCCACTCTCCCCTCCTCACCCTCCTCCTCCTCTCCTCCGCCTCCCTCCCTCCTCCTTCCCCTCCTTCCTCCTCTCACCCGCTGATCACCTGCTGGTCCTGACTGTGACGCGAAAGGGCCTACCACAACGGACCCCAGTTGAACCCTGGCTTCATCTTGTTCACCAAGGACACTGTGCTTGGTGAGTACGAGGCTCCAGGAGTGTTGGGTATCATCAATCCCATCCCTGTCCCTAGCGCCACCTATACGGCAAACACCCTGGGACATTTGCAATTGAGACTCTTACCACAGTGGACCACCAGATGACCCTCAGCAGCCTGCCAGGGCATTTGGCGCTGGACCGCTTGGACACAACATCACTGCGGTGGAGGGCACCTCCTATTGATGTTTTCAGGCAATTGGCTGAGATCCCTTGCGGCTCTATGCTCTCCTTGCCATTTGACGCTAGCGTAGTGTTCAAGTATGCCTGCGAGGCTGATGCCTAACGCTGACTCCTGTTGCCACCATTGCCGTGCCATCCCTGCTGCTGCTCTCCTCTCCTCTCCCGGTCGAAATTCCTCCTCGCGGGCCTCCCCTCCCCTCCTCTCCTCCCTCCCCTCCTCCTCGCCTCTCCTCGCCTCCCTCCCCTCCTCTCCCACTCCTCCCCCTTCCCTCCCCTCCCTCCTCCTCTCCTCCGACTCCTCCTCCCTCTGCCCTCCCTCCTCCTCCTCTCACCGCTGATACTCTCTGGTCCTCCCCTATGACCGCGCCTACAACGGACCCCTCACCAAGGACACTGTGCTTGGTGAGTACGAGGCTCAGAATGAGTGTTTGGGTATCTCTCTCCTCCTACGAGCAACAACCCCTCATTGCATTGCCTGGGCAGGACCCGTGTGGACCACCAGAGACCGCATATAGTGATGCGAAGTCTTCCTCCGCTGCATTCCCTCCTCCTATTTATGTTTTCACGCAATTGGCATGAGATCCTTGCGTATGCTCTCCCCTCCCTGACCCGTAGTGTTCTCTGATGCTCTCTGTTTCACCGCCGATCCCCTGGCGCTCTATAGGTTTGAGGGACCTCCTCCCTCCCCTCCTCCTCCCTCCCTCCTCCTCCCTCTCCCTCCTCCCTCCCCTCCTCCTCCCTCTCCTCTGCCTCCCTCCCCTCCTCCTCCCTCTCCCCTCCCGCCCCTCCTCCTCCCTCTCCTCCGCCTCCCTCCCTCTCCTCCCTCCCCTCCTCCTCTCTCCCACCGCCGATCACCTGCTGGTCCTGACTGTGACAGCGCTACCAACGGACCCCAGTTGAACCTGGCCTCATCTTGTCTCACCAAGGACACTGTGCTTGTGAGCTACGAGGCTCCCAGGAGTGTTGGGTATCATCAATCCTATCCCTGTCCCTAGCGCCACCGTACGGCAACAACCCTGGGACAATTGCAATTGAGACTTCTTACCACAGTGGACCACCAGATGGACCCTCAGCAGCCTGCCAGGGCATTTGGGCGCTGACCGCTTGGACATTCCAATCTCACTGGTGAGGCGCACCTCCTATTGATGTTTTCACGGCAATTGGCTGAGATCCCTTGCGGCTCTATGCTCTCCCTTGCATTGACGCTAGCGTAGTGTTCAAGTATGCTGCGAGGCTGATGCTAACGCTGACCCTGTTGCCACCATTGCCGTGCCATTCCCCTGTGCTGCTCTCTCCTCCTCCCTCCCCTCCTCCCTCCTGCCCTCCTCCTCCCCCTCCCCTCCTCCCTCCCTCTCCTCCGCTCCCTCCCCTCCTCCTCCCACTCCTCCCCTCCCTCCCTCCTCCTCCCTCTCTCTCGCGTCCTCCCTCCCCTCCTCCTCCCTCCCCTCCTCCTCCTCTCACCGCTGATCACCTGTTGGTCCTGACTGTGACCGCGGCCTACCAACGGACCCCAGTTGAACCTGGCCTCATCTTGTTCACCAAGGCACACTGTGCTTGGTGAGTACGAGGCTCCAGGAGTGTTGGGTATCATCAATCCTATCCCTGTCCCTAGCGCCACCTACGGCAACAACCCTGGACAATTGCAATTGAGACTCCTTACCACAGTGGACCACCAGATGACCCTCAGCAGCCTACCAGGGCATTTGGCGCTGACCGCTTGGACACCAACAATCACTGGTGGAGGCGCACCTCCTATTGATGTTTTCACGCAATTGGCTGAGATCCCTTGCGGCTCTATGCACTCCCTCTCCTTGCCATTGACGCTAGCGTAGTTGTTCAAGTATGCCTGCGAGGCTGATGCTAACGCTGACCCTGTTGCCACCATTGCCGTGCCATCCCTGTGCTGCTCTCCTCCCCTCCCCTCCTCCTCCCTCTCCTCCTCCTCCCTCTCCTCCTCCTCCCTCCCCTCCTCCTCCCTCTCCTCCGCCTCCTCCCCTCCTCCTCCTCTCCTCCTCCTCCTCCCCTCCTCCTCCCTCTCCTCCGCCTCCCTCCCCTCCTCCTCCCTCTCCTCCTCCTCCTCTCACCGCCGATCACCTGCTGGTCCTGACTGTGACCGCGCCTACCAACGGACCCCAGTTGAACCTGGCCTCATCTTGTTCACCAAGGACACTGTGCTTGGTGAGTATGAGGCTCTCCAGGAGTGTTGGGTATCATCAATCCTATCCTGTCCCTAGCGCCACCTACGGAAACAACCCCTGGGACATTGCAATTGAGACTCCTTACCACAGTGGACCACGCAGATGACCCTCAGCAGCCTGCCAGGGCATTTGGCGCTGAACCGCTTGGACACCAACATCACTGGTGGAGGCGCACCTCCTATTGATGTTTTCAACGCAATTGGCTGAGATCCTTGCGCTCTATGCTCTCCCTTGCCATTGACGCTAGCGTAGTGTTCAAGTATGCCTGCGAGCTGATGCTAACGCTGACCCTGTTGCCACCATTGCTGCGCCATCCCTGTGCTGCTCTCCTCCTCCCTCCCCTCCTCCTCCTCCCCCTCTCCTCCCTCTCCTCCGCCTCCCTCCCTCCTCCTCCCTCCCTCCTCCTCCCTCTCCTCCACCTCCCTCCCCTCCTCCTCCCTCCCCTCCTCCTCCTCTCACCGCCGATCACCTGCTGGTCCTGACTGTGACCGCGCCTACCAAACGGACCCCAGTTGAACCCTGGCCTCATCTTGTTCACCAAGGACACTGTGCTTGGTGAGTACGAGGCTCCAGGAGTGTTGGGTATCATCAATCCTATCCCTGTCCCTAGCGCCACCTACGGCAACAACCCTGGGACATTGCAATTGAGACTCCTTACCACAGTGGACCACCAGATGACCCTCAGCAGCCTGCCAGGGCATTTGGCGCTGACCGCTTGGACACCAACATCACTGGTGGAGGCGCACCTCCTATTGATGTTTTCACGCAATTGCTGAGATCCCTTGCGGCTCTATGCTCTCCCTTGCCATTGACGCTAGCGTAGTGTTCAAGTATGCCTGCCGAGGCTGATGCTAACGCTGACCCTGTTGCCACCATTGCCGTGCCATCCCTGTGCCTGCTCTCCTCCTCCTCCCCTCCTCCTCCCTCCCCTCCTCCCTCCCTCCTCCTCCCTCTCCTCCGCCTCCCTACCCTCCTCCTCCCACTCCTCCCCCTCCCTCCCCTCCTCCTCCCTCTCCTCCGCCTCCCTCCCTCCTCCTCCCTCCCCTCCTCCTCCTCTCACCGCTGATCACCTGTATTGGTCCTGACTGTGACCGCCGCGCCTACCAACGGACCCCAGTTGAACCCTGGCCTCATCTTGTTCACCAAGGACACTGTGCTTGGTGAGTACGAGGCTCCAGGAGTGTTGGGTATCATCAATCCTATCCCTGTCCCTAGCGCCACCTACGGCAACAACCCCTGGGACATTGCAATTGAGACTCCTTACCACAGTGGACCACCAGATGACCCTCAGCAGCCTACCAGGGCATTTGGCGCTGACCGCTTGGACACCAACATCACTGGTGGAGGCGCACCTCCTATTGATGTTTTCACGCAATTGGCTGAGATCCCTTGCGGCTCTATGCTCTCCCTTGCCATTGACGCTAGCGTAGTGTTCAAGTATGCCTGCGAGGCTGATGCTAACGCTGACCCTGTTGCCACCATTGCCGTGCCATCCCTGTGCTGCTCTCCTCCTCCCTCCCCTCCTCCTCCCTCTCCTCCTCCTCCCTCTCCTCCTCCTCCCTCCCCTCCTCCTCCCTCTCCTCCGCCTCCCTCCCCTCCTCCTCCCTCTCCTCCTCCTCCCTCCCCTCCTCCTCCCTCTCCTCCGCCTCCCTCCCCTCCTCCTCCCTCTCCTCCTCCTCCTCTCACCGCCGATCACCTGCTGGTCCTGACTGTGACCGCGCCTACCAACGGACCCCAGTTGAACCCTGGCCTCATCTTGTTCACCAAGGACACTGTGCTTGGTGAGTATGAGGCTCCAGGAGTGTTGGGTATCATCAATCCTATCCCTGTCCCTAGCGCCACCTACGGAAACAACCCCTGGGACATTGCAATTGAGACTCCTTACCACAGTGGACCACCAGATGACCCTCAGCAGCCTGCCAGGGCATTTGGCGCTGACCGCTTGGACACCAACATCACTGGTGGAGGCGCACCTCCTATTGATGTTTTCACGCAATTGGCTGAGATCCCTTGCGGCTCTATGCTCTCCCTTGCCATTGACGCTAGCGTAGTGTTCAAGTATGCCTGCGAGGCTGATGCTAACGCTGACCCTGTTGCCACCATTGCTGCGCCATCCCTGTGCTGCTCTCCTCCTCCCTCCCCTCCTCCTCCCTCCCCTCCTCCTCCCTCTCCTCCGCCTCCCTCCCCTCCTCCTCCCTCCCCTCCTCCTCCCTCTCCTCCACCTCCCTCCCCTCCTCCTCCCTCCCCCTCCTCCTCCTCTCACCGCCGATCACCTGCTGGTCCTGACTGTGACCGCGCCTACCAACGGACCCCAGTTGAACCCTGGCCTCATCTTGTTCACCAAGGACACTGTGCTTGGTGAGTACGAGGCTCCAGGAGTGTTGGGTATCATCAATCCTATCCCCTGTCCCTAGCGCCACCTACGGCAACAACCCCTGGGACAATTGCAATTGAGACTCCTTACCACAGTGGACCACCAGATGACCCTCAGCAGCCTGCCAGGGCATTTGGCGCTGACCGCTTGGACACCAACATCACTGGTGGAGGCGCACCTCCTATTATGTTTTCACGCAATTGGCTGAGATCCCTTGCGGCTCTATGCTCTCCCTTGCCATTGACGCTAGCGTAGTGTTCAAGTATGCCTGCGAGGCTGATGCTAACGCTGACCCTGTTGCCACCATTGCCGTGCCATCCCTGTGCTGCTCTCCTCCTCCCTTCCCCTCCTCCTCCCTCCCCTCCTCCTCCCTCCCCTCCTCCTCCTCTCCTCCTCCTCCTCCCCTCCTCCTCCCTCCCCTCGCCTCCCTCCCCCCCCTCCTCCTCCTCCTCCCCCTTGCCAAATCTGTATTACTCTGCCTGGAATGTGCAAAGAGGTACGTTATTGGGAGGCTTTTTATTATTGATGATCTTAACAGTCCCTGCCTGCTCTATTGAAAGGAATCTGCCTTATTGTATAACTTCAATATTTCGCCCCTTTCTGATCATCGTCTCAGTATTGCTCATGCCTTGTCCTTTGTTTCAATTTTCCTACCAATTTCCCCACAGTGTGTCCATCATCCACCCTGCTTCATTGTGTTAATTCCACAACTTGACTGTTTGTCTTCTGGACCTGATACTTATGGGCACCTTGTGTTTATTTGCAGAGGACCGCTTTTACAACTGTGGAGGTCTCGCCAGGGCAATTGGCCCAGGTTCCCCCTTTCAAACCCCCACCACGCTTGATGCTGATCCTGGTTATCCAGAAGTGAAATGCACCAGTGACTGCCCAGATCTCACCAGGCACTTGTCAGCCACAATGGATGTCCAGAATTGCTGGGATGTTCCAGGTGACTCTCAGCAAGTTTTGATTCATGCTTGGGATTACCTGACCAACAATTACAATCTGGAAATCTCTCTGACATTTGGTTGCGACTACACAGTTGAGGTCAGCAACACATGCGTAGCTCCATTCAACTGGAACTGGACCAAGCCCTGCCAGTCCCCCCCACCTTCTCCCTCCCCTCCTCCTCCCTCGCCCCCACCTCCCTCCCCTCCTCCTCCCTCCCCTCCTCCTCCCTCCCCTCCGCCTCCCTCCCCTCCTCCTCCCTCTCCTCCGCCTCCCTCCCCTCCTCCTCCCTCCCCTCCTCCTCCTCTTACCCCCGATCACCTGCTGGTCCTGACTGTGACCGCGCCTACCAACGGACCCCAGTTGAACCCTGGCCTCATCTTGTTCACCAAGGACACTGTGCTTGGTGAGTACGAGGCTCCAGGAGTGTTGGGTATCATCAATCCTATCCCTGTCCCTAGCGCCACCTACGGCAACAACCCCTGGGACATTGCAATTGAGACTCCTTACCACAGTGGACCACCAGATGGACCCTCAGCAGCCTGCCAGGGCATTTGGCGCTGACCGCTTGGACACCAACATCACTGGTGGAGGCGCACCTCCTATTGATGTTTTCACGCAATTGGCTGAGATCCCTTGCGGCTCTATGCTCTCCCTTGCCATTGACGCTAGCGTAGTGTTCAAGTATGCCTGCGAGGCTGATGCTAACGCTGACCCTGTTGCCACCATTGCCGTGCCATCCCTGTGCTGCTCTCCTCCTCCCTCCCCTCCTCCTCCCTCCCCTCCTCCTCCCTCCCTCCTCCTCCCTCTCCTCCTCCTCCCTCCCCTCCTCCTCCCTCCCCTCCGCCTCCCTCCCCCTCCTCCTCCTCCCCCCCTTGCCAAATCTGTATTACTCTGCCTGGAATGTGCCAAAGAGGTACGTTATTGGGAGGCTTTTTATTATTGATGATCTTAACAGTCCCTGCCTGCTCTATTGAATGGAATCTGCCTTATTGTATAACTTCAATATTTCGCCCCTTTCTGATCATCGTCTCAGTATTGCTCATGCCTTGTCCTTTGTTTCAATTTTCCTACCAATTTCCCCACTGTGTGTCCATCATCCACCCTGCTTCATTGTGTTAATTCCACAACTTGACTGTTTGTCTTCTGGACCTGATACTTATGGGCACCTTGTGTTTATTTGCAGAGGACCGCTTTTACAACTGTGGAGGTCTCGCCAGGGCAATTGGCCCAGGTTCCCCCTTTCAAACCCCCACCACGCTTGATGCTGATCCTGGTTATCCAGAAGTGAAATGCACCAGTGACTGCCCAGATCTCACCAGGCACTTGTCAGCCACAATGGATGTCCAGATCTGCTGGGATGTTCCAGGTGACTCTCAGCAAGTTTTGATTCATGCTTGGGATTACCTGACCAACAATTACAATCTGGAAATCTCTCTGACATTTGGTTGCGACTACACAGTTGAGGTCAGCAACACATGCGTAGCTCCATTCAACTGGAACTGGACCAAGCCCTGCCAGTCCCCCCCACCTTCTCCCTCCCCTCCTCCTCCCTCGCCCCACCTCCCTCCCCTCCTCTCCCTCCCTCCTCCTCTCTCCCCTCCGCCTCCCTCCCCTCCTCCTCCCTCTCCTCCGCCTCCCTCCCCTCCTCCTCCCTCCCCTCCTCCTCCTCTCACCGCCGATCACCTGCTGGTCCTGACTGTGACCGCGCCTACCAACGGACCCCAGTTGAACCCTGGCCTCATCTTGTTCACCAAGGACACTGTGCTTGGTGAGTACGAGGCTCCAGGAGTGTTGGGTATCATCAATCCTATCCCTGTCCCTAGCCGCCACCTACGGCAACAACCCCTGGGACAATTGCAATTGAGACTCCTTACCACAGTGGACCACCAGATGACCCTCAGCAGCCTGCCAGGGCATTTGGCGCTGACCGCTTGGACACCAACATCACTGGTGGAGGCGCACCTCCTATTGATGTTTTCAACGCAATTGGGCTGAGATCCCTTGCGGCTCTATGCTCTCCCTTGCCATTGACGCTAGCGTAGTGTTCAAGTATGCCTGCGAGGCTGATGCTAACGCTGACCCTGTTGCCACCATTGCCGTGCCATCCCTGTGCTGCTCTCCTCCTCCCTCCCCTCCTCCTCCCTCCCCTCCTCCTCCCTCCCCTCCTCCTCCCTCCCCTCCTCCTCCCTCCCCTCTGCCTCCCTCCCCTTCTCCTCCCTCCCTGCCCCCGCCCCCTCCCCTCCAAGGTTCTGCCCTACCTCAGGGCAAGATGACATGAACTCTGGTGTGCAGATTGTCCCAGCTTTCATTGACGAGGCTGGCAATGAAGTTTGTAAAAGGTATGGTATTGTGGTTATGGAACGGCATTATGATTTCATGAAATCATACGATATGATGTGATGCGGGCATTCTGCCTAGGCTTAAGTTACCGTGTATATTAATCTCATATGATGTAATTTATATGATATCATATTATTTCTGACTCGCCTTTGTTCAACATCTTATGATATGCTTTTTGTGGTTGCTGCCTTGAAAAATCAAGTCAAGCCAGATTGAAAAAAAGCAAACAATATGTACCATATTGTTATGCACATAGGGTGATACTGGCCTATTTTGTCCAATTCCATGTTTTGATGAAAACCTCTACAAGGATACTATCAGTTTTGTTTAAAATCCGAAAGTTTTCTAGCTTAATGTTTTTTGAAGGCCTCCTCCAGGGATAGCTTTCATAGCCTTTTATAGCTTTTTAGGGCCATTCAGGGCAAAACACCAAAACAACTTTTCGTGTGTACATTTTGATTGCGATAATTTTGCCAGCGAGGGGTCAAAACTAGCGATCCTTATATGTAGCAGAAAAAAGCCCTGGATGCTATGCATTTTGTGGTTGCCTTTGCAAAAGATTAGGGGCCTGAATATCATATGATGTTGACCAAAGGCGAGTATGATATTTTACAAATAACATCATATGGAATTATATTATCCACCACCCACCACCCACCATCCCTCACCCACCACCCACCACCACCCTGCAGGACGTGCTCGGATCTCAGGATCACGGAGTGTGCCAGCAGGCCTGGTAACCAGACAGCGACTCCTGCCTTCAGCGGCCTTGTCTTGGGTAAGAACCAGTACCTAGTTAGTGTCGGTACCTATGGGTACGACTACTTGGGGCTGGAGGACGCAAACTGGACCCTGTCCAGCTTCTTAGGCGGCCCTGCTTTCCTCGTCATTTGCCCTTGCCAGGGCCAGATTTCCAGGTCCAGCATTTGGCTGAACGTCGTTGCGCCCTTAGACGGACCCCAGCTCCAGCCAGGCCTCATCAACGCCACCGAGTTCAATGCCATCCGTAGCGCATCCACTTTCAACAACCCACTGCCCCCTATGGACTTCTATTACGATGTTAACATGTCGATCTTTGATGTCTCCATTCTGACCTCACTCTTCACGTATAACCCGCTGATGGAGCAGGCTGTATCACAGCTGGACGCCCAGATTGCCCCTGGCCTCTTCATCACAGACGCAGAGATCCCTTGTGGCTCTACCCTAGCCATCCGGTCCTCAGTTGTTGACTTACCTTTTGTGTGGACCTTGCGCCACCAGTACTCCTGTGAGGGTGGTGCCGGCATTGTCCCTGTGATCTCTGTGCCATCCCTGTGCTGTGCTCCTCCCCCTCCTCCTCCCACTTCCCCCCCTCCCCCTCCCCCCTCCCCTCCCCCTCCTCCTCCTCCCTCCCTCCTCCTCCCTCTCCTCCTCCTCCCTCTCCTCCTCCTCCCTCCCCTCCTCCTCCCTCTCCTCCACCTCCCTCCCCTCCTCCTCCCTCCCCTCCTCCTCCCTCCCCTCCTCCTCCTCTCACCGCTGATCACCTGCTGGTCCTGACTGTGACCGCACCTACCAACGGACCCCAGTTGAACCCTGGCCTCATCTTGTTCACCAAGGACACTGTGCTTGGTGAGTACGAGGCTCCAGGAGTGTTGGGTATCATCAATCCTATCCCTGTCCCTAGCGCCACCTACGGCAACAACCCCTGGGACATTGCAATTGAGACTCCTTACCACAGTGGACCACCAGATGACCCTCAGCAGCCTGCCAGGGCATTTGGCGCTGACCGCTTGGACACCAACATCACTGGTGGAGGCGCACCTCCTATTGATGTTTTCACGCAATTGGCTGAGATCCCTTGCGGCTCTATGCTCTCCCTTGCCATTGACGCTAGCGTAGTGTTCAAGTATGCCTGCGAGGCTGATGCTAACGCTGACCCTGTTGCCACCATTGCCGTGCCATCCCTGTGCTGCTCTCCTCCTCCCTCCCCTCCTCCTCCCTCCCCTCCTCCTCCCTCCCCTCCTCCTCCCTCTCCTCCGCCTCCCTCCCCTCCTCCTCCCTCTCCTCCTCCTCCCTCCCCTCCTCCTCCCTCTCCTCCGCCTCCCTCCCCTCCTCCTCCCTCCCCTCCTCCTCCTCTCACCGCCGATCACCTGCTGGTCCTGACTGTGACCGCGCCTACCAACGGACCCCAGTTGAACCCTGGCCTCATCTTGTTCACCAAGGACACTGTGCTTGGTGAGTACGAGGCTCCAGGAGTGTTGGGTATCATCAATCCTATCCCTGTCCCTAGCGCCACCTACGGCAACAACCCCTGGGACATTGCAATTGAGACTCCTTACCACAGTGGACCACCAGATGACCCTCAGCAGCCTGCCAGGGCATTTGGCGCTGACCGCTTGGACACCAACATCACTGGTGGAGGCGCACCTCCTATTGATGTTTTCACGCAATTGGCTGAGATCCCTTGCGGCTCTATGCTCTCCCTTGCCATTGACGCTAGCGTAGTGTTCAAGTATGCCTGCGAGGCTGATGCTAACGCTGACCCTGTTGTCACCATTGCCGTGCCATCCCTGTGCTGCTCTCCTCCTCCCTCCCCTCTCCTCCCTCCCCTCCTCCTCCCTCCCCTCCTCCTCCCTCCCCTCCTCCTCCCTCCCCTCCTCCTCCTCCTCCCCCCCCTTGCCAAATCTGCATTACCTTGCCTGGAATGTGCCAAAGAGGTACGTTATTGGGAGGCTTTCTGTCATTGACGATCCCACCAGATCCTGCCTGCTCTGAACAAATGGAATCTGCCTCCTTCTGTTTCTTCAATATGTATTCCCACCCACATTCATGTCTTTCCCTGTGTTTTATGAACTTATCTATTGCCCCAAAGGGTATCCATTTTTTACCCTGCTTCATTTTGTTATTAATAGAACTTGAATGTTTGTATTTTGGACTTCACGCTCATTGTCACCCCGTGTTTGTTTGCAGTGCCCTCTTCCTACAACTGTTACGGTCTTGCCAACGCAATTGGCCCAGGTTTCCGATTCCGAACCGACACCATATTTGAAGCTGTTCGTGGTTTGCCAGAAGTAGAATGCACCAGTGACTGCAAGCCAGCACCCCCCTTGGGAGGACCCACCAGGCACTTATCAGCCACCATGGATTTGGATGTCCAGATCTGCTGGGATGTACCAGGTGCCTCTCAGGAAGTTGTGATTGATGCTTGGGCTTTCTTGACCAATATTGGTAATCTGGCAAACCTTCTGACAGTTGGTTGCGACTACCCGGTTGAGGTCAGCAACACATGCGTAGCTCCTTTCAACTGGATCTGGACCAAGCCCTGCCAGTCCCCACCACCTTCTCCCACCCCTCCTCCTCCCTTTCCCCCCCCACACCTTCCCTCCCCGCCTCCCCCTCCCCGTCCCCTCCTCCTCCTCCCCCCACCTTGCCGAATCTGCATTACCTTGCCTGGAATGTGCCAAAGAGGTAAGTTATTGGGAGGCTTTCTGTCATTGATGATCCCACCAGACCCTGCCTGTTCTGAATTAATGGAATCTGCCTCATTTTGTTACTTCAATATTTAGTCCCACCCACCTCACACACTTTTTTGTGTTTGTCCCTGGTGCTGATTTATGTCTATGTATTGTTCATGTCTTGTCCTGTGTTTTATGAAGCTACCAATTGCCCCAAAGTGTATCCATTATTCACCCTGCTTCATTGTGTTATTTTCACAACTCGAATGTTTGTCTTCTTGACCTGACGCTCATTGGCACCCTGTGTTTGTTTGCAGTGCCCCCTTCCTACAGCTGTGAAGGTCTCGGCACCGCTATTGGCGGTGCTGTTCCTTTTTTGCCTCAAGGACAATGTACCAGTGACTGCAAGCCAACACCCCCCTTGGGAGGACCCACCAGGCACTTGTCAGCCACCACGAATGTTGATGTCCAGTTCTGCTGGGATGTACCAGGTGACTCTCAGCAAGTTGTGACTACTGCTTCGGCTTACCTGACCAATAGCTTTAATCTGGCAAACCTTCTGACAGTTGGTTGCGACTACGTGGTTGAGGTCAGCAACACATGCGTAGCTCCTTACACCTGGAACTGGACCAAGCCGTGCCAGTCCCCCCCACCTTCTCCCTCCCCTCCTCCTCCCTCCCCCCCCACCTCCCAATGCTCCCCCTCCCCCTCCTCCTCCCTCTCCCCCTCCCCCACCTCCAGACTCTTGCCCCAACCCTAACACCGTTGACTTCAACAACTTCATCCAGATTGTCTCCCAGGCCGGGAGCAACTACTGTGTTCGTATCTGTGATGTAAACCGCCTGAGGGCTGCTTGCAATGCCAATGGCACAACCATCAGTCTTCCAGTACCTGATGCCGACAGCGTTTCTATTCTATCGCCTGAGTTCACAATTGAGTTCAGTGCCAGCATCTCCACCTACGGCTGGAATTATCTTGGCATGCAGGCTAAGCTCCCTGTTGACTACAGTTTCCTGAAGGCATGCCAGTGCATACCAAAGATTCCTGTCAACTTGTACCACAAGCTTGTTCTGACTGTGGAGGCGCCCACCAATGGTCCCGCGTTGAATTCTACTCTCATCCAGAGCACTGAGGATTATGTGATTGGCACCTACAACCTGCCTATTGCTGCCGACCCTATCAATCCAGAGGTGGTCCCACGCATCAACTACGACGCCACACTTTGGAACGTGTCTTATGAAGCTCTGTTCCGTGCTGGGCCTTCATCCACCCCTCTTAAATTTGTGAGTTGCTCATTTATTGTATGACTTCTATGTTGGGAGGTTGGACGCATTGTTAGGAGGTTGGAAGCATTGTCTTCTCACCCTTCCCTGTTGTGGGCATTGGATTTTTTGCCTTCCACGTGTTGTGGTGACACTGACGAAGCTCAGCTCCGAGCAGCAGCTTCTAGGTAGATCCCTGAGCCAGCCACTGGACCAAGCCCCACGACTTCGACAGCCTGGCCAGCAGGACTAGGTTGCATTAGCTTTGGCTGGATAGCCAGTCGGGGGAGCTGCCCAGAAGCTGCTGCTTTTAGCTGAAAGTAAAAAAACTTCTGTCTTTCCATATCCCCTCTGCACCCCTTTCACGAGTCCGCTTGAACTCATTGCCTGCCTAACTGCCCAACTTGATCTTCGTTACCTTCCTTGGTTACCTGCCCTTTACCTGCCTCTGTTACCTGGCCTTTCACGTGTCCACTTCATCTTCGTCACCTTCCTTTGTTACCTGCCCTTTACCTGCCTTCGTTACCTGCCCTTTACCTGCCTTTGTACCTGCCCTTTACCTGCCTTTGTACCTGCCCTTTCACGTGTCCACCTGAACTTGTTACCTGCCTTCATTACTTGCCTCTGTTACCTGCCTTCGCTACCTGCCCTTTCACGAGTCCACTTGACACATTGGGACACATTGCCTGTTGGCTAACTTGATCTTCGTTATATAGCTTCAGCCAGCAATTTGGCTGCTCCCCGTCTTCCGCAGTACAAGCAAATTTACCAGGAAATATGTATGATCCTCAAACGTACTCTTATAACTCGTGGAATTCCAATAATAACTCATCTTTATGTCCGGATGCGTTCGAGTACCAAAACTACTTCCATATGAAGCTTGAAGCTGCAAGGGAATGTAAACGTGAACATTTTTTACTTTGCAGGCTAAGGAGTCAGGAGCAGATCGACTGAATGAGACCATCACCACCGGTCTCGCCTTTGGTACCTTCATTGGTCTTTTTACGGATGTGACTAAGATCCCATGCGGCTCCACGCTGTCAATTGCCATTGATCCAGATATCTTCTACGAGTACCCGCCTGCGACCGGCACACCCCCTGACGCTGGCATTGTTTATTTGTACGCCTGCGAGTCTGATGCTACCACCATCCCTGTGGCTACCCTCTCAGTCCCAACCCTGTGCTGCTCTCCTCCACCCTCCCCTCCACCCTCCCCTCCCCCTCCCCCTCCCCCTCCTCCTCCCTCCCCCCCTCCTCCCTCCCCACAGCCTCCAAACGCACCTCCTCCCCCTCCTCCACCCCCTTGCAAAGTGTGTGTCACCTTGCCGGGAATGTGTTCAGGTAAGCCACCCCGCCAGGGTACTACTAAGCGCGCGCGGCAGCGCGGTGCCGCGCGGCCTTTTTGAGCCCCTCTGTGCGTTTCGCGCAGTTATTTCAACCCCCTGTTGGCGCAGCGCGCAGTTTTTGCGCATTTTGCACTAAAAAGCGTTGGCAAATTTGACGTTTGTGCGCTTTAAGCGCTGACCAATTTGGCAAGATGTAGTACCCTGCACCCCGCTAAGTAGTTCTGCAGTTACCCGGTCAAAAAACAGCGCTGTTGTCCTCTGCAGCAACAATTGTCTGGGGTTAATTTGGTTGTGCGCCTGAAGTGCATATTCCCATGTAGTACAGGGATAATTTGTTCCGCTACTTCTTGAAAAAATCTAAAGATTTTGAATGAGGGATTAGCCTGTCAAAAATGTCTGTCCGTTTTTGTCGCATACTACATTTTCAGGTTTCACTTCAAATCACAAAAAAACGAAACATTATATAAGATATAACAATTAAAAGACTTATTGATACGGGACACATTCTTACGAGAGCACATATGAGCATCGCACTTCTAGAAAAGGAGCTAATGTTTGTGCTTTTGGGGCCAAAAGCTACAATTCTCGGGTAACAATTCTCGGGTAACAATGTTTGACCGGGTTTAAGCAAAATTACCGGTATAAAAAGAATTACACAGTGTTTTTTGTTGTTTTGCCCTAAATGACCCTAGAAAGCTACAAAAAGCTTTAAAAGCTGTAAAAAGCACTACAATGCTGTCCCTGGAAGAGGCCTACATCCATAAAGCTAGAAAAAACACTTTCAGATTTGAAAAAAAACCTGATGCAGTACGTGGATGATATGACCCTGCAGTGCCTCAAACTCAAACTCAATGTGTGTTTGGGTGGGTAGGTGCGTGTGTGTGTGGGGGGGTAAGGGTGTGTGGCGGGGTGGGGGGGTGTGTCTATGTATATGTCATGTGCGGTTACAGTTGACTGCTTTCCCACTGAGTTGCAGCTCCTGAAGCTCTTCCTTCCTTTCTTCTCTCCAAACCAAACCCTAACCCCACCCCCACCCCCATGATGTAGGTGATAAATATTACAACTGTGAAAGATTGGGCAATGCCATTGGCGTTGCTCCTTGGCAGGTCTCGAACATGTATCTTGCCAACTTTGGATTGCCTCCCGCTACATGCAACAGTGACTGCTCCGAGAACACCAGGCACTTGTCGGCTCAGCCTGACCGAGATGTTCAGATCTGCTGGAATATCCCCAGCTCAAGTAAGGCCCACCTCTTCGTGTGGCAATACCTGAATGAGAAAGGCAGCATGAAGAGTATCTTCACACGCGGCTGTGGCTACAACGTAGAGATCTCCAGCACATGTGCAGGCACCTCCACTTGGTTCAATGCCTGCCCCAGTCCTCCCCCCATGTCACCTCCCCCTCCTCCTCCTGGCGTGCCCTCCTCCCCTTCCCCTCCTCCTCCCTCCCCACAGCCTCCCTCCCCACAGCCTCCCAACGCTCCAACTCCCCCTCCTCCACCCCCTTGCGAAGTGTGTGTCACCTTGCCTGGAATGTGTTTAGGTAAGCCACCCAGCTAAGTAGTTCTGTAGTTACCCTATCAAAAAAGACAGCGCTGTTGTTCTCTGCAGCAACACTTGTCTGGGGTTACTTTGGTTGTGCTCCTGAAGTGCATATTTCCATGCAGTACATGGGTTAATTGTTCCACTACTTCTTCAAAAAATCTAAAGGTTTCAAATGAGGGATTAGCTTGTCAAACTTGTCTGTCCGTTTGTTTGTCACAAACTACATTTTCAGGTTTCACTTCAAATCACACAAAAACAAAACATTATATAAGATATAACAATTAGAAGACTTATTGATAGTGGACATATTCTCACGAGAGCACATATGAGCATCGCATCCTGAAGCGCATATCCCTGAGCAGTTGTGGATGATATGACCCTGCAAGGCCACTCACATGTCATGTTCTGTAGCAGGATAACCTTGCTACAGTGGTAAAGGTCAGGTCTACACCCAGAGCACTCAACGTCCTACCTGTCCGTAACCATGCCAAGTACTAGCTAGCGCTCGCACCCGGTAACCTATACTGGAACCGGGCCCGTCCCCGGTAACCACCCGCCGTTGCTATAAGCTTAGCTCCAGCTAGTGCTATCAGAAAAACCCCTCGACCCAGCCCGCCAATGTGGCCTGTGCGTGTCCTATATGTATGAGCCAATCGACTCACTAATCAACTAAGATACGTATTAACGTATCGGTGTCTTTAGGCACCCCCATCAGGGTACTTCCAAGCGCGCGCTGGCGTGCTGCCTTTTTGAGCCCCACTGCGCGTTTCGCGCAGTTTTTTGCAACCCCCTGTGGGCGCAGCAAGCATTTTTTGCGCTTTTTGCACTACAAAGCGCAGTTTTTTATTTTTTCAAGTGCGCTGGCCAATTCGGTCAATGGAAGTACCCTGACCCCCCTCTGTATGTTACTGTATTATATTCACGCTATTACATACCTCTGCGTACCTTAGTTCTGCTACATGTGCAGTTAAAAGAGACTGCTTTCCCACTGAGTTGCAGCTCCTAAAGCTCTTCCTTCCTTCACCCCACCCCACCCCTACCCTACCCTACCCCACCCTACCCCACCCCACCCTACCCCACCCCACCCTACCCACCCCACCCTACCCTACCCCACCCTACCCACCCCACCCTACCCCACCCCACCCCACTCCACCCCACCCTACCCTACCCCACCCCACTCCACCCCACCCGTGATGTAGGTGATCAATACTACAAATGCGGAGCGTTGGGCAATGCCATTGGCGTTGGTGCTCCTTGGCAGGAATCACACATGGTCCTTGCCATCCCTGGTTTGCCTTCCGCAAATTGCACCAGTGACTGCACCAGTGGGCCCACCAGGCACTTGTCGGCTCAGCCAGGCCGAGATGTTCAGATATGCTGGACTATCCCCAGCTCAAGTCCGTCCCACCTATTCGCGTGGCAGTACCTTCTTGATAACGACAACATGAAAAGGATCTTCACACGCGGCTGTGGCTACACCGTAGAGATTTCCAGCACATGTTCAGGCACCTCCACGTGGCACAATGCCTGCCCCCCCCCTCCTCCAACAGTGTACCTCTACATGCACATTGCCTCCTCTGTCAATCCCATTCTTACAGATGTGCACCTGCTTATTGCGCTTGAGTACAGCCTAATCGGCTGGTCATCCGACCCTCCCCCACAAGTTGGCCGAAGGAGTGGAACCATCGCATCTCAGTTAGAAATCTCAACTGAGGCTGCTTACATGACAGGCAACATGGACCAGGTGAGCTTTTTTTTTTTTTTTTTGCACTAGCGTGTTGCAGCCATGTGATACAGGGTTGCAGCAGCCCTTCCAGGATGGGCTGAGGGATGTCTTCAGCACATTCATGATGGAGAAGCACAGGCTGGTGATAGCTGCCAATGTTCCACCCAACGAGATGAGGGTGGATCTCCGGTTGCCCGAAATCAATACCTTGGACCGACTCTTCCTTCACTCTAGAGTGTATGTTGTGCATCAGCGTCTGTACATAAAATCAACTAAATGCATTCAATTCACTTAAATGCATGTAAATGCATTTAAATTATATTAAATTGAATTAGAATAACACAACATTAAATCAAAATCAATTAAAATCAATTAAATTCAGAACTCTGATAATTTCATTTGGGACGCCCTTTATAATTAAATCATCCTCTCGTCTGGGATGATCATTTAATTGTGCCATTCTTATCGCATTTTAAGATACAGAAATAGGGGTTTTATTGAAATTTCAAACGTGAAATGTGTAACGTGAGTTCATATTTTTCTGGAAACAAACATGAAATGTGTAACGTGAAATTATATGTTTCGGCTTATATATTTGTCTCAAAAAGTTCGTGAAATCTTTCGGAACGTTATTTATTTGGAACACTACGGTATTATTTATTCACTAATATTATCTAACATAGCCGACCCTTACTCATCTGCATGCACCCCGTATGTGTATGTTACAGTCTAGGGGTAGGCCAAATAGGCTAAAGGTACTTGCCCAACCGTGTTAGGAAGGGCTTAACAAGAAGAAGCACTCATGTAGCAGGTACACCATTGGGTCATTACAGGGTTCAGGGTCACTACCAGGGTGCATGTATGTTACAGTCCAGGGGTAGGCCAAATAGGCTAAAGGTACTTGCCCAACCGCAAAGGCACCCTGCGATGGCACCCAGGCTAACCCAGGATATATACAGGCTATTCATCGATACTTGCACCACACTTGACCTTTGCTCTCATCTGCCCGCAGGTGTACAACGGCATTTCATCACTGCATGCCTCCATCCTCAGCATCAAAAATGGATTCCTCCAAACGTCAAATATTCCATGCGGAGCGGTCATCACCATCTCTGCTGGCCCCACTGACGTGCATGTTTACAGTTGTGACGGCAGTGAAGGTAGCGGCCTAGGAGTGCAAGTCCGAGCCCTGTGCTGCTCACCACCCCCCTCGCACCCCCCACCACCACCTGTGGGAGTCTCACTCACAGTGGACATCGTCAGCCCTCTGTCTGAGATCCCCACTTCGTATTCGGTAATCTACGGACTGACCAAAGACATCATTGCTGGAACCACCTCCTCCAGCCTTGCCGTGAATGGTCAACCTGGCTTCACCAACTCACCTTCCCATATCATCTCGTATGCCTTGTACGGCTCCGGGCTGATTGGCGAGGTCTCAGCAGGAGCCGATGCCATGGGTTCATCCATCACCGACAGCTCCGCTGCCAGTTTTGTTTCACGAGGTGGTATCCCATGTGGCTCCACAATCCGGGTGTCTGTTGGAAGTAACCTGGTTAAGGTGTACAATTGTGAGGGTGAGGACTTCCTCCCTGACTTGAATATTGGTCGCGCTGTGTCGCAGTTGTGCTGCTCGTCTCCACCACCACCACCCGCCTGTAAGACTTGCTTGACTATGCAAGATGTGTGTAAATTACCCACACTCGCATACAGTTGCAATGTTCTGATACGTGAGCTTGGGGCGAATCTTGGAGGCGCCTATTGCACTGAAAGATGCCCTGACCTCACCAGAAAGCTCCACAATACTGGTGACATCAAGGTTTGTACAGATCACCTGGCCACCAACGACTTTCTCGCCCTCCAGAGCAACCTTCCTTCTCTTGTCAATGCCAACTGTGGCTTCAACATATTGGTTGACAGCACATGTGACGGCTCCTTCCAAGTCGCCAAGGTGTGTAAATCTCCTCCTCCTCTACCTCCATCTCCACCTCAAAGCCCTCCAAGTAGCTGCACTTTCTGTGTCGCAGTTCCTGATCATTGCAATGCCCCTCGCAAGTCGTACAGGGATTGTGCAGACTTGGAAAATGGTTTTTCCAACTCAAAAATGTACAAAGGCTTGTTCCAAGGTTGGGACTGGGACTGCGCCGCGGATTGCGTGCCTGGGGGAAAAGACATTAAGACTTGTATCACCAAGCCCTTTGGTGACCAATCGCCCTGGAGCATCCTTTCCAACGATTGGATTTTAGGCGACCTCATGACGGGCTGTGGCTACACCGTCAAGGTCACCAACACGTGCGGTCAACTGGAGCACTCATTCTCCAAACCAGCATGCAAAGAAGAAGTAAGCCATCAGTGTTTTTTTATTTCAGATCTCTGTAGTCCAGGTTGAGTAGCTACTTGGGCTACTCAACCCTAATTTCAGGATTGTTGCGTAGCCATCGCATGGCGGAGCGCAAAGCGCGGTGCCTGGGGAGGTCGGGAGGCAGCGCGTCTCGATATGGGGGGGCCCGGGGGGTGTAGCATTCTACGGAATGGCGACAGAATGGCGACTGTAAGGCATTACCAGAAAACCAGCACCAGCTAGTCACGATTCAGATCCACAGCATCCATGCATGGTGGTTTGTGTGTGGGGTGTAGGGTGGTGGTGGTGGTGGTGGGGGGGGGGGGGGGGGGGTAACAAGGGAATGACAAGTATAAACCAGGTATAGGGGCTGCGCGGAAGATGCATTCTTCCCCTACTGTTGACCGGGCTGTTGACGACCATTTTTCTCCAACTGTTGGAGAATAGAACTGTGCACCCTCGTTGTCTCCTTCACATTAACAATGGGTGTGGTTGAGTGGAGCGCGGTCCTAACGTCTGAGTAGCAAGTTCTGGGATTCTTTGGGGGTTGGGTTCGATTATTTTGCTTCCACCAACTCAACTGATGAATTACATCACCAACTGAACTATTTAACTACTCCACTTGAGTTGTATGCTTGCGACAATTTAGCCTCTTTCAGGGATATACATTGGTCTAGTGGTAGACTAAATCACTTTGAGAACGAAGAGTCAGGGGTTCGACCCCCCCTTGCGTCGCTCTTGGCGTTGCAGGTCGTTGTCAACCGCGATGGTAGCTTGTCCAGTTGAGGTAGGAGACCACTCCCCACCCGCGGACGACGGACTCCCTTAACACCACGCCCCACCTGGCGTTTTCATTAATATTATGCGACAACTTGCGTGGCTTAACTCTTGTGTCTTGCGGACTCACCTTGCACGCCGTGATGGAGCAACTAACGTGCGAGTATTGATGAAATAGCCCCACATAGCCTGAAATAGCCCCAAATAGCCTGAAATAGCCTGAAATAGCCCCAAGTAGCCTGACATAGCCTGGAACAGCCCGCAAAAGCCTGAAACAGCCTTGGGTACGGTGAACTAACGTGCGAGGATCGATGTCCACCTCTCCCTCCATCATGATCTGCGAGCTTGGGTGAGAAGGAAGGGGTGCCTCCGCTAGTGGGGGAGGGAAGCTGCACTTGAGTTGTATATTTGCGTGGCTTACCTCTTGTGTCCCCCATACTTGATTGACAACCCTAAACCCTTAACCGTGGCTTACCTCTTGTGTGCCCCCATACTTGTTTGACAACCCTAAACCCTTAACCGTGGCTTACCTCTTGTGTGTCCCCCAAACGTGTTCAACAACCCTAAACCTTAAACCGTGCCATACCTCTTATGTGTCCCCCAAACGTGTTTAACAACCCTAAACCATGTCTTACCTCGTGTGTGTTCCCCAAACGTGTTTAACACAGACCCGTAAGCTCATGGTTGGCGAGGCATCTGTGCTGGACGACGGCATCGCTTCTGACAGCCTGGACGCTGGCATCGCCTCTGACAGCCTGAACGCCGGCATCGCCTCTAACAGCCTGATTGCCGGCATCGCCTCTGACAGCCTGGACTCTTTGAGCCTCCTTGCCGGCGAATCACCGGAGAAAGCCGGTGTAACACGCATTCTATGTGATGCTTGGAAGCTTCCTTCTGCTTTTGACCCCAACAGCTACATGGGTGCATGTACATCTGAAGGGGAGGACGCTCAATGCAGCTCTGCTGATTGTCAACAAAACAAGTGCCATGGCAAATGCAGCACGGTGAGTGTTTTTTGTGGCTTGGCTTGGCTTGGCTCTGTGCCATGGCAAATGCAGCATAGTGAGTGTTCCTTTTGGGCTTGGCTTGGCTTGGCTCTGTGCCATGGCAAATGCAGCACGGTAAGTGGTCCTTTTTGGCTTGGCTTGGCTCTGTGCCATGGCAAATGCAGCACGGTGAGTGGTCCTTTTGGGCTTGGCTTGGCTTGGCTCTGTGCCATGGCAAATGCAGCACGGTGAGTGTTCCTATTTGCCTGGCTTGGCTTGGCTGGAACAAGTGCCATGGCAAATGCAGCACGGTGAGTGGTAATATTTGATACGACCGTGTTGAGCAGCAGCTGCAACACCAGAGAGGTGTGCAACAACTTGCTGACTGCCCCGCCTCAGACTGTAGCTAGCCTTGCAAGAAAACCAAGTTTTTAATGTGTTTATGTGTTCACTCTTTTGATGTGTTTATTTATCTATTCACACTTCCAATGTGAATCTACAAGCTTTTTTTGTGTTGATCGTGATTGCGTTTTGAATCGTTTTTTTCTTTCTCTGTTTGTTTGGTTAAAGTTTTGTTAGATAGTTTGTCATGGATGAAACTGCTTCTTATTACCCACTACTGTGGCCTGAAGGAACCCCCTCAGCACCACTCCTCTTGGAACCAAGTCCCTGAATCCACTCCCCCCCCCCCCCCCCCCCCCTTCCCCGATCTAGGTTTCTGGCCGCTGTGGCAGCAACACTTGTGCTGACAACAACATGGGTGCAAGTGCAGGACGCTGCGATAACACCTTCTGGTCTGGACGCACTACCCTCAGGGAAGCTGGCACCACGCGAAAGGCCGTAGGTCGTTGGGACCAGGCTTTGAACATGTTTAGCGGGCGTAGCAGCCCCTTGCTGCAACTCCTTAGGAACCTAGGCAAAGGGGATGTGGGTGAGGAAAGCAAGTGTGGAGTTGAAGTGGCTGTCAACTTTGCCTTCTGCGACTATAGCGAGTTCGGAGAGTGGCGAGATGGAGTTCCCACGACGTGCAACCCAGATGCCCTGGACTCTAAGACCTCATGCATGGGCCGCATTCGGTGTCGCGCGTCAGCCGACCCTGCCGCTCCCGTGGTTCCCTGCCCAGCAACATTTCGTATTGAGGGTGTTGATTGTTTCTCTCGCGGATCCTCTTTCCTGATGGAGTACTGCAGTGGATTTGACTCGAATTGTTACGAACCCTAGTTGTTACGAACCCTAGATTGAATAAATAATATGTACCGGTGTTAAGTGCTATTTCATACGGTGTCAACATCGTACTGTATAGTACTTGAGTTAACGGTAGGTAGTAGAAGTTGCAATTATGATGTAGTTAGGTGAATCTGAAATGATGCTTTTAATGCCTCTGGGCATGATGGCAGTTGAATCTGAAAATGGTGTTATTTCTATGTCTATGGGCATGATGTAGGTTAGTACGTTACTGTCTGAGTAATTGAAAACAGTCTATGGATCTCGATTTTCCGAGACCTTTCGCTGACGTGGCCACGAGGGTCCTCCCGTTGGTACGACGGGCTCAGATGCTAGTTATTCTTAATGTTTCCCGCCTGATAATGTTTCCCGCCTGATAATGTTTGAATGAATGATTTTTTTTTCCCCGAATGAAAATAATCTCCAGATTTTTTGAATAGGGATTAGCCCCATCAAAATGTCCGTTAGTTCGTTCGTCCGTTCGTCCGTGTGTCACCAACCAAATTTTCAGGTTTTATGAAAAACATCAAAAAATTGAACATTCTATATTTTTGATGAATTATAAGACTTATTTATACCGGACAAATTCTCACCTGAGCACATATGAGCATCGCAATTCACGAAAAGGAGCTTGTCTAGAGCATTGGGCGTTCCACATACTTAGGGATCAACACACACACCATATGCTAATGCATTACCCCACACACCACATCTTCCACCCAGCCCCCCAACCCCAAATGCTGGTGCATTACCCCCCCCCCCCCCACACACACACACACACACACACACACACACACCAGTTTCCACCCGGCCCCCCACACCTCATGCTGATGCATTACCCCACACAAACCAGCGTTCACCCAGCCCCCCAGCCCATATGCTCAGGCATTACCCCACACACCCCATCTTCCACCCAGCCCTCAACCCATATACTGATACATTGTCACACCCACACATAAAAGCTAGGCCTTGGTAGTTTGGGTCGCACAGGATATTATTTATGCCTACGCCCAGGGATTCATATCTGATTTTGCCTTTTGGTTTATTGCATGTGGTCTATAATAGAATCGCCATCGCCATGGAGGTGGTTACATATGGAAACGCCATAAGGTGATGATAACGCGGGTGGGGCGTGGTGTTAAGAGAACCATTCGTACGCGGAGGGCAAAGAACGGTCTCCCACCTCGACTGGACAAGCTACCACCGCGGTTGACAACAACCTGCAACGCTAAGGGTTGGCCGTAGGTGGAATCAAACCCCCGACCCTTCGTCGTTAAAGCGATCTGGCGTACCACTACATCAGATCGAACACGAGTCGCTACGATTTCAGGCCAGTCAGATAAACCGGCAATTTTGACCGGCGTTCTGGGGAAATGTGAAGATTTGAAGATTTGACGATTTCGCTTAAGTATCGCATAGGTCTGTCCCCCTTAGGACGACCAACCAACGGGCTAATGAATGTGGATACTGGTGGAAACGCCAAAGCATGTAATTGGAGCCATGGTTTGCTCCACATTTAAAATTACCGCCAAAATTAGTTCACACAATTATTTTGTTTACTTTTTTATGACCGCCAAGCTCAATTACCGCTAACAACTCAGGTGCCTACGGTAGTTTCGCTGGACCCATGTGTCCCCATGCAGCGACGGAATGGCGATGCGTCACGAAGACAAGTGCCGACAACCTCCCATTGCCATCTATCCGGAGGGGGGGGGGGGGGGGGGGGGGGGGGGGGGGGACTATTCATGGCTACAGAACGCACAGACTGTTAGGATAGGATGTGTCTAATGCCCTAGCGACGTTGTACTCCTTGGAAGATTCCCAGTCTGAATCTCTGGCCACCACTTTACATGGAGGTGCAGGACCTTTGAAACTCAAACCAGTTAAGTGGAACAAGGTGGAAAAGGTCCTATTCTCCAATCACATTTTCTTGTACACTATAGCACCAAGCCACCAAGTCATCAGATGCGCGCCCTATAGATGAAAGCACGGGATCACATAGAAGAAAGAATGCTGTTTACCAGACATGGATGGTCTCCTTATGGGAAGAGAGTGGGAAACCTGAGATGCCCAAGTATCTCATCCGAGCCCTACCTCACAAGGTGGCGCGTCATATGTCTAGATTTAGAACATCCTCCCACTTGCTTCCTAAAGGTGGAGGATTTTTCTAATAACTGAAAGATGGAAACGTCCAATCATTCCTTGGAAGGATCGAGTGTGTCACATGCGTAGTTATGCAATCGTTCAAGTTGAACACCATGTGGTCTTTGAATGTACTGACGAAGCCTTACCGAATTCGAGACTTAAGTATCACAACCTGATTTCCTCATCTGAGAGCAAAATGATCCCTCCACATAAAAAATGTACGGTAATGATAACGCCTGGTGGGGCGTGGTGTTAAGGGAGCCCGTCGTACGCGGGTGGGGAGCGGTCTCCTACCTCAACTGGACAAGCTACCATCGCGGTTGACGACGACCTGCAACGCCAAGAGCGACCGAAGGGGATCCCTCCACATACCCTGATATGCAATCGAGACATTACATTACATTACATGTTAAAGTCTACTTGACACCGCGAGGGTGTATGAGACTCTGTGCTTTAAACAAAAAGAAAAAGCACCCACAAAGCAAAAAACCCCATTACATCAGGGGTGTGTCGAGGACAAACAAACCAAGCTCCCAACCACCGTTTTGGTGGCGTAGGTATTAAACCCCTAGAGCCGGACCCAGATCTCAACCACTTACAGTGGCGGAGGTAAGAAGCTAACAAATGAGAAGTCACAAGAAGAAAAGAAAAAAAGGGATAATAAATTACGGTGCCACTAAGCAGTCCAGGGCTTCCTGTCTTGCTCTTCTACAAGTAGAAAGATAGTCGGCTAGGTTGCTCCAGAAAGTCTTAGTGCCATTTCCATTCATAAAGGTTCTGAATGTGGAATCTCAGAATTCCACATTCCATACGGTTAAGTCGGTATCCTCATGGACATGCCTATAAATATCTGTAAACAGCTTCTGGTAGCGGAGGCGAATATCATTATAAAAAGGGCACTCAAACATATGCATTTCATCCTCAGGTTTTTGGAACCCACACATTTGACAGTGTCTCATTGAACGAGGGATGTGTGCTCTATCCACCACCCTCATTCTTTCTGTGTTCAGCCAATGGGAACCCATTCTAAACTGTGCTATAGAACGAATCTGATCCTGCTTATGTAAGGCAGATGTAAAGGGAATCAAGCCATTCTCATCATTGCTGTTGGCTGCGAACCATTTCTGGTATCGGAGGCGTTTAAAGCCAACCCTTCTCTCATCAGGGATGTCTCTGACTGCATTGGTTTCACTTGGGTACTTAAACCTCCATTACTCAAAAAATTCAGACATAATACCTTCGACATCGACAGCCTCCAAAATGTTGAGGTTTTTACTGGATCCTAGCTTGTGGAGAGCACAACGTAAGTCATGAACCCAGCCAGTGTTGGAATCAAAAGATTCCTCAAGAGCCATTATAATGTGATCCTCAGGTTCTTTATCTATGGTCTTGTTCCAGAAGCGCAAAGCTTGTTTAAGCCAAGCAAAACACAACGGGGTTCTACCCAGCTCTTCCATGATAATATTAGATGTAGTAGATTGGCAAACACCCAACATTTGTTTAAGTATACCTCTATGCCATTTCTCACAAGCATGGTCATTTGAGATAAGTGTGTTGTTCAGAATAGAAGGAGCGCACACCTCACAGCCAAAATTCAGGATAGGTTGTACAAGAGAATCAAACAGGTGGGTGAGAATATCAATATTGTATATCTCCATAGTATGGCATCGCCTACGGAGCATGTGGTGAGCCTTTTGGGCCTTAGCGAGCATCCTAGAAAAAGCAGCTTTTGCACGATTGCTTGAGTTACCATCCACAAAGAGGGATCCCAGGTAGATAAAAGATAACTTTGTAGAAAGCTGTGCTCCATCATAGACAAATTTGTAATCAGGATCCATACGGGCCTCATCACAGAATTGCTTGTTGAAAACGACAATCTCAGTTTTCTTTATATTCACAGCCGTTATGTTATATTCACAGCCGTTATATTCACAGACGTTGAAGGTCGAGAGAAGCTTCCTCTTTTCACCCATGAATGTGTACAGATTTGATCAAGTCTTTTTTGTTAGATCTTCCTATCACAGTTGGGCAAGTCCCTTCAGCCTATTTGGCCTACCCATGGACTGTAACATACATACGTACATACATAAATGTGCCTATGAATAGGAAGGAAGGAATAATACTGTTACATACTCAAAAATCAATGCTGAGACCGTATAGCGCCGGAGCAGCTGGACAGTTTTATAACAGTCAGGGTCTAGGCAAAATACCCCTCAAAAGCAAAAGAAAAAGCACATTAAAGAGCATAAAGAAAAAACAGAGCAAATATGGATATTGCAACTTGCTGTTTGTGACTATACTTATGGCGTTTCAATGAATGGTTGACTATCCATCTCGGCGATGCATGTGCGGGGCTCGAATCCCTCCGGTGCGCCTGAGCGCTCGCGGCCGCTGTCAGCCGCCATAGTAGCTATACGTCCCGGTCAGGTAGCAGGTCCGGGTCGCGGCCGCTGTCAGCCACCATGGTAGCTACGTCCAGGTCAGGTAGCAGGTCTGTGTCGCGGCCGCTGTCAGCCACCATGGTAGCTACGTCCAGGTCAGGTAGCAGGTCTGTGTCGCGGCCGCTGTCAGCCACCATGGTAGCTACGTCCAGGTCAGGTAGCAGCCCGTGCTCTACATCCGATCCACGGGCTCCCTTCATAGCACAGCCAACTAGGCGTTCTTATTAGCCCACCTCGTTCCCTACCGTCGTGAGACGGGGCTCCCTTAATACCACGCACCACCAGACGCTCTCATTAGCACCTCGTTTCCTAACCTTGATACCACGCCCCACTAGGCGTTCTCGTGACTTATGGCATTCGCATCTTGCTGCGAGATTGCTGCAGAGAATCATTCTGGCTGCGCAACATAAAAGCAAACTCGTCGTAGTCGATAAGTCCATCTCCGTTCTTGTCAGCGGATTCAATTAGTGCCTGTAGCTCAGCTTGCTTCTTGCCCTCGTCAGTGTCTAGCTGGAATCCAAACTGCGCCAAAGCAACCTCCAGCTCCTGCAGACAGTGCCGTGTGTGGGGGGTGGGTGAGTGTGTGTGTGTGTGTGGGGGGGGGGGGGGGGGGGCATGTCTTTGTGTGGGGGGGTGGTTGGGTGTGTGTGTGGGGGTGAGTGTGTGTGGCTGTGTGCGTGTGTGGGGTGGGGTGGGGTGTGTGTGTGGGGGGGTGTATTTGTGTGGGTGGGTGGGTGGGTGGGTGGGGTGGGGGGAGAGTGGGGGCTGTGCGTGTGGATGCAAGTAGTGCCTGTAGCTCAGCTTGCTTCATGCCCTCGTCAGTGTCGACCTGAAATCCAAACTGTGCCAACGCAACCTCCAGCTCCTACAGACAGTGCCGTGTGTGTGGGGTAGGTGAGTGGGGGGGCGTGTAGTTGTGTGGGTGGGTGTGGGGTGGGTGGGGGGCCGTGGGTGTGGATGCAAGTAGTGCCTGTAGCTCAGCTTGCTTCTTGCCCTCGTCAGTGTCAACCTGAAATCCAAACTGTGCCAACGCAACCTCCAGCTCTTACAGACAGTGTGGGTGTGGAGTGGGTGGGTGTGGGGCCGTGTGTTATTGTCGGCAGATTCAATTAGTGCCTGTAGCTCAGCTTGCTTCTTGCCCTCGTCAGAGTCCAACTGAAATCCAAACTGTACCGAAGCAACCTCTTGCCCATGCAGTCACTGGGGTGTGGGTGGGTTGGGTAGGGGGGGGTAAAGGGGTAGGGGGGGGGGGGGGGGTATATGTGTGTGTTAGTGGATGCAATTCGTTGCGATATTGTATATTTCTTGACCCCAAAACGTGGTGCTTATCCTGGACAGCCATCCATTGATATACCGGTATGAGGTATTGAATATTGCTTGACCCCGGGACTTGATGCTTATCCTGGACAGCCAATCATCGATATTGTATATTGCTTGACCCTGGGACTTGGTGCTTATCCTTGACAGCCAATCATCAATATTGTATATTGCTTGACCCTGGGACTTGGTGCTTATCCTAGACGGCCAATCATCAATATTGTATATTGCTTGACCCTGGGACTTGGTGCTTATCCTTGACAGCCAATCATCAATATTGTATATTGCTTGACCCTGGGACTTGGTGCTTATCCTAGACGGCCAATCATCAATATTATATATTGCTTGACCCTGGGACTTGGTGCTTATCCTTGACAGCCAATCATCAATATTGTATATTGCTTGACCCTGGGACTTGGTGCTTATCCTAGACGGCCAATCATCAATATTGTATATTGCTTGAGCCTGGGACTTGGTGCTTATCCTTGACAGCCAATCATCAATATTGTATATTGCTTGAGCCTGGGACTTGGTGCTTATCCTTGACAGCCAATCATCAATATTGTATATTGCTTGACCCTGGGACTTGGTGCTTATCCTTGACAGCCAATCATCAATATTGTATATTGCTTGACCCTGGGACTTGGTGCTTATCCTAGACGGCCAATCATCAATATTGTATATTGCTTGACCCTGGGACTTGGTGCTTATCCTTGACAGCCAATCATCAATATTGTATATTGCTTGACCCTGGGACTTGGTGCTTATCCTAGACGGCCATTTATTGATATTGTATATTGCTTGACCCCATTGTATATTGCTTGACACTCAACTTCTGAAACGGTATATGTACTAGGGAATGAGTACTCGGACATCACATGAACTCCTTTTGCGAATGTTGCAATGGTGTAACGATTCAAATCCATTACAACTTTTGCCCACCTTGATCTTGATAGTACCGCTGTTGTCAGTGTCTCATTGCTTGACCCCTAAAGTTGGTGCTAACCCTGGACATCCATCCATCGATATTGTTTATTTCTTGACCCCAGGACTTCCACTTTCCACCCACCTTGATCTCAACTTCCACCCAACCCTTGATCTCAACTTCCACCCAACTTCCAACCACCTTGATCTCAACTTCCACCCAACTTCCAACCAATTTCCACCCATATTGATTTCAACTTCCACCCAACTTCCAACCAATTTCCACCCACCTTGATCTCAACTTCCACCCAACTTCCAACCAATTCCACCCATATTGATCTCAACTTCCACTCCATTTCCACCCAACTTCCACCCACCTTGATCTCAACTTCCACCCAACTTCCAACCAACTTCCACCCACCTTAATCTCAACTTCCACCCACCTTAATCTCAACTTCCACCCAACTTCCACCCACCTTAATCTCAACTTCCACTCCATTTCCAAACAACTTCCACCCACCTTGATCTCGATAGTACCGCTGTTGTCAGTGTCCAATTGCTTGAATGCCTTCAGCAACAACTCATCCTGAAGTAGGAAAGTGTGATGGTAGGTTAGTGTGCAAGTCTTGAGTTAGTGTGGTGTGTGATGGGAGGTCAGAGATGGTTAGTGTGGTAGTCTTGGGTTGGCGTGGTGTGTGATGGTAGGTCACACCCCACCCACCGGCCACCAAGGACAGAAGGTTAGTGATGTTGGTAGGTTAGTGTGGTAGTCTTGGGTTGGCGTGGTGTGTGATGGTAGGTGACACCCCACCCACCGGCCACCAAGGACAGAAGGTTAGTGATGTTGGTAGGTTAGTGTGGTAGTCTTGGGTTGGCGTGGTGTGTGATGGTAGGTTACAACCCACCCACCGGCCACCAAGGACAGAAGGTTAGTGATGTTGGTAGGTTAGTGTGGTAGTCTTGGGTTGGCGTGGTGTGTGATGGTAGGTTACACCCCACCCACCGGTCACCAAGGACAGAAGGTTAGTGATGTTGGTAGGTTAGTGTGGTAGTCTTGGGTTGGCGTGGTGTGTGATGGTAGGTTACACCCCACCCACCGGTCACCAAGGACAGAAGGTTAGTGATGTTGGTAGGTTAGTGTGGTAGTCTTGGGTTGGCGTGGTGTGTGATGGTAGGTTACACCCCACCCACCGGCCACCAAGGACAGAAGGTTAGTGATGTTGGTAGGTTAGAGATGGTTAGTGATGTGTGATGGTAGGTAAGTGTGGTGTTATTGTAGTGTTTATTGTAGTGCCATTTTTGTGCGTACACTATTGTTTATTGACGTGCTATTGTAGTGCTATTGTATTGTAGAGTTTATCGTAGTGTTATTGTAGTGTCCAGTTTTTTTTTCCGGAATACATTCCGATCGGAATACAAACCCCGTTTTGGCCCAAATTGACAGGATAAGAAACCTTTAAAAAATAAGTTTTGTTTTTACTGAAAGTGACTAAAAATGACCCAAATCGACCCAAATCGGAATAAGGATCCTGTTTTGGGAGGGTAGAAGGGAGGGAATAAATAAAAAGGAATACGATTTTCTCTTTTTTATTTGAATTAAATATATCCCTGTACCATTCATGTAGTCCAGGGGTAGCCAAGTAGGGACTTGCCCAACCTCAATATCGGTAAACGGTGGTTGGGAGTATGGTTTGTTTGTCCTCGACACACCCTGATGTAATGTTTTTTTTTGCTTTGTGGGTGCTTTTTGTTTGTTTAAAGAACAGAGTCTCATACACCCTCGCGGTGTCAAGTAGACTTTAACATGTAATGTAATGTAATATCAGGAGGGGCTTCAGCGACAAGTTCTATGCAGCGTCGCCTGCGACGCTAAAAAATGGCGGAGAGTGATCGCGAGGGAGCGACAGCGACAGGTGGCAACAGAAGCGAGTTAGTTACGAGACCGTTGGCTGACGTGTTGGGCTTTACGATTCTCATCACATTCATACATACGATTCTCATCACATCCATATTTTATGATTCTCATCACATTCATATTTACGATTCTCATCACATCAATGATATTTAAAATTATCGCCGAGATGTTTTATTTTTATTTTACGATTCTCATCACATTCATATTTACGATTCTCATCCCATCAACGATATTAAAAATTCTCGCCTAGTTTTATTTCATTTTACAATTCTCATCACATTACTCGGACATTACTAATAGGTTTTAAAGATATTTCCAACATATAAAAAATTCAGGGGTAGTGAGGCAGTAAGGGCATTGGATGGTAGTGTTGTTAGTTTTAGGGTAGCACGAACTCAGACCCCCACCGGTAAAACGATTGTTTGGGGTTCAGTTTATAGATGCTTTTTCTTTTTAGCCCTTCCTGTCACAGTCCGGCAAGTCCCTTAAGCCTATTTGGCCTGCCCCTAGACTGTAACACCCCACCCACCGCCCACCAAGGACAGAAGGTTAGTGATGTTGGTAGGTTAGTGTGGTAGTCTTGGGTTGGCCTGCCCCTAGACTGGAACATACATCCACTTGGGGGGTTCTTGCGATTTTGGGGCTTGCGGTCAGGACTAGGGTACTACTTCTTGCCAAATTGGTCAGCGCTTAGAGCGCACAAACGTCAAATTGGTCAGCGCTATTAGTGCAAAGAGCGCAAAAACTGCGCGCTGCGCCCACAGGGAGTTGAAAAACTGTGCGAAACGCGCAGAGGGGCTCAAAAAGGCAGCGCAGGACCGCACTGCTGCGTGCGCTTAGTAGTACCCGGGTCAGGTTCCGAACCAGCAGCCACAAACTAATGCAGTTAGCCTTCACTTGTCATTAAGAGGACCACATGATAGGTCTACCTTCTTTACTTGGCTCGTATGCATGGTGGTAGCCACACCCCAAGCCACTCTTCACACACACACAAGCCTGCCTTCTTTTCTTGGCTCTCTCTCTCTCTCTCACACACACACACACACACACACATAGACTTACCTTCTTTACCTGGCTCATGTGCATGGTGGCCGCCACACCCCAAACCACTCCACACACACACACAAGCCTAACTTTTTTACTTGGCTCTCTCTCTCACACACACACATAGACCTACCTTCTTTCCTTGGATCTCTCACACACACACAAGCACACACTCTCACACACACAAGCCTACCTTATTTACTTGGCTCTCTCTCTCTCTCTCTCTCTCTCTCTCTCTCTCTCTCACACACACACACACGCAGGCACACACACACAGACTTACCTTCTTTACTTGGCTCATGTGCATGGTGGCCGCCACACCCCAAACCACTCCACACACACACACAAGCCTAACCTTTTTACTTGGCTCTCACACACACACAGACTTACCTTCTTTACTTGGATCTCTCACACACACGCACACACTCTCTCACACACACACAAGCCTACCTCCTTTACTTCTCTCTCTCTCTCTCTCTCTCTCTCTATCACACACACACGCAGGCACACACACACAGACTTACCTTCTTTACTTGGCTCATGTGCATGGTGGCCGCCACAAATTCGTTGTAGTCAATCTTGCCATCTCCGTCAACATCAGCTACCGCCATCAAGTTGTTCAGCTCCTCCTCACTAATCTTGTGGCCCCACGTTTGCATGGCCTGCGTGCATGTGTCATCGTCTCTGTCAGTGTATGTGTGTGAGTGTGTGTGTTGATGAACTTTTTTGCATGGCCTGCGTGCATGTGTCATCGTCTCAGTCAGTGTATGTGTGTGTGTGTGTGTGTGTGTGTGTGTGTGTGTGTTGATAAACTTTTGTGTGTGTGTGTGTGTTGATGAACTTTTTTGCATGGCCTGCGTGCATGTGTCAACGTCTCTGTCAGTGTATGTGTGTGTGTGAGTGTGTATGTGTGTGTTTTGATGAACTTTGTGTGTGTGTGTGTGTTGATGAACTTTTTTGCATGGCCTGCGTGCATGTGTCAACGTCTCTGTCAGTGTATGTGTGTGTGTGTGAGTGTGTATGTGTGTGTGTTGATGAACTTTGTGTGTGTGTGTGTGTGTTGATGAACTTTTGTGCATGGCCTGCGTGCATTTGTCAACGTCTCTGTCAGTGTATGTGTGTGTGTGTGAGTGTGTATGTGTGTGTGTTGATGAACTTTGTGTGTGTGTGTGTGTGTTGATGAACTTTTTTGCATGGCCTGCGTGCATGTGTCAACGTTTCTGTCAGTGTATGTGTGTGTGTGAGTGTGTATGTGTGTGTGTTGATGAACTTTGTGTGTGTGTGTGTGTGTGTGTGTTGATGAACTTTTTTGCATGGCCTGCGTGCATGTGTCAACGTCTCTGTCAGTGTATGTGTGTGTGTGTATTGATGAACTTTGTGTGTGTGTGTGTGTTGATGAACTTTTTTGCATGGCCTGCGTGCATGTGTCAACGTCTCTGTCAGTGTATGTGTGTGTGTGTGAGTGTGTATGTGTGTGTGTTGATGAACTTTGTGTGTGTGTGTGTGTGTTGATGAACTTTTGTGCATGGCCTGCGTGCATGTGTCAACGTCTCTGTCAGTGTATGTGTGTGTGTGTGAGTTTGTATGTGTGTGTGTTGATGAACTTTGTGTGTGTGTGTGTGTGTTGATGAACTTTTTTGCAAGGCCTGCGTGCATGTGTCAACGTCTCTGTCAGTGTATGTGTGTGTGTGTGAGTGTGTATGTGTGTGTGTGTGTTGATGAACTTTGTGTGTGTGTGTGTGTGTTGATGAACTTTTGTGCATGGCCTGCGTGCATTTGTCAACGTCTCTGTCAGTGTATGTGTGTGTGTGTGAGTGTGTATGTGTGTGTGTGTGAGTGTGTATGTGTGTGTGTGTTGATGAACTTTGTGAGTGTGTGTGTGTGTGTTGATGAACCTTTTTGCATGGCCTGTGTGCATGAGTCAACGTCTCTGTCAGTGTATGTGTTTGTGTGAGTGTGTATGTGTGTGTGTTGATTAAATTTGACTGTGTGTGTGTGTGTGTGTGTGTGTTGATGAACTTTGTGAGTGTGTGTTTGTGTGTGTTGATGAACTTGTTTGCATGGCCTGTGTGCATGTGTCATCGTCTCTGTCAGTGTATGTGTGTGTGTGACTGTGTATGTGTATGTTGATGAACTTGTTTTTGTGTATGTGTGTGTGTTGATGAACTTTTGTGTGCGTGTATGTGTGTGTTGTGTGTGTTGTGTGCGTGTGTGTGTTGATGGACTTGTTTGTGTGTGTGTGTGTGTGTGTGTGTGTGTGTGTGTGTGTGTGTGTGTTGTTTGACTTGTTTGTGTTTGTGTGTGTGTGTGTGTGTGTGCTGATGAACTTTTGTGTGTGTGTGTGTGTATGTGTCTGTGTGTGTTGATGAACTGAATGCGAGGGTTTCAGTTCATTAATGCCTTTTTTACGCCCTTCCTGCCACAGTTGAGCAAGTCCCTATTTGACCTTAACACTGGACTGGAACATACATACATGCATGCATACATACATTCTCTGCGACGCCGTCATCATCAACGGAAGGTACAGTGGCTTCAGGTGGTTAAGGGTTTTAATTATCAGTTGTGTGAAGTCTGTAACCACTTGTTAGCCCCTCCTGCCACAGCTGGGCAATTCCCTTTCAACCTATTTTGCCTACCCCTGGACGCTAACATACATGCATGCATACACATACATACATACATACATACATTCTCCGCGACGCCGTCATCATCAACGGAAGGTGCCGTGGCCTCCTCACCCACCCACACCATCCGCCTCCTCACCCACCCACACCATCCGCCTCCTCACCCACCCACACCGTCCGCCTCCTCACCCATCCACCATCCGCCTCTTCACCCACCCCACCCACCATCCGCCTCCTCACCCACCCACCCACCCACCATCCGCCTCCTCACCCACCCACACCATCCGCCTCCTCACCCACCCACACCGTCCGCCTCCTCACCCACCCCACACCGTCCGCCTCCTCACCCATCCACCATCCGCCTCCTCACCCACCCACACCATCCGCCTCCTCACCCATCCACCATCCCCCTTCTCACCCACCCACACCATCCGCCTCCTCACCCACCCACACCGTCCGCCTCCCCACCCACCCATCTCCTAACCCGCTCACCGTGCGCATCTCAGAGACAGTGATGGTGCCGTTGCCATCCGCATTGATCGTCTTGAACAGCTATTTCAACCCAGCGATGTCATCGGGTGTCAGGTTCTGCCCCCCAACACACACCCACCCAACCACCAACCCCATACACACACCCACCATCCGCCTCCCCACCCACCCATCTCCCAACCCACTCACCGTGCGCATCTCAGAGACAGTGATGGTGCCGTTGCCATCCGCATCGATCGTCTTGAACAGCTGTTTCAACCCAGCGATCTCGTCGGGAGTCAGGTTCTGACCAACCACCATCATACACATCTTTTTCAGCTTATTCATCTGGGAGAAGTTGGCCAGGCGTGTGAGCACTACACTATCAAGGGCGTGGTCGTTCTTCATTCCCTCCACAGCAAGCCATTTGTGCTGCAGGGTGTCGGCGGCGGTGGCGCGCTTGGTGGGGTCCTGGACAAGAGGAGGCAGAGGAGGGGTGGAAATGGGGGATGGTATGTGTGTGTGTGTGGGGGGGGTGGGGTGGGGTGTGGGGTGTGGGGTGGGGAGGTCAATGGCGCTCTCGCCCGCAAGCCACTTGTTGCTGCAGGGTGTCGGCTGCGGCGGCGCGCTTTGGTGGGGTCCTGGAAAAGAGGAGGGGTGGAATGGGGGGATGGTGTGTGTGTTTGTGTGTGTGTGTGTGTGTGTGGTGTGTGTGTGTGTGGTGGTGGTGGTGTGTGGGGGGAAGGAGGTGACTGGCGCTCTCGCCTGCAAGCCATTTGTGCTGCAGAGTGTCGGCGGCGGTGGCGCGCTTGGTGGGGTTCTGGAAAAGAGGAGGCAGAGGAGGGGTGGACATGGGGGGATGTGTGTGTGTGTGTGTGTGTGTGTGTGTGTGGGGGGGGGGGGGGTGGGGGGGGGGGGGGGGGGGGGGGGGGGGGTCAATGGCGCTCCTGACAGCAAGCCATTTGTGTTGCAGGGTGTCGACGGAGGTGGCGCGCTTGGTGGGGTCCTGGACAAGAGGAGGCAGAGGAGGAGTGGAAATGGGGGGATGTTGAGTGTGTGTGTGAGTGGGGG
>CM039462.1:153764327-153792272 GCA_022414725.1 Microglena sp. YARC
ACGATAGAGTCAAAGAGCTCGCCACCGGCACACAGCTCCATTACCATGTGCACCTGGTCTTTGTCCTCGTGGGTGCTCTAGCAAGGATGGTGGGGTGGGGTGGGGAGGGGTGGAGGGGTGGGGTGGGGTGGGGTGGGTGGGGTGGGAGGTGGTTGTTGTGGTGGTGGTGTGTGGTGTGTGTGTGGGGGGGTGGGGGGTGTAGTGGTGGGTGATGAGTGGTGAGTGGTGGTGGTGAGTGGTGGTGGTGAGTGGTGGTGATGATGATGGGTGGTGGGCGGCCTTGCGCTCTGTGAAGCAGCCTGCCTAAACCATAGAGTCAAAGAGCTCGCCACCGGCACACAGCTCCATTACCATGAGCACCTGGTCCTTGTCCTCGTGGGTGCTCCAGCAAGGGATGGTGGGTGAGTGGGGGGGGTAGTGGGTAGTGTGTGTGTGTGGGTGGTGGGGGGGGGGAATTTGAATATCTGGCCTGTTCTTGTGTGTTTAGGTCTGGTCTGTTTCGGTCTGCTTTGGTATGTTTTGGTTAAATTTATTTGGGTTTGGTTTGGTCAGGTTTGGTGTGATGTGATGTGGAATAGAGTATCCAGCAGCAGCAACATGAAGGGATTTTGAAGATAGGCATTGGAATGAGCTTGGCATGGAAGGGTAGGGAATGGATTTGGGGGCGTGAAGTGTTGCCCTTCCCGACTGAGGTCCTTAATAGCTGATCTTCTCACTAAACAGTGCCCTGCTTAGGACTCGGGGCTCAGATAACGGATTGCATGGGCTAGACCCTAGAGTAACAAGTCTTATCACTTCACCAGTTCTAACAAAGGAAATCTTATAGGATGAAATGAGGTCTCATGAGATAGCAGAAGGTCTTTTCAGATGAAGTAAAGCCCCATCAGACTCTAAGAGGCATGGCTAGGTGAGAGGAGAGCGCACCAGACACCTCAGAAGCTCGCCTTCGTGGCCTGGATGGCCTAGAAGGAAAGAGGGCGCCGAAAGGCGAGGGCAAAGGAAGCGGATATCCCTGCCTCATCAAGGATACTAAGATCAGATATTTAGAGCAGCTGTCGTACACAGTCGTGTCCATGGGCACAGGGGCTTGGACGATGATTTGTACAGATATCGAACAGTGGAGGTTGGAATGCGGCAGCGGCACAGATTGGGGACCAGCAGTTTGAACATGAAGGGATTTTGAAGATAGGCATTGGAATGAGCTTGGCATGGAAGGGTAGGGAATGGATTTGGGGGCGTGAAGTGTTGCCCTTCCCGACTGAGGTCCTTAATAGCTGATCTTCTCACTAAACAGTGCCCTGCTTAGGACTCGGGGCTCAGATAACGGATTGCATGGGCTAGACCCTAGAGTAACAAGTCTTATCACTTCACCAGTTCTAACAAAGGAAATCTTATAGGATGAAATGAGGTCTCATGAGATAGCAGAAGGTCTTTTCAGATGAAGTAAAGCCCCATCAGACTCTAAGAGGCATGGCTAGGTGAGAGGAGAGCGCACCAGACACCTCAGAAGCTCGCCTTCGTGGCCTGGATGGCCTAGAAGGAAAGAGGGCGCCGAAAGGCGAGGGCAAAGGAAGCGGATATCCCTGCCTCATCAAGGATACTAAGATCAGATATTTAGAGCAGCTGTCGTACACAGTCGTGTCCATGGGCACAGGGGCTTGGACGATGATTTGTACAGATATCGAACAGTGGAGGTTGGAATGCGGCAGCGGCACAGATCGGGGACCAGCAGTTTGGTTCCCCATCAAAATCTGCCGCTCGATGGAGTGGGGCGGATAGGCCATGCATACGCGGTAGCATCAAGACCATGGCAAGCGCATTCATGAGGATGTCATTCAGCAGTCGTAGGAGCATCATCCTCACCATCAAGGTGACCACATTTTGATGTCCAGCGACCAAGTTCATGATAGCGACCTCCGCCTGGACATCCTTTACATCCTCCCTGCAAACGAGCTTCGACTTTGCGATGGACTTAACCGCGAGCTGCTCACCGGTACCCTTGCGAGTTGCCAGCTTAACGACTCCAAAGGCACCCCTTCCAAGCTGCTTGCCAATCGTGTACAAGTCCTCTAGCTTGGGGTCTTGTGGAGCTTTCCCAAGGATATTGGTCACGGAGAAACGCTCAGGAGGCATGGCGCAAGATCGAAGGGAGAGATGCGACAGGTATTGACAAAACGTACAATCCTTATACTAGAACCAAGACCCAGAATGTACCTAACTTGCAAGCTGTGGGGGTTATTTGTCGCAGGAAAGGTGCGTCCGTCCTTACGCTCATCGGTCACAAAAGAAAAATAGGCAGTACAAAATGTAAGTACACTTCGGTACACGTTATGCCGGATGTCAGCGGCCATCCGGCCATGGCCGGATGGCCGCTGTTCTGGATTCCGTTGACGGTATATAATGTTATCCATGATGGCCTTTTATGTTCGTTTCCGAAGCTTTACAGTTTGCGAGCTGCGAGCTGCGAGTTGTCGGTCGTGGGTTCGCGGACTGTTGAATGCCGGGTTGTGGGTTGGCGTGGGACGCATCTCGGTTCAGGTTTGTGCTGCTCAGCAGTCACAGATATAGCATACGCCTTCAGGTATCAGCCAACTCTGGACGACTCAGTCAATGATAGTATACGCCGTCAGGCATCAGCCAACTCAGGATTGCTCGCCGTCTTCCAATTCCAATTTAGTGAGGCTTGGTTTAGTTTCAGTTCCTGGCCTCATTATTACTAAGGATTCCTTAGTGAGGCATGGTTTAGTTTCATTACATGGTCTCCTTAGTAAGGCTTGGTTTAGTTCCACATTACATGGTCTATCAGCTTTCAGGCTACTTTAACTTGATCTTGTTTGCATGGCCAGCAGTTTGGCTGCTCGGTCCTGGACATGTAATTAAATAGTAGGGTGCCCCGGAGGGTCCCCTGGAGGTCGGCCCAGGGGGGGGGGGGGGGGGTCATGTGAGTCAAGTAGCAATGGCAGCCTCCTTGGTAAAAGGTTCACAAGCAGGTGCTTACTTATTCGTACAATTAATATTTGGGGGGATTTGTGTCATTTGTATGTAACCACTTGTGAGCATTATCGGGGGTGCCAGATATTTAATGTTTATGCTTATCCAAATTTACATATGGGCATCGGGCTGACATATACTTAATGTTTCTGTCCCACCAAAGTCTACACCTGGACATCGGGCTGCCATATACTTAATACCGTATTTATGGCAAATTCCTGAAGGAAAACACTGCAATGCGCTGATGCAATAAGCTGTGAGAGACACGGAAATGTGAATTTTCCCAGAGGAAATCGTAAATATGCTCCAGGTCCCTAGATTGAGTCCATAGGACAGGAGGGAAACGACAAATGAAAAATCGAAAACACCGCGTCCACAGTCCGCGACCCTTAGATCTGTACGCGAAAAAGTGCTTACCGAGGTAAGCCGACCCCAGCGAGAATCGAACACGGGTCGCTTATATAGTTATATACTTATATGTACCCGAATGAAAACAATCTCCATATTTTTGAAAGAAGTGATTAGCCCCACTAAAATGTCCGTTCGAGCTGGTTTCTCGAGTCCGACTTTAGAGCGGTGTTGTTTCACTGCTAGGACATGAGCCCCTTGTAATCTTTTTTTCCGTTCGAGCCCCGCTGCCGGAAGACGGCGGGTGGTTTCTCGAGTCCGACTTTAGGGCGGTGTTGTTTCACTGCTAGGACATGAGCCCCTTGTAATCTTTCTTTTTCCGTTAGTTAGTTAGTGAGTTAGTCCGTGCGTCTCTGCGTCATAAACAAATTTTGCAGGTTTCGTGAAAAACATCATAAAGTTTAACATTCTATATGTAGGGTGAATTATAAGACTTATTTATACCGGACAAATTCTGACCAAAGCACGTATGAGCATCGCAATTCACGAAAAGGAGCTCAGGTTGGGCCAAATAGCTACAATTAACGGTCAGCATTTTGATTTAAGGGTGTTTTAAGCTGGTTTTGAGCTAACATTTCAAATTTGAACCACTTAAACATGTGCGTTTACATAGGTTTGGGAGCAGAATTGTCGTAAAAAATTCCTTCCCATCCATCACTCAGGCCTATCAGAGGTTCCACCACCCTTTGGTCACAATTTCCAGGTCATTAGTTGATAGGTTAAGTGCTGAATATTACTACCGGTACTGTTTTACTTTGTAAAGCTCTATTTGTGACAGATAACGATCCGTCACCTGCGCTACCTCGAGGTGGCGACGACTTCCCCGAGGAAGGGGAACTGACGTGACCTGTCGGACGGTTCGAACCGTTAACCAGGTCCGCGCCTTACGTCCGCGCCCTACACGCGCCCTTCAGACGGTTCGAGGACTCCGGAAGTCTAACTCGAATAGACGGGTTTATCGGTAAACCACGGGAGAATGTATGAGAGTTAAGCCCAAGCTTAACTCTCTAGGCCAGAAAACAGAGAGGTTCAAATCCTTTCTCTCCTAATACTTTGTATCAAGCTAAGACGTCTTTCAGACGTTACATTTGGTTTACGGAGCCTGATCTTTTTTTTTTCACGCTGGCCCACCCCCCCACCTATCCGCAGATCAACGCCCTCTTCAGTGGACTTACTTTCCGGACCCTCGCTGGACACTGCACCCACCCAACCGTCCGCCCCGCTTCTTGGAACAGAGGCTCTCCTACCTCGAGGCTACTCCCCGTCGGTAAGAAGTCGTGATGCCTCTGCCTGCCCTCGAAAAACCCCCATTTGGACGGGCCATGATAATATGCCTTTGATACCTGTTGCGCTACGCTTGTCCCTTGTTCCGTTGCAGCAGCGAATGCTCGTTCCTCGTTCCGTTTCCCGTCCCCAATCACGCCCCGAATTACACCTCCCATGCTTTCGCCTCTGGTCACCGGCCACCCTCTGGATCCCCAGGACGGGCCTGACCCGACAACGGCTCACGACAACATACCCTGAACTTGTAGCCTGCAAGTTGGGTCGAAACGAGCTCTTCGAAATTGCAGAACGCGACGCCCTTGGGCTACTGTCCACCAGAAATTCACAAGTGAAGTGAACGCACCTTCAGCTGAGACGGGGCTCGTGTCCACCAGCAAAGTGAACGCAGCTCGAGCTGAAATTGTTCAATTGGGAACCGTTCAACTTCCAGAAATCCCCATGCGAAACGAATTCAGGTCCTTCGACAGGACACCTCGTTTGTTTGCCCCATCACTGGCGGCATCTCTGAAATCCTCACGCGGACACCGAGTGTCTCCCGCTGAACTCCTCGAGGTTCAACAACAAGTCCATGACTTGGTCACGATAGGCTTCGTCAGCCGATTTGTTTTTACCCACGAGTAATAGTATAGGAAGTCCTGCCGTCCGGACTCGCCATCGCCCCATCGGCCTTCATGATAGACAGCTTCCGAGATTTCATTGGCATATTCATCGTCGTTTACTTGGAAGACATATTCCTCTTCAGTAGACAATGCAGAACACGAAGGGACAACCGAATGGTCCTACCCGAAACAGGCAGATTCTTCCAACCCGAACTCCCGAAGTGAAGTATCTCGGCCACGTGCTCTCGGGGGATGGCAATCGAGTCAACAAAACGCACGTCAGGGCAGTCACGCCTGCCCGACTCCGACCTGCTCGAAGCATGTACAACCGTTCCACTAAGGATACCCGCACTCGCACCCCCTCTGACCGCGATTGAAAAATCGACACGACTCGTGGGTTGGTATTTAACTACCAACGCTGGCAGGCAAGCCCTTGGGTAACGGAACGCCGGACTGCGGGGATCAGGTTTTGCGGCGGCCTGGACCCAAGACTGTCAAAGTGCCTTCAACGCTATAAACGAAAGCCTTACCAACGCTCCTCTGCTTGCCCACCCCGATCCAACGTAACCATTTCGATCTGTCACGGACGCTTCCATCGAGGGCCGGGGGCGTTCTCCTTCAGGAGGGTTGGCCGATTGCTTTCCATTCCCACAAGTTCTCGAAAACTCGCGCTTAAGGAATGGCGATGCTATCTCGAAGAATGTACAGGCGAATTCGAAATCAATACTGATCACGAACCACTGGTCTACCTCGCAAATCAACCGATGCATTCACGTAAGCAAGCCCGAGGCTTTCACGTAAGCAATACATGGAATTTTTCTCTGTGGAACGACTCGACCCTATCCACCCTCGTGAAAATTTCCCCGATATTTTGCTCGCGTCCGACCGTGACTCTTGGTTCCGGTGTTCTCGAAACACGCAACACCTTACCCTACGCCCCGATGGCTCCTGGGTTGGTTCAGGCCGCTCTAAACGTTCAGCATCCGAGGCGCAGATCGTGGTCCCAAATGGCAACGCCCTCACGAGTCGCATCTTGTTCGCCTTCCATTATAACCAGTGTGGCGGGCACCCGGGGTTCGAACGCACGTTCAACTCTATCGGCCGTTATTACTGATGGCCTACGATGCGCCTTGATGTTAACGATTACGTTCGATCCTGTCATTCGTGCCAATCGGTGAAGGCTTCACACGAGCGAAGCCAAGACACGCTACAACCGCTCCCTATACGTGGGTTGGAACGACACCATTGGCCGATCCTGCCGATCCTGCTTTGCCGATCTTGCCGATCCCGCCATCGACTTGGCCAATCCTGCCGATCCTGCTATGCCGATCTTGCCGATCCCGCCATCGACTTTGCCAATCTTGCCGATCCTGCTTTGCCGATCTTGCCGATCCCGCTTAGCCGATCTTGCCGATTTTTCTGCATCCACGAAAAATATACCTGGCCAGGTCCGTAACACACACAACGAACCGTACACACAACGAATACGAACCGGGGACAACACAGGGACTGATCACCCCTCATAAGTCTCCCTTCCTAACGACAGCGCACGCACGCTGACCCCGATGGCAATCCCGACCGCCTTACTAACTGAGACCAATTGCACCCGATTGCTTCACACGAGTCGCTCTCCAACCTCCCGACACGATACTCCCTTCTGATAGCCCTCAGGCGGTGTCTTGGGTTCAACATGTGACCAACGCCTTGGACTATGCGAAACAGGCCTTTCCGAGGATCGACAGCGCCCAGACGCTAAACGACCACGACCACGACCATCGACCTCCTCGAGGGCTGACGCATCCACCCTACGTTCCACGTGTCCATACTCCAGGCTTACACTATTATGGAAATAATCCACCACAGTGATATGCATAAGGATTTGGGCATTAACATTAAATATCGTGGCACCCGATGCCCAGGCGTAGCTTTTACAAGATGGAAACATTGAATATCGGGCGCCCTTTTTGGCTTGCCCGATTCCAGTATCGGGCAAGCCAAAACAAAATCCGGACAGGCCCTGGGCTGGTGGTTGCTCAGGCGACGACAGCTTTTTAGCCAGCAAAACAAGCAAGCAAGTTAGACAAGATAATTCACGAGACACGATTATAATTTGGCGCACAGTCCAAGGATGCACTCTGGCGCACAAAATCCGGACAGATCCTGGGCTGGTGGTTGCTCAGACGACGACAGCTAAATAGCAAGCAAAACAAGCGAGCAAGCTAGACAGGATAGTTCACGAGACACGATCTCTGGCGCATAGATAAGTAGATAACCCGACAGGCCCTGGGCTGGGGGGTGCTCAGACGACAATATCGAGGGGCTCTAGCTCATAAATTGGCTGGGAATATATGAGAAGGAAATCACTTATAGCGGGTAGCATACCTGCGTTCTCCGCAGTCACCGGCGGTGCCTTCATCATCAATGACGTGCTAGTGGCACAACATGGCTGTCGCCCAGGTGCCACCTCGTCAACTTGCTGGTGAAAGCGCGCGATCAGGGTTTTTTTTAGCTGCGAAATTTCGCATTATGCGATAAAACCCATCGCATTCGGAATCGGCCCTGCGACGAAACCCATAGTTTCTAGACTCGGCCCTGTGGGCTAGATTTCGCCTGAACCTGATATGGCCTGGCTGACCTGGCTGTGCATGGCCAGTGGCCAGTGGTCATGACCATGGTCACTGCCTCGAACTGTAACCGCTCCCCTCCCACAATTGACGGGCCCACCGGCCTGAAACTTCAAACCCTGCCCGACCCCGCCCGACCCCCTGGCCCGACCCTGCCCTCAGCACCGCTCGACGGCTCGGGGTCGTCGTTGTCAGAATTTCGTCCTCAATTCAACTCGCTCAAATCGTCTTCCCATGTTGCTCCCGGCGAAAAAAAGGTCCTAGTATTATCCCAGTTGTTGGTCAAGGCTCAACAGGTGCATTGAAGCCCATATGGACGCAAGGGCGTAAGGAGCTTTTGCTGAACATGCATTTCCTCGCCTTTCACTCTCTGATGATATGCTTGTTCGTTCGCATGTTCCTGCGCGCACTTCCTACGACCGGTTTGAGCCAATTTGTCTAATTCTCGCACTTCCGGAGGTCAACTCTGCTGCAGGTCAGCTGCAGAGCCCTACGCGACTTATTTGTTTGCGTGTTATTCCTTTCACTTACTCCATCGCTGTCCCTAACCCATAGCCGACTGGGTGTCTCCATCGTAGCTGAGCTGTCGCGAATTCGCGACTACCGCCTGGTCGAGATTTCTGCGGTCAATTTGCCATGGACGTCCCCCTGTCAGCACTCAGCACCTGGCAGCCTGAGGTGCTTGGATGAGCACATACTGATGGTGGGTGGTGAACAAGGGGTAGAAAGGGTGGAGGGCTGACAGGCAAAACAATGGGGGGCATTGGAGGCAGGGGGCACACGGGTAGGGCCATTCTGGTGGAGTACAAACTTCTCGGTAGGTGCACATGAATTGGGATTTTGAAACCTGCGATTTTTGCTCATTCTGGATTCTGGGCAATTGGCTCCGGAACCAATATTGCGATGAAAGGGGAGAGGCAAATTTTCCTTAAAAAAAAACCTGCGCGCGATGCCCTCGACCTGTTCAAACATTAAAAATCGTGGCACCCGATGCCCAGGTGTAGCATGTGGGAAGTTGGAAACATTATAAATCGTGGCACCCGATGCCCAGGTGTAGCTCTGGGGGAGGTGGAAACATTACTGAGTTGGAAACATTACTGGCGCCCGATGCCCAGGTGTAGCATTAGGGAACCTGGAAACCCGCCTCTCCTTAACATTGTTATAGACCGGTTTTCCCGGTCCAGCTAGAGTGTCCTGGTGCGCCAGGCCATCCGCCTGGGAGCTCCCGCTGTAGTGCCTCTGCCCAATAGGGCCAGCACCCAGCGGCGGCAGTACCCTGAGGTACCGTCGCCTTTCCCTTCTAATACCGGCCATGTCGCCTGGCATGGCATCTCGTATGTAACCTTATACTCTAGTCCCTTCCATGTGTCAGTTCTCACGGTATAACAATCCGGAAAGCTAAAGGTTACGAGCCTACCACGCCGTCGCGTCTTCCACTGCATCAGATTTGAGCTGCATCAAAATCTGTAGACCTTACCCGTTGATCCCGAGTTCCCCGGTATACGCAGTGCTTTTGATTGTTGCCCCCGCAACTCCAGAAGAAGAGGATCACAAGCCCAGAAAACTTGTCATCGCTCAGGCACCCTTCGCTGGATCACCTAGTTTGTTGCCCCCGCAACTCCCAAGACCCCAAATCCCTGCGCCTACCCATCAGTTCCCATCTCCTCCCCTCCCGTCGTCTCCTATAACCCCGTTGGCCTCGCAAGCCCCCCCCCCCCCCCCCCCCCCCCCTATCCTAGATCCAAGCTCTGATTCACAATGGATGCACCATCGTCATCTAATGCAAAAGCCTTTGCCCTTTGGATCAAGGATGTCTCTAAGGATCTTAAGGTGATGAAATCAGAGAACTTAGACATTCCCTTACATGAGATAAATGCCATGGCCAAGATCTTCATACTGAACCAAATGTCCCCAGGCCAACAAAATAAATACTTCCATACAGAACACACAGAGTCACAGACGACATAATGGCAGACCTCAAGGATGCATATGGAGATTTCTTCTTCCAGCAAGTCAAAGACCCTAACACAGACCCTTTACCATACCCATGGCTCACCTGCCCTTCCAGCCTAGAAAGGAGAACCACAGATCATATTTTCTTAGAGCCCCTAGAAAACCTCAAGCCTCTCAAAGCATCACAACAACTCCCAAATACTTCTTCCACCACTCATTTTGCTCTCAATGCAACCAAACACACACGCAGCATATACAGAATGGATGGATACATGAGCCACCTCCCACATGACTGGTGACCCAACCCTCCTCTATGACATCAAAGACATAATACCCATTAAGGTACTCACAGCTTCTTGCCACACCTACATAAACAAGTCTGGCACTGCCCTCATCAGAGGGACAAAAGGAAAGATGCACAAACTCCTCAATGTTCATCTCAACTCAGACACCAACACACCTAACTTGTTCTCCATGGCATCAGCTATCAAAAATAACCCCACCATGGAAATCCAATTCAACTCTAACGAATGCACCATGTCCATCAACAACAAAATCCTCATATCAGGACCTAAGAAACGAAGCCTCTACCTATCTAGTCCCTATCATCAAGGCTGATCCTACACTGATCAGAGGTTCAGAATACAACACAGCTGTAGCTTTAGCAGCTGTGTCTAGAAAAACACCTATGACAGCCGAACTCCAACACATCAGACTAGGGCACCTAGCCTACAGTTCCCTAGCTAGAATGGCCTCAGAAGACATGGTCGTTGGCAACGACATCACACCTTCTGCATTCAACAAAATGAGAAAACAAACCTGTGAAATCTGTGTTCTATCTAAAATGGACAAAAACCCTTACCCCACATCCCATACCAGAGCTACACGCCCCATGGCCATCATTCACACTGACATGAGTGGAAAGATGAAAGTCCCCAGCCTCAATGGCAGTCTTTACTTCCAAGGCATCCTAGATGACTACTCTAAATACTCCATTGTTACTTTCCACAAAACAGAAGATACAGTGGCCAGGGACACCATCACAGAACTTGAACGATATGAAGTCCTCACCCAAAACAAAATAGGAACCATATTCTGTGACAATGGATCTGAATACATTTGCACTAGATTCAAGAACTGGTGCAGACAGAAAGGAATTACACTCAACTTCACAGTCCCAGGTAACCCATCCACCAATGGTGCAGCAGATAGAACGCCTCAACAGGACACTGCATGACAGATCTACAGCCCTCCTGCTCTCCTCAAAATTCCCTAACAGATACTGGGCAGATATGGTAAAGAATGCAAGCATCCTCAGAAACATCTCCCCCACCTCAGATTCTAACAAGACACCATATAAAATGTTCCATGGAACCAAACCTAAAATTGATCACCTCAGGACCATTGGGTGCACTGCATATGTCCATGTCCCACCTAAATCCAGAGCGTTCAAGTTTTCACCCTCAGCAAAAATCACTAGACTTCTTGGGTACTCAGAATCAAGAAAAGCCTACAGAGTTGTAGACTCTACCCACAAGATCTTTGATGCCAGAGACATCACTTTCAATGAGTTTGAAAATTTAGCAGGACAAAATGGATTCCCAGGTCCAGATGCTGTAGTGCTAGGAAACTATGAAGAAGACATCCCAGTAGAAATTGATGATGTCACAGTCCTCTCTACCCCACCTGCAACCACACCCTCTGAACTCCAAGACATGCAACTATATAAAGAAAGACTAGCCAGATTTCAAGCAAAACCCCCAGCTTGGGGAATTCCGGATGGACTCTCATTCGACCCTAGCACTGTCTATCAGCCCACATACAGGACCTAGAATCATGCCTGCAGCCAGTGCACCTGAACACAACAATACTGTAGAACAAGGAGATGAACACAATCCCACCAGCCAACCTACACAAGATCCAACAAGACCTGCTCCTGCTCCTTTGGAAACCCAACAGGCAGTCGTCCCTGACAACCCTATTATTCCACCACCAGAAGTAGATTCTTCACTAGTTGAACCCAGACGAAGTGGCAGAGACAGACACTCACCCAACTTCCTAGCTTATCTAGCTGCAGACCAGATAATCATACAAAAAAATGAAAAAGAAGCACTATCTGGTACCCAAGCTAAAGAATGGAAAGCTGCTACGCAAGAAGAGTTAGCAGCACTTGCAGACATGAACACCTGGTCCCTATCAGAACTCCCACAAGGATCCAAAGCAATAGGAACTACATGGGTTTTTGACATCAAACAGTCAGTTGATGGTGAGCTTGTAAGATACAAGGCCAGGCTAGTAGCCAAAGGATATGCACAGCGCCCATGCATGGACTATGATGAAGTGTTTGCCCCAGTTGCTAAGCATGCTACTATCCGCTACATCTTCTCCATGGCAGCTAACCCCAAAGCACACCTAGCACAGTTAGATGTCTCCACTGCTTTCCTCAATGGCATAGTTGAAGAAGAACTGTACTGCACTCAACCACCTGGTTTTGAACAAGACCACAGAGTCTGTCGCATGTGGAAATGCCTCCATGGCCTAAAGCAGGCATCCCGCCAATGGTACCTCAAAGTCAAAGAAGATATGACTGCTATTGGATTCAGAGAAGTTGATGTAGATCAGGGCCTGTTTGTCCTACCTGGCCCCAACAACAAACCCCTCATCTGGGTCCTACTCTGGGTAGATGACTTCCTTCTCCTCTCCTTTGACAAAGACCTACTCCACCAGTATAAAACCAGCATCATGAAGCTCTACAAGACTAGAGATCTAAGTGACCCCTCTGTCTTTGTTGGTTATGAGATCACAAGAAATGTCACAACCGGCACACTGCACATCTGCCAGTCAAGATTCATTTAATACCTCCTTCGTGCCCACAACATGCTTCCTGAGCCCAACAGCACCAGGTTCCCAGTCCCCCTTCTCCCAGATGCCCACCTCCCCTATGCTGAAAAGGACACTCCAGACACTGACCTTCCCCTTGCCCAGATTGTTGGCTCCATCAACTACCTTGCGGTCAACACCAGGCCTGACATTGCCCAAGCAGTCAACAGATTGGCCAGGCACAGTGCACACCCACTCCATGACCACATGGAAGCTGCCACTGGTATCCTGAAGTAATGTCTAACACAACAGACCATGGCATCACCTACACCTACTCTAACAAGCCCCTCATCGGTTACTGTGATTCTGACCATGCTGCCTGCCCCATTGCCAGAAAGTCCACAACAGGCTTTGTCTTCCTCAACCAAGGGGGAGCAATCTCATGGGCATCCAAAATCCAGTCATCTGCAACAGCCCTGTCCACCACAGAAGCTGAGTTCATGGCAGCCACCTCTGCAGCCCAAGAAGGAATATGGTTGAGAAAGCTCCAATACTCTGTCACAGGCACATACAGCTCCTCCTGCCCTCACCATCAATGGTGACAACCAAGTTGCACTCAGTGCCTGGAACCAAGAGTAGCTGTCCTCCAGGCTGAAGCACATGGAGACCAGGTTCTACTTCCTCAAAAAACAATCCAAGAAGGAGGGCATCAAGCTGAACTGGATACCTACTGCTGCCAACATGTCTGACATACATGCTCACCAAGGCCCTTCCTAGGGCCAAATTCTGTGACTTCAGATCCAAGATTGAGTGGCTGCATTGGCAAACTAAAAATGGATTAACTAGAAGGTCATCCTTTGATCTGGTATCCTTTCCATCCCTGATCAGGGGCAGTATTCAGTTTACTGACCTTAGTTTCCCCTTTCTAGTTTCATAGCCTAGCATGAACAGAACATTGATCCATAGATCCCCTTATCCTTCCTGTGTGATCTGATCTGATCTGACCTGCTCTGATCCCTGACAGCTATACAGCTGCCATCCAGTCCTTTTGATTATTCGACAAAACACTTGTCTGCACCTTCCTGGCAGCTTCACAGCTGGAATCCAGTCGTATCTAAATAATACATGATAGACACACTGTACTGCTCTTGCCCCTCTTTCCTCTCCTGAATGTACTTGCACATGTCACCAAGAGACAAGTATCATTCCTTGATGAACACTGGACAGCCAGTGCTTATGCCCTTGTGCTCCCTTATGCACCAGCTATTTGAATTTTACTCTAGCTTCCCTTTTCTTTTGAAACCTCCTAATTCCAGGAATTCTTCTAAATGAAGAATACCAGGAATTGGGGGGGATGTTATATACCGGTTTTCCCGGTCCAGCTAGAGTGTCCTGGTGCGCCAGGCCCTCCGCCTGGGAGCTCCCGCTGTAGTGCCTCTGCCCAATAGGGCCAGCACCCAGCGGCGGCAGTACCTGAGGTACAGCATCGCCTTTCTTCTAATACCGGCCATGTCGACTGGCATGGCATCTCGTATGTAAGCTTATACTCTAGTCCCTTCCCTGTGTCAGTTCTCACGGTATAACACTCCGGAAAGCTAAATACATTACATTACATTGCATTACATGTTGAAGTCTACTTGACACCGCGGGGGTGTATGAGACTCTGTGCTTTAAACAAAAAGAATAAGCACCCACCCACAAAGCAAAAAAACCCATTACATCTGGGGTGTGTCGAGGACAAACAAACCAAACTCCCAACCACCGTTTTGGAGGCGTAGGTATTAAACCCCCTAGAGCAGGACCCAAATCTCAACCACTAACAGTGGCGGAGGTAAGAAGCCCTATTAACAAATGAGAAGTCACAAGGGAAAAAAAGATAATGAATTACGGTGCACTAAGCATGTCTGGGCAGGGCTTCATTCAGGTTTTTTTTTTTAAGGAAAATTTGCCTCTCCCCTTTCATCGCAATATTGGTTGCGGAGCCAATTGCCCAGAATCCAGAATGAGCAAAAATCGCAGGTTTCAAAATCCCAATTCGTGTGCACCTACCGAGAAGTTTGTACTCCACCAGAATGGCCCTACCCGTGTGCCCCCTGCCTCCAATGCCCCCCATTGTTTTGCCTGTCAGCCCTCCACCCTTTCTACCCCTTGTTCACCACCCACCATCAGTATGTGCTCATCCAAGCACCTCAGGCTGCCAGGTGCTGAGTGCTGACAGGGGGACGTCCATGGCAAATTGACCGCAGAAATCTCAACCAGGCGGTAGTCGCGAATTCGCGACAGCTCAGCTACGATGGAGACACCCAGTCGGCTATGGGTTAGGGACAGCGATGGAGTAAGTGAAAGGAATAACACGCAAACAAATAAGTCGCGTAGGGCTCTGCAGCTGACCTGCAGCAGAGTTGACCACCGGAAGTGCGAGAATTAGACAAATTGGCTCAAACCGGTCGTAGGAAGTGCGCGCAGGAACATGCGAACGAACAAGCATATCATCAGAGAGTGAAAGGCGAGGAAATGCATGTTCAGCAAAAGCTCCTTACGCCCTTGCGTCCATATGGGCTTCAATGCACCTGTTGAGCCTTGACCAACAACTGGGATAATACTAGGACCTTTTTTTCGCCGGGAGCAACATGGGAAGACGATTTGAGCGAGTTGAATTGAGGACGAAATTCTGACAACGACGACCCCGAGCCGTCGAGCGGTGTTGAGGGCAGGGTCGGGCCAGGGGGTCGGGCGGGGTCGGGCAGGGTTTGAAGTTTCAGGCCGGTGGGCCCGTCAATTGTGGGAGGGGAGCGGCTACAGTTCGAGGCAGTGACCATGGTCATGACCACTGGCCACTGGCCATGCACAGCCAGGTCAGCCAGGCCATATCAGGTTCAGGCGAAATCTAGCCCACAGGGCCGAGTCTAGAAACTATGGGTTTCGTCGCAGGGCCGATTCCGAATGCGATGGGTTTTATCGCATAATGCGAAATTTCGCAGCTAAAAAAAAACCCTGGCTTCATTCCTGTCTTGCTCCTGAGGATGGCAACCTCGGTATGAGCGACCCCGGCCTCAAATGCCCTCTCTTGGTGAACACTAGTTGCGATGGGGAACCCATTTCATGGGTGTGAAAATCCTATCTCATAACAAAATCCACCCACACACCCCAACCGCCCATTCCCAAGAACCCACACACCCCAACCGCCCTTTACCACAAAACCACACCACCGACACCACCCAACCAACCACCCACACACATCACCCAACCACCAGGAGAGGTCGAGGAGTGTACTTGCATCTCACTGTAAGTGTTAGTCGACTTCACAACGGTGCGGTACGGCTGAGGCACCGACTACTTTTTCTGGTGTTTCTGGTGTTCTCAGCGCTTGACAGCCCGCCGGCCCGGAAGGTGGTTCATTCTCGCGGAACATTTTCAAGCGAGCTCACTTTGTTCCTTTATCAAGTCCTGTTAGAACATCTTAAACGGCGCAACCTTGGGCATATTTTGCCTCTGGCCGCGTCCTCTATGGCTCGGTTCAGGGCGGAATGTTATTTTGTCAAGCCCTTGCGAACCCAACCATTTGTCATTCGCAAATCCATTTAGATCCTCGCTAATAGCGCAGCCATTGGCATCTTTTGCGTCGGAGTTGTAACGGAGTCGAGCTGGTCAGACACTGGAAGACATAAAGTTCATTTGCTTAAGGGTGTGTATGGACCCATGTAACTCCTACCTGTGACCCTAATCCTATGCAACTCAACCCCTACAACTGAACCCAGCTATCCCATAATCGTACCCTCATGCAGATTGTAGCAAGATAACCCCATGAAGACCATGGGTGTTGACCCCGAAAAAAGGATTGCCATTGGTATCCAAAGGAAGCTTGCGAACGACAGACGCCATACCAAAAAACGGGTACCTATAGCACCTGAAGCCCCAGTACCTGAGGCAGCTGCAGACCCTGAAGCTGAGTCTGCAGTAGACCCGGAGGTTCAGGCTGCTACCGACCTTGTAGCTGAGCAAGGGAAGGAGAGATCCAGACTCTCTAAACAGGCTTCCATGGATAGCAAACGGAGATCTGAGGCAGCTAGAGAACTCCTGAAGCTGGGCAACAAGAAGAAAAACCCGGTAGCACGGCCAGCAGCAGATCCGGTGGCGGAGGCAGCTGCAGAACTGCTGGGGCTGAGCAAAAAGAAGAAAGACCCAAACGCAATGGCAGCTGCAGATCCGGTAGCAATTCCAGCTGCTAGCCTGGTACCTGAGTCAGCTGCCGCTCTGGTAGCTAAGCAAAACTCTGAGACAGACAAAATCTATAAACAGGCTTCGAGGGATAGAAAACAGGCAGCGGTGGCAGCGGCACAGCTGGTAGCGGAGGCAGCTGCAGAACTGCTGGAGCTGAGCCAAATGAAGGAAGAACCAAACGCGGAGGCAGCTGTAGATCCGCTAGCTGAGGCAGCTGCAGAACTGCTGGAGCTGAGCCAAATGAAGGAAGACCCAAATGCGGAGGCAGCTGTAGATCCGCTAGCTGAGGCAGCTGCAGAACTGCTGGAGCTGAGCCAAATGAAGGAAGACCCAAACACGGAGGCAGCTGTAGATCCGCTAGCTGAGGCAGCTGCAGAACTGCTGGAGCTGAGCCAAATGATGGAAGACCCAAACGCGGAGGCAGCTGTAGATCCGGCAGCAGAGGCAGCTGCAGAACTGCTGGAGCTGAGCCAAAGGAAGAGAGATTCAGATGCATTGCCGACTGCAAACCCAGTAGCTGAGTCAGCTACAAACTCAGTAGCTGAGTCAATTGCAAACCCAGTAGCTGAGTCAAGTGCAAACCCAGATGCATTGTCAGCTGCAAACCCAGTAACTGTGTCAATTGCAGCTATGCTAAGGAAGGAAACATCCAGGCTCAATTCCCAGGCGTACCGTGAAAGGATGCGAGTAGCTGAGGCAGGGAAGGACCCGGTAGCTCAAGCCGCTGCAGCTGAAGAAAATAAGGAGAGAGCCAAATTAAATGCCGAGGCGCGCAGGGCTAGGCAGCGCTTAGCTGCAGACCCAGTTGCCAAGGCTGCGGCGGGCCTGCTTAAGAGGGACAGGGACAGAGCTAGGTTGCAGGAGTATCGGGATAGGAAACGGTCGGCAGTGGCGGCGGCTGAACTGCTGCAGCTTAGTAATCCATACACATTGCCTGTGGTGGACACGGAAGCTGAGGTACGCGCCGTCTTGGCAGCGAAGCGAAAGAAGGAGAGAGACAAAGTGTACAAACAGAATGCCAAGGAGAAGAAACAGAGAGACAAGGCAGCGGCTTACCTTTTGGAAATGAGCGAAAGGATAAGGGATCCAGCTTCCATTCCGTTAGCTGAGGCTGCTGCTGCTCTCCTGGCCAGGCAGAAGACTGAGAAAGACAAAATGTACAGACAGAATATGAGGGAGAGAAAACAGGCGGCAGAGGCTGCGGCAGGGCTGGTACCGGAGGCAGCGGCAGAGCTGCCGGGGCTGAGCAAAAAGAAGAAAGACTCAGACGCAACGGCAACGGCAGCGGCAGATCTGCTGGGGCTGAGCAAAGAGAGGATAGACTCGGATGCATCGGCAGCGGCAGAGCTGCTGGGGCTGAGCAAAAAGAGGAAAGACTCAGACGCAACGGCAGCGGCAGCGGCAGAGCTGAAGGGGCTGAGCAAAAAGAGGATAGACTCGGATGCATCGGCAGCGGCAGATCTGCTGGGGCTGAGTAAATCGAAGAAAGACTCAGATGCAACGGCAGCGGCAGCGGCAGATCTGCTGGGGCTGAGCAAAAAGATAATAGACTCGGATGCATCGGCAGCGGCAGAGCTGCTGGGGCTGAGCAAAAAGAGGAAAGAATCAGACGCAACGGCAACGGCAGAGGCAGATCTGCTGGGGCTGAGCAAAAAGAGGAAAGACTCAGACGCAACGGCAACGGCAACGGCAACGGCAGCGGCAGCGGCAGAGCTGCTGGGGCTGAGCATAAAGAAGAAAGACTCAGACACATCGGCAGAGGCAGAGCTGAAGGGGCTGAGCAAAAAGAGGATAGACTCAGACGCAACGGCAGCGGCAGCGGCAGAGCTGCTGGGGCTGAGCATAAAAAAGAAAGACTCAGACGCATCGGCAGCGCCATATCTGCTGGGGCTGAGTAAAACGAAGAAAGACTCAGACGCAATGGTAGCGGCAGAACTGGTAGCTAAGGCAGTAGGCCTGGTTTCCCGGGCACGAAAACGAACAGCTGACGCAGATGCAGGCCCGGTCCCCCATGCTGCTGCTACCCAGGGAGAGATTGAGAGGGGAGGACGCAATTCCAAGGCTTTCAGGGAGAGAAGGCAGGCAGAGGGAGCAGCTGCCGACCCAGTAGCTGAGGCAGCTGCCACTCATGTAGCTAAGGTAGCTGAGGTAGCTGAGGCAGCTGCTCGTACTCAGAGAGAGATTGAGAGGGGAGGACGCAATTCCAAGGCTTTCAGGGAGAGAAGGCAGGCAGAGGGTGTAGCTGCCGCCCCAGTAGCTGAGGTAGCTGCCACTCATGTAGCTAAGGTAGCTGAGGTAGCTGAGGCAGCTGCTCGTACTTAGAGAGAGATTGAGAGGGGCAGAGGCAATTCCAAGGCTTTCAGAGAGAGAAGACAGGCAGAGGGAGCAGCTGCAGACCCGGTAGCCGAGGCAGCTGCTGCTCTTTTAGCGAACCAAAACTATGAGAAGAAAGAAATATATAGACAGGCTTGGAGGGAAAGAGCGCAGGCAGAGGAAGCGGCAAACCCTGTTGCTAAGGCAGCTGGCGCTATGCGGAACAAGCAGAAGGCTGCAAGAGACAAAATCAACAGACAGGTCAAGAGGGAGAGAGACCTAGCAGTGGAGGCAGCGGCAGATTTGCTGGGGCTGAGCAAAGTAATGAGGGTTCCAGATGCAATGCCAGCTGCACAGCTGGTAGCTACGGCTGTAGCCGATCCAGTAGCGGCGGCAGCTACCGATCCGGTGGTTCTGGCCGCTGCTGTTCGTCTGCGGAAGGATCTAGGCAGGCGCAATTCCCAGGCGTTCAGGGAACGCAGACGGTTAGCTGAGGCCGGTGAGGACCCGGAGGCCCTGGCTGAGGCGGTTGCGGATAATGAGGAGAGGGCTCGACGCAATGCCCAGGCGCACATGGCTAGACTACGGGCAGCAGAGGCAGCTGCAGACCCGGCTAATATAGCTGCAGTACTGGCCGAGCAAGAGAGAAAGAGATCCAGCCGCAATAGAAGCTGCAGAACCGGGAGATGAGGCAGCTTCTAGGCAGCTGCAGCTGCAGTACTGGCTGAGCAAAAGAGGAAGAGATCCAGCCGCAATGGAAGCCGCAGAACCGGTAGATGAGGCAGCTTCTAGGCAGCTTCTAGGCAGCTGCAGCTGCAGTACTGGCTGAGAAAACGATGAAGAGATGCAGCCGCAATGGATGCCGCAGCGCTGTTTGATGGGACAGCTTCTAGGCAGCTTCTAGGCTACTGCAGTACTGGCTGAGAAAAAGAGGAAGGCGTCCAGCCGCAATGGAAGCCGCAGAACCGGTAGATGAGGCAGCTTCTAGGCAGCTGCAGTACTGGCTGAGGAAAAGAGGAAGAGATCCAGCCGCAATGGAAGCCGCAGAACCGGTAGATGAGGCAGCTTCTAGGCAGCTGCAGCTGCAGTACTGGCCGAGCAAGAGAGGAAGAGGTCCAGCCGCAATGGAAGTCACGGAACCGGAAGATGAGGCAGCTTCTAGGCAGCTGCAGCTGCAGTACTGGACAAGCAAGAGAGGAAGAGATCTAGCCGCAATGGAAGGCGCAGAACCGGCAGATGAGGCAGCTCCTTTCACCCACCCTTGGGCCAAACCTGAAGCTAGCCAGTGAGTATGAAAGCTGACATGGCAGGCAGCTTCTAGGCAGCTCCTTTCACCCACCCTTGGGCCAAACCTGAAGCTAGCTAGTGAGTATGAAAGCTGACATGGCAGGCAGCTTCTAGGCAGCTCCTTTTACCCAGCATTTCTTCACCGAGTTCCAAGATGATGACGATTACCAAGGCTTTTCTTTTCGGCTTTTTTTAATGATGATGATGATGATGATGATGGTTACATTTTCCTGGTGCCCTACTAGACTCCAAATGTGCCCTCGGCTTGACAGAGTCAAGGGGGACTTACAAACATCATGTACAAAGAAGAAAAGAAAAAGAAAGAAAACAAATTAGTTGTGTAAGGAATTTCACCCCAGGAGGTGGATCTCCTGATACCAACCAGCGGCTCCAAGGATTCAGTTTGAATGGCATTGCCACTCCTGCAAAAGAGTAGGCACACTTAGGGTAGTAGCAGCTACTAGGCAGCTCCCTGAGCCATCCACTGTGCTACACCCAAATATGTTGCAGCTTCTAGGCAGCTCCCTCAGCCATCCACTGTGCTTAACCCCCATATTTCAGCACTGCTGTTCAGCTGGTTGTGTCAGCTTCTAGGCAGCTCCCTCAGCCATCCACTGTGCTACACCTCCATATTTCATCTTTGCTGGACAGCTGGTTGTGTCAGCACCAGGGTACTACAAAACGCACGCGGCAACGCGATTGCACGCACGCTTTTTGAGCCCCACTGCGCGTTTCGCGCAGTTTTTTCAACCCCATTTGAGCGCAGCGAACAGTTTTTGCGCTTTTTGCACTACAAAGCGCTGACCAATTTGACGTTTGAGCGCTTTAAGCGCTGACCAATTTGACAAAATGTAGTACCCTGGTTAGCACCAAGGTGCAGTAGGTTGCATCAAATTTGGCTGTATAGACAGTCAGGGGAGCTGCCTCTAGGCAGCTCCCTGACTGCTTCTAGGCAGCTCTGCCTCTAGGCAGCTCCCCTGACTGCATCAGGTTTGGCTGTATAGACAGCCAGGGGAGCTTCTAGGTGTCAGCGTGAACTACTAGGACACGAGTGCATCATTGGCATCTGAATCAGATGCCAATCAGGAACGCGTGTCCTAGTAGTTCACGCTGACAATAATGCATGTCCCGGGACATGCATCATTGTCTGCGTGAACTACTAGGACACGAGTGTATCATTGGCATCTGATTCAGATGCCAATCAGACACTCGTGTCCTAGTAGTTCACGCTGACACCTAGAAGCTCCCCTGACTGTCTATACAGCCAAACCTGATGCAGTCAGGGGAGCTGCCTAGAGGCAGAGCTGCCTAGAAGCAGTCAGGGGAGCTGCCTAGAGGCAGAGCTGCCCAGTCAGGGGAGCTGCCTAGAGGCAGAGCTGCCCAGTCAGGGGAGCTGCCTAGAGGCAGAGCTGCCCAGTCAGGGGAGCTGCCTAGAGGCAGAGCTGCCCAGTCAGGGGAGCTGCCTAGAAGCTGATGCTTTTAGATGAAAAGAAGAGCTACGACAATTACCGGTGTTTTCATTTTCTGCTACCAGCACCAGCTTCTAGGCAGCTCCCTGAGACTACCACTGGGCCAAACCCAAAGATTGCAAGATTGCGATATCTACACCAAGGCGCCTAGGTTGCTTATGAAGATGATGAAGAAGATGATGCTTGAGGATGAAGATAATGCTTAAGGATGAAGATGATGCTTAAGGATGGAGAGAGAGCCTAGGGAGCTGCCTAGAAGCTGATGCTTTTAGCCGAAAGTAAAGCTACGAAGATTACCACTGTTTTTATGATCGGCTGCCAGCACCAGCTTCTGAGCAGCTTGGGGTGGGGAACGCGGAGAGTCACTAGAGTGGTGTGGATGCAGGAGAAGATGGTAGCATTTGTGCCGAGGAGAGTGATGTGGGGTGTGTGGGGGGGGCGATAGTCCAGCCAGCTTGACGGAAAAAGGTAATGATAACGCCTGGTGGGGCGTGGTGTTAAGGGAGCCCGTCGTACGCGGGTGGGGAGCGATCTCCTACCTCAACTGGACAAGCTACCATCGCGGTTGACGACGACCTGCAACGCCAAGATCGACCGAAGGGGGAGTAGAACCCCCCGACTCTTCATCCTCAAGCGATCTGGTCTACCACTAGACCATTGTATATCACTGAAAGAGGCTAACTTGACAGAGATATGTGAGCAGAGGAGCGTGTTGTTAAAAATAATTAAATAATCATCCCAGATAAGATGATGATTTAATTATTTTGTAGAGTTAAATTATCACTGTAGCACGAAGTCAGGGCCCCCGTTGGTAAAACGATTGTTTGTGGTTTAGTTTATCAGTGCTTTTTCTTTTAAAGCCCTTCCTAACAGGGCTGCGCAACTTCTGTTAGCCTACTAGGCCTACCCTGTCAACCTTGGGCTACCAACAGGGGAACAGGGTAGGCCCTAGGCAACAGGGCCCTGCCAACCTTGGCCTACCCTGTCAACCTTGGGCTACCCAGTCAACCCAAGGTACACACATGTTAGCCTATTGGGCCTACCCTTCAGGGTAATTCAAAGCGCGCGCTTTTGAGCGTTTGAACGCTGGCTTTTTGACCCGCTCTGCACTTTAAGCGCAGTTTTTTGCAACTCCTTGTGGGCGCTGCAAGCAATTTTTGCGCTTTTTGCGCTACAAAGCGCAGTTTTTTTGTTTTCAAGTGCGCTAAAGCGCTGGCCAATGTGGCCATTTGAAGTACCCTGCTACCCTTGGACTGTAACATAGATACGTACATACATTGTGCCGATTTCGCGATGAAGGTTGCATCGTGACGGGAGTCGTGAGTGTAACCGAGTTTTAGGAGGTGAATGATACATGAACGTTGCAGGGCTTGTAGTTGCTCCGGGGTGAGTGCGTCTGTTACAGTTGGAGCCTGAGCGGGTTTTATACCTTGAATAATTACATTACATTACATGTTAAAGTCTACTTGACACCGCGAGGGTGGGTGAGACTCTGTGCTTTAAACAAAAAGAAAAAAACTCCCACAAAGCAAAAAACCCCATAACATCAGGGGTGTGTCGAAGACAAACAAACTAACTCCCAACCACGAAATAATGAGGAGATTAGGGTGGAGTCACCCCCTACCACAAAATAATGAGGAGATTAGGGTGGAGTCACTCCCTACCAAACTCCCATCCACCAAATAATGAGGAGATTAGGGTGGAGTCACCCCCTACCACCAAATAATGAGGAGATTAGGGTGGAGTCACCCCCTACCAAACTCCCATCCACCAAATAATGAGGAGATTAGGGTGGAGTCTGGAGAGGAGGTCCAAGGGGATAGCGGGTAGGAGCCAGGAGTGAAGACGCTTACTATAGGCACTAGTGGGAAGTTCGTTACATTTAGTAGCATCAAGGATAAACAAAGAGGAGCCAAGAGAGCCGTAATAAATACTATCGACAAGTCCTATGCAGCGTCGCTAGCAACACATAGAACAATTCAAACCTAAAAAAACTGCCAAGTACCGTAGTAACCATAACTTGGCAACGCCAAACCAGCTCGACTGGACACAGGTTCAAGCAGAAAACGGTTTGGCAAAGGGAAGTTTGCCAAACCGTTTAATGTAACTGTACTTAGGGCGCGTACAGAAGCCCACAATAAAAAACAGTGTACACCAGAATCATTATCACCAGCACACACACACACACACACGCATAGGCAGGCAGGCGGGCAGGCAGCCACGCAGGCACGCACGCACGCACACACACGCACTCACACACACACACGCACACACACACACCAGCATCATTATCACCACATCCTGGCTACTATTATCGAAAAAACACTTATTGTAACGGCACAATTTTATCGATAATAGGCTACAGAAGCCCAAAATAAAAATAGTGTACACCAGGGTACTTCAAATGGCCTGGTAAGCATGTTGTTTAAACTATCTTGGGTTGATATGTATGAATATAACACAAATGATGGCTCATATTATGCATGTGTCATCATGTGCTGTGAAGCAATGACTAGGGAGCTGTACACCATTTCCTCCATTTCCCCCCTTTGGATCGTCAAATTGACACGGGTGTTGAGGCATGTCAGAAGTACCCTATACTACACAAGGCACACCAGCCCATATGTTATTGTGTGCCTCCATAGGTGTATTTGGGGGGTCAGACTGGTAAGCGCATGTTGTGGGCTACTCTGATGCTAGTGTGTGTCATGGGCACACACTAACCTAAATGTGTATGGCCCCCAGCATGTAGGCCCCTATATGAGCACCAGGGTAATTCAAATGGCCAAATTGGCCAGCGCTTTAGCGCACTTGAAAACAAAAAAACTGCGCTTTGTAGTGCAAAAAGCGCAAAAATTGCTTGCAGCGCCCGCAAGGGGTAGCAAAAATCTGCGCTTAAAGCGCAGAGGGGGTCGAAAAGTCAGCGCTCGAAAGCGCGCGCGCGTTTTGAATTACCCTGTGTGTACACCAGCATCATTATCACCACCACCACACATCCAATCCTGAGAATAGCTGGGAGCCTATAGCTAGGTGCTACATCCAGCTGACTATCGATGCAAACTACACATCCATGATACATCGAGCGATTCAAAATAATGCATCAAATTATACATTTAAATGAAATTACGCAAGTTACTGTTGTTCTGTGTGTCAAAACAACAAAAAAGATATGGACATCTCCCACACACGTCCTGAGGCGCGTCGCAGTGACGCCCGCGAATAATGTGGTGGGCGCACCAGTCGTTGGGCTATCGTTAGACGACTTAAGGTGCACCAGGCATCGTTAGGCCCTGCAACAACCGAAGCCAGGGTTTACGGACAGGGGTCCCTGGCCAGGGGCTCAGTTAGACAGGGTTTATTGTGTCAGAGGTTGGACAGCTCGGTCGGACAGGATCGGAGACACACAGGTAGGTGAACCTGGGCTCGCGTGGCCCTTCCAGAAAGAGGGGCCTGGCATCTGCCCAAAACATCCACCCTTGCAGACCTTTTCCGTGGATTTGAGCAAGGAGGCTTATGGCCCCCCTAGTAACGCAAAAATATGATGAGTACTAGGTATGTCAGTCTGGATTGGTGGTTTGGAACCCAGTGAAATTGCAATGGGACCCTCTCAACCCTCAAACCTCAACCCGTGCACAAAGGCATACTGCTTGTGGAGTACTGACTTGCATGCAATACTCTGTCTCCTAGTAAACCACAACGCAATTCCCCTCACCACTGATGTTGTCCAAAAACTTGATCTAGGGATGCTGGTCCGGGCCCCTCCAGCCTAGCAGGTCTGGGTCTATACTGCATATCCTCCCGCTTTCTCTGGCCGTTGGGGGCAGACAGCCCTTCGTAGGCAGAGGGCGTGCCAAACTTGGGCAGGTCCGGGGACGGGGGAGGCAGTCGACGACCTTGCGCACTAGGAACGACACAGCCAAGGACCGTTACCTGCCTTGACATGTTTCCTCGAAAAGGAGGGCAATAGGGCCGCCTCCTGCTCCTGCCCCTCCTCACGTACAGGTTCCCCATGACGGAGTACCTGTGGGTGGGGCCAGCTGCGCGTGGGCCGGTAGCTGCATAGCTAGCTGGAGCTGGCCCATGTTACTGGGGGTGTGGGGGTGCCAAAGAGGCACGAGGAGGTCCTGTAGGGCGGTAGACTAGCTGGGTCCTGGCACATGTACTGCTGGTAGCGTGACAGTGGAGGTGGGAGGATGATGTACTTGCATGGGGGTTGTCTTGCCATCGGGGGCCCTCACCAGGCGGGGGAGGGAGAGGGATTATGGTGGTGCCTTGGTGGCTAGCCAGAACTTACGTGAGGCAAGGCGTTGGCCTGGCAGGGATATAGCCGGTCGACCGTGAGGGACTCAAGGGCATTAACATCCCTCCCTTTGTCCTTACCGAACCACCACCGCCGGCTGCCACCACCGCGCCCACCTTGGTGTCTCCTGCTCGCCGAAGAGATCGAAAGGAGTAAGCACGCGGGGGTGTTTGTGGGTGCTGCGCGCAGGTTCAGCTTGGGTGGATGGGCGGTCTGGAGACGCCGATAAATGAATGCTTTAGCGGCGGTGGAAGGTGATCCTGGCGGTGGGCTTGAGACGGCCGCAGCCGCTTCTATTGACGGCGATCATTTCAACCGGTACAAATCTCGCGCTTGGTTGCTTCCTCGCTGATGGGCAAAGCTGCAGACTGCAATTGACCTGGATGCGGGTGGGTGGTGGGTGGGTTGGTGGGTGAGGGAGAGGGAGTGTGTGTGTGTAAAAGATCCCGCCTTGCTTGCTTCCTCGCTGATACCCTAGCTGCAACTGCATTGACCTGAGATGCGGATTTAGGTCACAGGGAGATATGTTGTGTGTACCGTATTAAATCTGTTCTATTTTACCTGTCCCAGATAGCAGAGCAGTGTATGTGATGTTTGTTTTAGCACGATCCGGGGTTTGCCAAATAGGCTAAGGAATCGCTAATGCACTAATGCTGCAACTGCGAGCAGGGTACTACATTATTGTCACAAATTTGGTCAGACGCTAAGTGCGCACAATCGTCAAATTGGTCGCGCTTTTTTAAGTGCAAGAAAGCGGCGAAAATATACTTGCGCGCTTTAAGCGCCCACAGGGCGGTTGAAAAACTGCGCGAAACGCGAGCCAGTGGGGCGTCAAAAGTGATTGCGGCTGAATTCGTCAATGCCGGGCAACGGTTTTGTAGTACCATAACTGTATGCCTGGAATGCGGTATTTAGGTCCAGGGAAGTTCAGGTCATGGGGTACGTGTTTAAAGTCTGTTATATACACCTGTCTTGGATACCCACAGGCAGGTTGTAATGTGCATGTTTTGTTGCGAATCCAGGGTGTTGGCCAAATAGGCTTAAGAGAATCGCTAATTGCACGCTGCAATCTGAGCACCCACCCACATCGTGAGCCTTGCCGCAAATCACAAAGCAAACAGCACCCACAAAAGCGATTATAAACACAGCACCAATATCCACACACACGCGCACCAAATCCCCACCCCCCACTGACCCCCTCACGCCACACCCCACCCCACACCCCACAAAAGCCCGGCTGACACTGGAGATGCGAGGGTTAGGGTTTCAACAGGGGTTCAGTCATGGGTACCGGTATTGAACTTGTGTATATTGTTGCCTTGATCCTAGATACCACAGGGCAGGTGCTATGGTGCATGTTGTTAACATGATCGCGAGGGTGTAGGGGTGTACAAGACGATCGCATGTTGGTTACACGATGGGTTTGGAAGGGTATTGTGCAGTATTGTTTAAATCCAGGGGTACGGCCATGTGCATGTTGTATACAGTGGGTGGGAAGGTTGGCGACCACTACCATCATCACACACTGGAGCCACCACGCAATCACCACGCACTGAACCATACCAACCACTACGAATCCATCACCAGGACTGCCACGCACCATCACCACCCACTACCACTACCCACCACTAACATCATCACACCACACCTCCACACTCCACCACCATCAACCTACC
>CM039462.1:153793272-153963400 GCA_022414725.1 Microglena sp. YARC
GTCAATCAGCTTTCTCAATGAGCTTAATCTAAATGATAAATTGACATACAAACCTCGAGCAAAGTTATGTGCCGGAACTTTTCGAACTCATAAGTTATTTACGTTTATACTCGTACATCGTTTCAGAAAAAAATACGCGTATATACTACGTACTCCCAGCTGTATCAACATATTGAGTCCTTCATACGTCGGCCAACCTAGATATCTAACATGCTTGTCATAGAGTAAAAACTTGAAACTAGAATCGAATGCAACTGAGTCTACGCAGCTACGTACATGAGTTAGACAACCACGAAATGGCAAATTATCAGTGTATATTGCTCTGTGTACTGCCGTACGGGCTGTGCCTACATCCCACACCTGCCACACCATAGCATGTAAATGAAGGTTGTGAGCTATAGGACTTATCTATCTTTGTATCTATATGGAATCCCTGTTTCGAGCGCGATAGACTTGAATCATCTTTATGAAAAGATGATTCAACTTAGGGAAGCACCGATAGTTGAAATTGACATTTTTCACTTATACCTCGGTCCCACAATTGAGCAAACCCAATTTAAGATATTTATATATTGAACTGATGTGGTTGGGCCACATTTATGCCAAAAAAATATTTTGTCTTCGGACTGGAGGCCATAGGCTAAAACCATGCAGATCATAATGCCCCCCCCAACACTAAAGGCAGCTCGGAGATATTTATTTATTTTATTGTATTTATTTATTTATTTATTACTTGGTCATCTGCTGACTGCTTGCTACAGCATCCTTTTGTTTACAGCGGTGTACTGGAGACCTGTTTCACCTGGATGCTTATTCCATCATTTTTTCAATACTTGGTTGTACTGCTTTGACCTCTGTTACCGCCATCCATAATGTTAACAGTTCGCGGCATTGTTGAGTCTCCGTTACCTGGATGCAATCATGTTTCTTTTATTTCACTTGGTTTACTGCTTCACCTCTGTACCGCCATCCATGTTAACAGCGCGCTCCGCCCATTGGTGAGACCCACTGGTTTCACCTGCATTGCAGTTCATGTTTTTTATTACTTTGCAAGGGTTTACTGCTTGACCTCTGTCCTACGCCATCCATGTTAACAGCGCTGGCATTGGAAGCTGTTTCACCTGGATGCAGTATCATGTCCTCTTTTTATTTACTTGGTTTACTTTGACCTCTGTCACCGCCCATCCATTGTTAACAGCACGCATTGGTAGCGCTGTTTTGCCTGGATGCAGTTCATGTTTTTCTATTTACTAGTTTACTGCTTGACCTGCTGTCACCGCCATCCATTGTTAACAGCGCGCCTTGGAACTGTTTCACCTGGATGCGGAAGCCTTCAAGCGCCCTCAATTAGAAGCCTGGATACAGGGAGAGAGGAACAGCTACGCTCTGGAATATGTTGAATGCGCAGCTACACCAGAGGATGTCGAGGTTTGGTAAAAAACTGCTATAGTTTGAAAACACTTGCTTTTTGATACTGTTCTTGGGGTGGCCAGTGAGAACGGCTAATGGAAGTATGTGAATGCGACAGGGTCTACTACCTGAAGATGTCCATGGTATGGTAAAATACTGCTGTTTGAAATATCTCTTTATTTATGTTTTGCGTGGCTTTGTACTAAAAACTTAAATTTGTCTGTTAGCGGATAATTCAGAATTAAAAAAAATTAAATCGTTTCATGCAATTGAAATTGTTTCATTGACCCAACGGGGGGGGCAAAAAAACTAGTTAAATACACCACCCCAAAAGCATAGTTCTGCACCCATCTGCAGACCCCCCCCTGGCTCCGGACCACTGACAGCAGTATCCAGCCACCACTTAGTGTAATGGGTGTCTAATTAGGCTCCATTATAAGTACAGGCGGTTTCAAAGGCCTATCCATTTGATTTTAGGCCTCAAGTCCATTGGGTATGTTTGAAGCCATAGAAAATCGTCACCATCAATTGTTACATTGTTTGGTGGGGCTTGGGGTTCAGGGGCCCCTGGCCCCTAATAGTGCACACCTTCAATATTCTTAATAATCAGGTAGTTCAATAACCAGCGTCTTCAATCCATTCTCTCAAATCGGGCTCACTTTAAATAATCAGGTTGCGTCTTCAATAATCACTAATAGTATTGTGGCTGAAGGGCCACAATTCTCATTCCTCTACAACATGTATCTTAGTCTCTCGGTGACGTCCACGACAATCCATTTCTCCAGATACCAATTTACCGGGTGCCGGTTCTTATAGGGATGTCCTCACAGCCGGCTACTGAGCTCGACTCCCTTTTGCCAACACATCTGCGGCATACATGTGTGGTGGATCTTCCCCCCACCAATAGCATATATTGGACTGGTATTTAGATAGAGGAACACCCTAGTCTCCACTCCCATGTGTTTCATTCTGGTTATGCTTAGGAAAAAAAGTGGCCTAAAAACGGTACCTAATTTTTGAAATGTTGCTAGATTTTCTCATCTACCCCCCCCCGCGAGACCTCCCCCCCCCCGGCCCCAAACTTTGGAGGACCCAACAGCTTTTATGAGCTAGGGGCCAATTATACGAGAATAGTATACAATCCCTGATTCTTCATCCTCTCTATGACTATCTACTCAATAGGTTGCAGCGCAATGTAGGTGTCATTTGGTTTGAAAGTTGCCCCCCCCCCTACTGTCCCCCTTGACCACACCTATTGTTGGCCTAGTGGCTAATCGTAGATAAACTTATACTACCACGACACAGCTACGGCTATGGAATTTGTTTTAATGCTCAGCTGTACGCAGACGTCATGACGATCCGCGTAGGAGAGCAACCTTATCTCGGATGCGGACAGCGTTAAGCTCGCCGAGGAAAAGCACACACAGACACACATGTACTTACGCAGTTAGACGCCCCCCCACCACACACGATCACATCATTCCACTCCCAATTATTTCCCCTGCCCCACATCCCCCCTGCCACCACCCTTCCCCTGTGTACCTATCACCCCTCTGTGTGTCCCCATGTGCTCAGGGTGGAGAACGCACAATGGAGGAAGAATCACAATAGAGCACACACCAGAACGATATGCCTAGACCCCCTGTCCCCTCCTCTTCTCATCACCGCCTCCTGTATGGAGGTTCCCAATTCATGGTGGCGCACAAGGAATCACCATCACACACACACACAGACTTATGCCTAGACCCCTCTGTTACCCCTCCTTCTAATCAACCCCTCTTTTAGTCCCATGAGTGCGCACAAGGAGATCACCATACCTAATCACACACGAGGACTTATGCCCTAGACGCCCCTTGGCCCCCCTTCTCATCACCCCTCTTTGTGTCCCATGCAGGTGGCGCACAAGGAGATCACCACACACACACACACAGAAACCCCCTTCCCCCCCTTCTCATCACTTATGTCAGGCCTGCCTGGACCCCTTATTTGGACCCCCTTTACCCCCCTTCTCATCACCCCTCTTTGTGTCCCATCCAGGTGGCGCACAAGGAGATCACCATCACACACACACAGACTTATGCCTGGACCCCCTTCCCCCCCTTTCTCATCCCCTCTTGTGTCCCATCCAGGTGGCGCACAAGAGATCACCATCCCACCACCACCACATACCCACCGCAGACTTGCGCCTAGCCCCTCCCCCCACCCACCACCACCCCCCTCCCCTTTCTCATCACCCCTCTGTTTGTCCCCACTCAGGTAGCGCACAAGGAGATCACCATCACCGTCACAGGCCATGAACCTGTCCCCTCCTTCTTTCCCATCAGTCAGTCTAAAGTCATGCTAAAAGCAATTTACAAACCTCTGTTGGTGAAGCATATGGATGGAGAAGAGCAGAACGTCACCCTGGTAAGGTGGGTATCTACGTGTGTGTGGGTTGGGTTGGGTTGGGGGGGGGGTATATGTAAGTCTGTGTGTGTGTGTGATGGTGTTGTGTGTGTGTGTGACCGGGGGGGGGCGGGGTGGGGGGGGGGGTAGACGTAAGTCTGTGTGTGTGTGTGATGGTGGTTGTGTGGGGTGAGGTAGTGTGTGTGTATGTGTTGTGTGTGGTTGTGTGTGGAGGGGGTGAGGGTGGGTGGTGGGGGGGGGGGGGTAGACGTAAGTCTGTGTGTGTGTGATGGTGGTGTTGGGTGGGTGGTGGTGGGGTGGTGGGGGGGGGGATAGACGTAAGTCAGTGTGTGTGTGTGGTGGTGTGGTGGTGGTGGGGGGGGGGGGGGGGGCAGGTGTAGAATCAGGTGTGTGGTGTGTCGTGATGTGTGTGTGTGTGTGTGGTGTGCATGGGGGGGGGGGGAGGGGAGGGGGGGGGGGGGGGGGGGGGGGGGGGGGGGGGCTAGGTGTAAGTCAGCGTGTGTGTGTGGTGGTGGTGGTGGTTGTGTGTGGGGAGTGTGAGTCGTGTGTGTGTGGGGGCTAGATGTAAGTCTGTGTGTGGTGGTGGTTGTGTGTGGTGTGTGGTTAACACTGCAGATTTTTGGGTGCTCGGCACCCTTTATGCACCCTGGCGCCCTAATCATCCAGCATACACCCTTCTAGTCCAATATGGAAGGTAGGAGACCCTCCAGTCTAAAGTCATGCTCACAGCTGTTTATAAACCCCTATTGGTGAAGCATGTGGATGGTGAAAGAGACAGAACGTCACCCTGGTACATGTGGGTACTGTGGTGTGGGTGGGGGTGGGTGTTTACGGGTGGGATAGCTAGACGGAAGTTAGATATGTGTGTGCAGTGTGATGGTGGTTGTGTGTGTGTGGGGGGGGGGTGGGGGGTGGGGGGGCTAGACGTAAGTCAGTGTGTGTGTGTGATGGTGGTGTGTGTGTAATCTGTGGTGTGGTGGCTAGACTCAAGTCAGTGGTGAAATGTGTGAGGTGGTGGTGTGTGTGTGGGTTTGGGTGTGTGTGTGGGGGGGTGGGGTGGGGGGGGGGGGGGGGGGTGACGTAAAGATCAGTGTGTGTTGTGATGGGTGGGTGGGTGGGTGGGGGGTGGGTAGATTTAGAGTCTGTGTATGTGATCCAGGTGCGGTATGAGTAGAACGGAATATATGATATCAAATGATATCATGTCTTCATAGGATATCATTATGATGCCGGCAGTCTGAACAAGGCTAAAGTTACCATTTGTATCCATTCAAGAGAAGATGCAATTTGTATGATACCATATGACATCATACTCGCCTTTGGCCAAAATTATATGATATGCTGGTCCCTAGGTATGAGTGAGCACAGCAAATTTGTGGGGTGTTCGGCACCCTTTGTGCACCCCCACTCAGTTTTTTTTTTTCAAATCTGAAGTAGTGGTTTCTTTTTAGCTTCACGGTTTCAGGGCTCCTCCATTGGGGGGACAGCGTTTTGGTGCTTTCTGTAGCTTTTTGTAACTTTTTAGGGCCATTTAGGGCCATGTATCTCCTAAGTCTGCCTAAGTCCTACAACGCCCTAAGTTGAATCGCTATTGTGACCCAAGGTCCCACATGACCCCAACTGCTCGGAATTGAATTCTTAGCAGATCATATTGTCCGCGAACGCGTCAGCTAGGCGCGCAGCTAATTTCTGTTCGCATTCGCATCTAGCCGCGGGCAGCCAGCTCGGCATTTAGGCTGATGGCGGTACACGAGATGTACAAAAAAGCTTGGGTCAACTTCAACCAGATCGCGGTACGGGATTGTGCGGGCTACCGCGAATGAAGTTTCCGTGGGACGAAATGCTTATCGAACCCCTACCACAATGTCGGAGGCTGCGCTTAAGCCTTGGCCTTGTGAATTTACTGGACAGGCAGTACAACTCGAAAAATCACCCCCCTTAGACTCCCTTAGTCCCGATTCCACCTCCAAACCTGAGATTTCACCCCCCATTCCCAAATACAAATATAACTTCAGATGTATCTCCATAGGTGCCTAAGTCCGAAAACGCCCTAAGTCGATACAAGAATGTGATACAGAGCCGTAAATGGCCCAAACTGCTCGGAATCGAGATTCTGTCAGGCTCATATTGTTTCGGCGACGGTGGTCAGCTATGCGCGCAGCTACTTATCGTGGCGCGTTCGCATCTGGTCGCGAGCAGCCTTTTCGGCAGGCGGTGGCAGTACATCAGATGTGCGATAATTAGTGATACAAATCCAGATCGCGTCAGATACGAGGCCGCGCGAGCTATTCCGATGAAAGGTTTCTCGGGACGAAAGGCTTATCGAACCCCTATTACAAGGTCGGAGGCTGCGCTTCAGCCTTGGCCTCGGAATCTACTTGAAATAGCTGTACATCTCAAGATTTTCACCTCCCTGTGGCCTACCACACATGGGCTCAGGAGTAGGGTGAGGTGTTTTCAATGGTCTACCCAAATCAAAAACTGAGTTCAGATGTGGATGTTTGAAGACAAATAAAAAACAAAATGTTTTTTGAATTTATTTTCAACACATTTTTTTGAATTTTTGAATTTTCGAAAGAAAGAAAATTGTTCTTGCACGTTATATCTTGATATAGAGCAAAACCGAGGCCCAAAGTTTCTATTGAGCTGTGCAACTCTGACCTAGACTTCGGACACCTACGAAATGTAAATAATCAGTGTTTTGGGGGGTCTGTACTTCAACTGTACTGCCTGTGTACTGCCTTCCAAGACCTTCCAGGTAACTACTGGTAGGGGAAAGATGTACACAACATTGTACCCAGTGTTCTTTTAAAATGGCTTGTTTTTGGTCGCGATAGGCTCCGTATCACTTCCTACGTAAAACCCGTATCGACTTAGGGAACCAATAGTAACAAATTAGCATGTTTCACTTGATCTGGTCCCCACCATTTGAGAAAACCCAAATCCGAGTATTTGTGTGTTGAACTGAGGTGGTTGGGCAACTTATAAGCAAAAAATCTTTGTTTTTGGACTTGAGGGCATAGGCTCAATCATCCGTATCACTCAGGTCTGACTTAGCACCTATGAGATAGGCGTTGGATGAAAAGTTCAAAAAAATGTTTTTATTTATTTATTTGAAAAGTTTCATTTGAAATTTGAAAAACTCATTTTGTATTACAGTTATTCTTCATGCTATCAAGCAAAAACTGGAACTCAGAATGATGCAACTGAGTCTACGCAGCTACGTACATGAGTTAGGACACCCACGAAATGCAAATTATCAGTGATTTTGGCTCTGTGTAATGCCGTACCGCCTGTATGCTACATCCCACAACCTGCCATCACCATGACATGTAAAGGAATGTGTGAGCTATAGAACTTTCTACTTTTTATTTTAATGGAATTTGTTTTGAGCGCGATAGACCTTGGGTCGCGTTCCTGGTCGCGTTTATGAAAAAGGTGACCCAACTTAACGAAGCCCATAGTTTAGAAATTGGCATGTTTCACTTAACCTGGTTCCCACCAATTCAGCAAACCCAAATCTGAGTATTTAAATATTGAAATGATGTGGTTGGGCACCTTTATGCCAAAAAACAATCTCTTCGGACTGATGGCCATTGGCGATTCATGCTCACCAAGACTTCGGCACTAGAGAGATAGGGGGGGGGGGGGGGGGGAATGTATACTTTTTTGTATAGCAAATTTTTCTGAAACGGGGTCGAAACTAGCGATCGCTATTTATAGCGGGGGGAAATCCCTGCCCCCACTGCACCTTTATACACCCAGCATACACCCTAATAATCCAAATAAGAAGGTGCAGGTCTAAAGTCATGCTTACAGCAATTTACAAACCTCTATTCGGGAAGCATGTGGATGGTGAAGAGCAAAACGTACATGTGTGTGGGGGTGTTCGGTCACCCTTTGTGCACCCCCACTGGCACCTTAATACACCCAGCATACACCCTTATAATCCTAATTAAAGGGTGCAGATGGCCCTCCAAAGTTGCAGGGTGTAGGTGGCGTTAATGTTGTTGGTGGTTGCGGTTGTGTTGTTGTGTGTGGTTGTGACGGTGGGCGGTGATGGTGGCGGTTTGGGTGAGCGATGTGTTGGCTGTGTGTGGTGGTGTGTGGCATTGGCGGTAGTGTTGTTGTTTCTGGTGGTGGTGGCGTTGTTGTTGTGTTGGGTGGGGGAGGGCGGGCGTCAGTGGCCACAATCACTGTGCGTGGGGGTGGGGTGGGGGTAGGGGGGGGGCTATCGCAATCGTTGTGTGTGTGGTGTGGTACGTGTGCTGTGGTGTGGTGTGTGCTGTGGCGTGGTGTGGTGTGTGCTGTAGCGTGGTGTGCTGTGGCGTGGTGTCTGGTGTGGTGTGCGTATGTGTTGTGTGCGTGGTATTTGTGTGTGTTGTGTGGTACGTGGCGTGCGTTGTGTGGCGTGGTGTGTGGTATGTGGCGTGGTGTTTGTGTGGCGTGGTATTTGGTGTGTGGCGTGGGTGGTGTGTTGTGTGGCGTGGTGTTTGTGTGTGTTGTGTGGCGTGGTGTGGTATGTGGCGTATGTGTTGTGTGGCGTGGTGTTTGTGTGTGGTATGTGGCGTGTGTGTTCATGTGTGTTGTGTGGCGTGTGTGTTCATGTGTGCGTATGTGTTGTGTGCGTGGTATTGTGTGTGTGTTGTGTGGCGTGGTGTGGTGTGTGTGTGGCGTGGTGTGGTGTCGGTATGTGGCGTATGTGTTGTGTGGCGTGGTGTTTGTGTGTGGTATGTGGCGTGTGTGTTCATGTGTGTTGTGTGGCGTGTGTGTTCATGTGTCGTATGTGTTGTGTGGCGTGGTATTTGTGTGTGTTGTGTGGCGTGGTGTTTGTGTGTGGCGTGTGGCGTGGTGTGGTATGTGGGCGTGGGTGTTCGTGTGTGGCATTGGTGTGGTATGTGGCGTATGTGTTGTGTGGCGTGGTTGTTCGTGTGAGTGTTGTGTGTGCGTGGTGTGGTATGAGGCGTATGTGTTGTGTGGCGTCGTGTTCGTGTGAGGTGTGTGGCGTGGTTTGATGTGATGTGGTGGAGTTGGCATCATTGGCAATACCATCGATCTGTGATACACAGCTGAATGCAGAATGCTACCGGTCTTACCGAATCTCACCCCTACCATCCAACAAGCCCCTACCCCTACCATCCAACAAGCCCAGGACAGCCACACCACACACCTCACCACACGTCCCACCACTCACACACGCATGCACAACGATTGTGATAGCCACCCCCATCCTCACCCCCACCCTCACGCCCTTACTTTTTTGCTCAGGTGCTACAGCACAACTCAGCAGAGGACAGCCACACACACCCCACACCACACCCCACCACTCACACACGCTAACACAAGGATTGTGATAGCCACCCCCGATTTCACCCTCTCGCCTTACTTTTGCTCAGGTGCTACAGCACAACTCAGCAGAAGACACCATACACCACACCACACGCCACACCACTCACACACGCATACACAACGATTGTAATAGCCACCCCCACCCCACCCCAAAATCCACACCTCCACCCCGAACCCCACGCCTTTCTTCATTTGCTCAGGTGCTACAGCACAACTCAGCAGAAGACGACCAGATGCGGATGGTTGAGATGTATAATAGCCATCCCATCCCCACCCCTACCCTCACACCTTAATTTTGCTCAGGTACTACAGCACAACTAACCAGAGGACGACCCCACCACACACCCCACCTCTCACACACGCATACAAAGCAATTGTGACCCCCACCCTCATCCCCACCCCCACCCTTACCCCACCCCCAAACCCCGCCCTCACGCCTTACTTTTGCCTATGTGCTACAGCATAACTCAGCAGAAGACGGCCACACCACACCACACGCCCCACCCTCACGCCTTGCTTCCTTTACTCAGGTCCTGCAGCATAACTCAGCAGAAGACGACCAGATGCGGATGGTTGAAATGTGTAATAGCCATCCTATGTTCCAGTTTCTGTTTGATGACGAAGGGGGGCTGCTGGCAGCAAATAGAAGGGCGACGTACAACATGAGAGGTGGGTTGTGGTGAAGCAAGAAAAAAGGGCATTGGCCATTGTTTTAAACCCTAAACACTCTCTTAAATATGTTACAAAAAGCTTTGCCAATGCCCTTGAGGGCTATGCATTTACCAATGGGTTGTAATGCCCTTGCCCTATAGAGGCGCGTGTGCTGCGGCATAGTGTGTGGTGTGGAATGTGGCGTATGTGTGGTGTGTTGTGTGGCGTGGTGTGTGTTTGTGGTGGGGCTGGCAGCAGATAGAAGGGCTACGAACAACATGAGAGGTGGGTTGCAAAGAGTTGTGGTGGGGCGTGTGCTGTGGAGTGGTGTGTGGTGGGGCGTGCTGTGGTGGGGTATGTGGCGTACGTGTGTTGTGTGGCGTGGTGTTTGTGTGTTGAGTGGCGTGGTGTTTGTGTGTGGTGGGGCTGGCAGCAAACAGAAGGGCTAGGAACAACATGAGGGGTGGGCTGCAAAGAGTTGTGGTGGGGCGTGTGCTGTGGAGTGGTGTGTGGTGGGGCGCGCTGTGGTGGGGTATGTGGCGTACGTGTGTTGTGTGGTGGGTTTTTGTGTGTTGAATTGCATGGTGTTTGTGTGTGGTGGGGCTGGCAGCAAACAGAAGGGCTATGAACAACATGAGGGGTGGGCTGCAAACAGTTGTGGTGGGGCGTGTGCTGTGTTGTGTGGTATGTGGCGTGTGTGTTGTGTGGCGTGGTGTGTGTGAGTGTTGGGGCTGGCAGCAAGTAGAAGGGCTACGTACAACATGAGAGGTGGGTTGCAAAGAGTTAGTTTGTGTGCGTGTGTGCAGCTTCCCAGAAGCAGCATGAGGGGGTGGTCGCAAGGGGTTTGCACAAGTGTGTGTGTGTGTGTGTGCATGTTTCCAGGTAAAATATCAAATATGTAAACTGGGCCAGGAGGTGTTTGTGTGTGCTTGCGGTGTGTGATTCTGGCGCTCCTAGGGTGATAATTGAGTGTGTGTTTGCAGGTTTGGGTGCGTGTGTGTATGTGTGTGTTTCCAGGTAGAATATCAAGTATGTAAACTGGGCTAGAAGGTGTTTGTGTGTGCTTGCGGTGTGTGATTCTGGCGCTCCTAGGGTGTCAGTTGAGTGCGTGTGTGCGGGTTAGGGTGCGTTTGTGTGTGCATGTTTCCAGGTAAAATATCAAGTATGTAAACTGGGCCGGAAGGTGTTTGTGTGCGCTTGCGGTGTGTGTGATTCCGGCGCTCCTAGGGTGTCAGTTGTGTGTGTGTGTGCGGGTGTGGGTTTGGGTTTGTGTGTGTGTGTTTCCAGGCAAAATATGAGTGGTGGATTGCAATATGTGTGTGTGCATGTTTCCAGGTAAAATATCAAATATGTAAACTGGGCTAGAAGGTGTTAGTGTGTGCTTGCAGTGTGTGTGATTCTGGCGCTCCCAGGGTGTCAGTTGAGTGCGTGTGTGCGGGTTAGGGTGCGTGTGTGTATGTATGTGTTTCCAGGTAAAATATCAAGTATGTAAACTGGGCTTGAAGGTGTGTTTGGTGCTTGCGGTGGTGTGTGAATTGTGGCGCTCCTGGTGTGTCCGTTGAGTGTGTGTGTGCATGTTTCCAGGTAAAATATCAAATATGTAAATTGGGCTAGAAGGTGTGTGTGTGCTTGCAGTTTGTGTGATTCTGATGTGTCGGTCGAGTGTGTGTGTGCATGTGTGAGTGTATGTGTTAGTGCGTGTGTGGGTGCCTGTGTGAGTATGTGTGGGTATGTATGGGTGTATGCGTGAGTGCATGTGTGAGTGGGTGTGAATGTGTGGGTATTTGTGAGTGCATGTATGTGTGTGTGTGTGTGTGAGTGCATGTGTGGGTCTGCACGGGTGTGAGCGTGAGTGCGTAAGGATGCAATTGTGTGGTGTGTATGGGTGGGTATGGTGTGGGTAATTAGTGAGTGCATGTGTGAGTATGTGCAGGTGCATGCATGCGTGAGTGCATGTGTGGGTGTGGGTGTATGGGTGCGGGTGTGTGCGTGAGTGCTTGTATGGGTGTGGGTGTATGCGTGAGTGCATGTGTGGGTGTACGTGTGGGTGTAGAAGTCACACCGTCTATGCAAGACTGCTGCTGCAAATTTGACTCCTTCTCGTCTCATTCTCTTATGACTCTCAAATCTGCTGCTACTTCGTGCTTACCAAGTCACCTACCCTGAAACAGGCTGGGCTATTCAGGTCCCCCTATTCATGCAACTGTTTCGTTTTTAAGGGATTCTGGATTCGTCTGCACCACTTTTTTATGAACAAATATTTCCATACAAAATAATTCTCCTTTGAATTCAGGACCTTTCCTGTGTTCAAGACTTTTCCTGTGTGCTTTGTTGGGGTTCAGTTCACAAGTGCTTGTCTGCTACACAGCCTATCTTGTTTTAAGTTTGGGCAAGTCCCTTTAGCCTGTTTAGCCCATACCCTCCCCATGCCCCTCCCCGTCACCCATACCCCTCCCATAACCCATACCCCTTCCCATACCCTTCCCATACTCCTCCCATCACCCATCCCTTCCCATACCCCTTCCCATACCCATACCCCTTCCCATCTTTCACTTCACAGAACACTTGGCAAGCTGTGAGAAGTACACACTCCAGATGTACTTCCCAGTTCCCATCACCCATACCCCATCCCATCTGTTGCTTCTCAGAACACTTGGCAAGCTGTGAGAAGTACACACTCCAGATGTACTTCCCAGTTCCCATCACCCATACCCCATCCCATATGTTGCTTCTCAGAACACTTGGCAAGCTGTGAGAAGTACACACTCCAGATGTACTTCCCAGTTCCCATCACCCATACCCCATCCCATCTGTTGCTTCTCAGAACACTTGGCAAGCTGTGAGAAGTACACACTCCAGATGTACTTCACAGTTCCCATCACCCGTACCCCATCCCATCTGTTGCTTTCTTCTCAGAACACTTGGCAAGCTGTGAGAAGTACACACTCCAGATGTACTTCCCAGTTCCCATCACCCACACCCCTACCATCTGTCGCTTCACAGAACAATTAGGAAGCCGTGAGAAGTACACGCTCCAGATGTACTTCCCAGTTCCCATCACCCATACCCCATCCCATCTTTTACTTTTCAGAACACTTAGGAAGCCATGAGAAGTACACGCTCCAGATGTACTTGGCGATTGGGTGAAAGGAAGTACCATGGGGACTGACCAGGTTTACCAAGAGGCCATGGATGCTATCTTCAAGGAGAACAAACCATGCACAGTACGAGGTCATGGGGTTGGATGATGGTGGGGGTGGAAGATGGTGTGGTGGGGAAGGTGGTGGGGGTGGGGTGGTGGTGATGGCTGTGGTGGATAATGTGAAAAGGAAGGTACCATGGGGACTGACCAGCTTTACCAAGAGGCCATGAATGCTATCTTCAAGGAGTACAAAACCATGTCATAGGTAACAAGGGCATTGGTAGATGATGGGTGGGTTGGGTTGGTGGTGGTTGCTGTGGTGGAACAGAAGGTACCATGTCATAGATACAAGGGCATGGGGTCGATGATGGTGGGGGTGGGGTGGAGGGTTGCTGTGGTGGAACAGAAGGTACCATGTTATAGGTACAAGATCATTGGGTGGATCATGGTGGGACGTGGGTGGAGGGTGGCTGTGGTGAACAGAAGGTGCCATGTCATTAGGTCCTGGGGTGGGGAAGGAGGTGAAGGGGTGTTTTGTATGAAAAGCCCTCCCCTTTGATTACATTGGACCACCTCCACCTCTCCCTCCCCCCTCCCTCCCTCCCCCTCCCCCCTCCTCCTCCTTATGCTCCTGCCTGCCCCCCTGCCCCCCCCACCACACCACACCACCACCACACACACACACACACACTTCTTTTGCTCTTGCTCCTGCCGCTGCCCCCCACTCCCCCACTTCTTTAGCGTTGCTCCTACCCTGGCGCCCTGCCTCTGCCTCCCCCCCCACCACCACCACCACCACACACACACACACACCCACCACCACTACCACCCACACCACCTTTTTGTCCTTCTCTCCATACTCCCCTCCCCCGCACTCCAATACCCCCCTACGTCCACTCATGCACCCCTTACTCAGTGTTTCTTTTTTCGACGACGCGTCGCCATTCCGTCGCCATTCTGTCGAATGCCACACACACCGAACCCCCCGATATCAGGACACGCTGCACCCCGACCCCCCCAGGCTCCGCTCTTCGCACTCCGCCATGCGATGGCTACGCAACTATCCTGAAATCAGGGTTGAGTAGTCCAAGTAGCTACTCGACCTGGACTACAGAAATCTGAAATACAAAACACTGCCCTTACTCCCTGCACAGGTACAACTACAAGCTGTTACTCACGAGGACCCCCTATTGTGTCCCTTCCATAACCCCTCCCACACCCTGACACACCAGCAGCAAATCCAACACCACCAGCACCAACACACCAACACTAGCACCAACAACACCAATAACACCAGCAGCACCAGCAACAGCAACACCATCAACACCAACACACCCCTACCACTCACACCCAGATCACCCCTGATCTTCCTTTCCCCATACCCTCAGGTTCCGCCAGATGCGCTGGAGTAAGCGCCGACCTGGCAAGTTTCGATGGGTCTTGTACGAGATGTGGCCCTTGATAGACCCCATCACTAGCAAGACGGCCGTGCTCGTGTGTGAGCAGAACATCTCACAGGTATGGTAGTTGTGTAGCCATCCTTCTGTGTGTGTTGTTGTGAAATGTTTGTGTGTGTTGTTGTTGTGAATGTGTGTTGTTGTGAAATGTATGTGTGTTGCGTTGTTTTGTAAATGTTTTGTGTGTGTGTGATACACATGTCACCCTGAATAGATCCCATCACCAGCAAGACGGCCGTGCTAGTGTATGAGCAAAACCTCTCACAGGTATGGTAGTGTGGCCCATGTTTGCCATCGTTTGTGTGTGTTGTTGTCGTGGTGTGTGCGTGGGTGGGGCGTGAGAGTTGATAGGAGCGCGTCTCCATTGCTGCCATCCTGTCTCTGTGTGATACACATGTCACCCTGGATAGATCCCATCACTCAGCAGAAGACGGCCGTGGGCTAGTGTGTGAGCAGAACATCTCACAGGGATGGATAGTTGTGGTGTGTTTGCCATCGCTTCTGTGAGTAGTTGTTTGTGAATGTTTTGTGTGTGCAATACACGTGTTTCACCTTTGATAAATCCCCCCCTTCCCCTCACCCCTTCTCCCCACCCACCCACCCACCCACACCCACACACAAAATCACACACACACACATACCCACAGGTGAAGGCCGCATAGGAGCAGTTAAAGCACCGAACGAGTGACGAAGCAACTATTTGCCGAGGCGTAGCCCACCTTACCTCACACGCATCCCCTACCCTTTACCGCCCCACACACAGACAACCCACCCTCACCTCCCATTTGTTTGATAACCCCACGCACCCTCCCACCCACCCTCACAGTGAAGGCCCTAGAGGAGCAGTTCAAAGCACCAAAAACAAGCGGATAAGAAGCCACAACTAGAAGGAGCATTAGCACAACAAGGGGATGATGCACCTCCACCCCACCCCACCCTCACCTCCCACCCTACCCACCCACCCTACCATACCCACTCACCACTCTCATACAAAAAATCCCCTACCATACCGGACTCACAATCACCCCTTCCCACCCTCACACCCACCTACAAAGACCACCTCCTCACCTCCCACCCCCACACACCCACCCTCATCTGCCCCCCTACCCACTCCTATCTCCACCACCCTCCAAGCCCCCCCACCTCAACCTCCCAACCACACCACCCTCACAGGTGAAGGCCCTAGAGGAGCAGTTCAAGAATCGAAACCTCGGAGCGGTGTTAGATAGCGCAGTGCTAGAGGAGGCGTTAGCACAACAGTGGGAAACGATGCACAAGCCTAGCTGACCTTGACAATCGATACCCGCAGATAAACCTCAAGCTGTTAGACCGCGTGATGAGGGGCTTTGAGGTAGGGAAATGGGTTGTAGGGTGAATAGGGGTGGGGTGGGTGTGAGTGTGGCGGGGGGAGGGCAAAGATACCCCTGCGGATAAGACCTCCTCAAACGTTAGACCACGTGATGAAGGGGCAGAAAAGGTAAAGTGGTGATAGGGGTGGGGCGTGTGAGTGTTTGGGGGTAGGGGCAAGAGTACCCCTGCGGATAAGACCCTCAAGCTGTTAGATCCACGTGATGAAGGGGCACAGGTAAAAGTTGGTGATAGGGTGGGGTGTGATGTGTGGGGGGTGAGGGGCAAGAGTACCCCTGCGGATAAGACCCTCAAGCTGTTAGACCACGTGATAAAGGGGCATGAGGTAAAAGTGGTGATAGGGGTGGGGGTGTGAGTTTGGGGTGAGGGGCAATAAAGAGTACCCTGCGGTAATAAGACCCTCAAGCTGTTAGACCGCGTGATGAAGGGGCATGATGTAGATATTGAAGTTAAATCTCCCCACATCCCACCGCACCCCACCACCACACACACCCAGCCTGCTGTTTGACATCGATACCCTGCGATTAGACCCTCAGCTGTTTGAACCACGTGATAAGGGGCTTGAGGTAGGGATGGTGTAGGTATAGGGGTGGGGTGGGTGTGAGTGTTGGCGGGGGGAGGGCAAGAGTACCCCTCGGATAAACCCTCAAGCTGTTTAGACCACGTGATTGAAGGGCTTGGTAGGGAATGGTGGTAGGGTGATAGGGGAGGGGGTGGGTGTGAGTGTGGCGGGGAGGGGCACGAGTACCCCTGCGGATAAGACCCTCAACTGTTAGAACCCACGGATGAAAGGGATGAGGTAATAAGTGGTGATATGGGGTGGGGTGTGAGTGTTGGGGTGAGGGGCAAGAGTACCCCGCGGATAAGACCCTGCAAGCTGTTAGACGCGTGATGAAGGGCATGATGTAGATATTGAAGTTAAATCGTCCCACCCGTGTGGGGGAGGGAGGGGCAAGTACCCCTGCGGAAAAAACTTGAAAGCTGTTAGATCTCGTGATGAGGGGCTTGATGTAAGGAGTGAAGTTTCAACTTTCATCCCCACCCCACTCCACGCGCCCACCACCACACACCCAAGCCTGCTATTGACACGATATCCCTGCGGATAGACCCTCAACTGTTAGCGCGTGATGAAGGGGCATGAAGGTGAGGGGTGGTGGGGGAGGTGGATGTGAGTGTGGAGGGGGAGGGGCAAGAGTACCCCTGCAAGAATAAGACCATGAAGCTGTTAGACCGCGTGTTGAAGGGGCATGCGAGAAGGGGTGTTGGTAGGGTGATAGGGCGTGATGTGAAGTGGTAGTGGGTAGGGTCAAGAGTACCTCCCGCCTGCAGATAAGACCCTAAAGCTGGTTAGAACATATTGACAAAAAATAAGACGACGCTGTGACGTAAGGGCATATAGGGTAGGCGTGGGGTGAATAGGGGTGAGCGTGTTTGGGGGGCGGGGGGCGGGTGGGGGGGGGGGGGGGGGGGGGGGGGGGGGGCAAGAAAAGTACCCCTGCAGATAAGACCCTCAAAGCTATGTTAGACATTCGCGCGTGAAAAATAAGGTGGCAAATGAGGTAGGGGTGGGTTGATAAGGGGTGAGTAATTGTTGTGGGGGGGGTTGGGTGTGGGGGGGGGGTCTGGGGGGGCTGGGGAGTACCACCTGCTAAGATAAAACCCCTAAATGCTGTTTAGAGAACGCGTGATGAAGGGGAAATGGAAGGTAAGGGGTTGGGGTGATAGGGGTGAAGTGTGTTTGGGGGGGGGCGGGCGAGGGGGGGGGGCAAGGAGTACTCCTGCGGATAAGATGCTTGAAGCCTGTTAGATAACGCCTGATGAGAGGGGCCATGGAGGTTAGGGGTGTGGTAGAGGGGTGGTGAGTGTGAGTGTGAGTGTGGGGGAAACGGGGCATGTTCCACCCCTGCGGATAAGATGCTGTAAGCCTGTGGACTGCCTGATGAAGGGGCCATGAGGTAGGGAATGGAAGTTAAATCATCCCCTCCCCACCTGTACCCCACCCCACCACCACCTCACTCCACAACCAAACCAACCTCAACCCCCCGCCCTATCTCCCACTCCACCGCCGCATCCTTAACCCCTCCATACCAACCCATTACTCCTCCCCTCACACCCTGGACGCAAACCACCCTCGACCCCTCCCACGCCTCACCCTACACCACTCCACGCCTAGACCCTATCCCCACTCCACCCCACACCTTACCCCTCCATTAGCGCCTACTCTCACCCTGCACCACCCCCTCACCGCCTCACACCACCCACCCAACACCAACGACAACCCTACTAACCCTATCCCACTCCACCCCCACCCTTACCCCTCCATTTACCACTGTCTCACCCTGCACCACCTTACCCGCTCCTCCCTCCACCGCCACCCTACCCCACTCCCCATCCTAACTCCACGTCACTCCACTCCACCCCCACCCTACTACACTCACACTCCACCCCTGCACCTCCCCCACCCTCACCATCCGCCACCATCCCACCCCTCTGTCCCCCACCGCGACCCTAACCTCAACTACAACAGAACCCTTTTGCCCCCCACACTTCAGCCCCTCATCCCCCCACCCCCACTCTTGACCCCCCCACCGCTTACCTCCACTCCACCCCACACGGCACCCTATCCTCACCACACCCCTGCCCCCCACTCCACCATCACCCTACCGCTCCCCCCCCGGCCCCCCCCCCCTCCCCCGCCCACCCACACACATCCCCACCCTCTGCCCCACCTACACCCTCACACCCTATCCCCGTCCCCCCCCACACACACATACACACATACACACACACATACACACCCTCTGCCCCCCACTCCTCCTCACCCCTACTCCCCTCCCCCCCCCCCCCCCCACACACACACACACACACACAAGCACACACACGGTCATCCCACCCTCTGTTAGTACCGCCCGTGACGCCCTAGACTTCGTAGAAGCTATCCTGCAAGCGAGGATGTGGTGACCTGCGCCAGCCTGTCAACTTTGGCGAGCAGCTGATGCGACGGAGCCAGACGGTACTAGACAACGAAGTTAGCCAGTCGCTCATTCAGCTGCTCAGCTCCTCCAAGCCAAGCCAGGTGGCTACTGATCCGGAGCTTTGTGGGTAAAGGGTTTTCTTCGCCAGCCGAGGAGAGAAACCTATTTACAGGTCTAATTAAACTTAGCTAGATGTTAATGACACACTAGGTGCGTGACAGTACTAGACAACAAAGCGCGAGCCAGCTGCTCAGCTCCTCCAATCCAAGCCAAGCCAGGCGGCTCCTGAAGCAGAGCTTGGGGGGTAAAGTACCGTACTCTTCACCAGCCAGAGGGGCAAACCTAGTTATGGCTAGGCTAATTCACTTCAGTTAGGCTAAATTTGCGTTAGGCTTTAGTTGGTTAGGCTAAATTGGTTAGGCTCTAATTGGTTAGTTAGGCTAATTGGGGTTAGCTTTAGTTAGCTAATTGGTTAGGTAGGCTAATAGGCTATTAGTTAGGCTTTAGTTAGCGCTAATTGGTTAGGCTTTAGGTTAGGCTAATTGGTTTAGCAAGGCTTTTTGAGTTAGCTTTAGGTTAGGCTAATAGTTAGGCTTTTAGTTTTAGTTAGCTAATTGGTTAGGCTTTAGTTGAGGCTAATTGGCTTTAGGGTAGTTAGCTATGGTGTTAGTGTGCTGGAAGTTAGCGTAGTGGTTTAGGTGATAAGTTTTAGTAGGCTACTAATTCACTTTAGTTAGGTTAATTCAACTGTAGTTAGGGGTTAATTCACTGTTAGTTAGGTTAATTCACTGCTAGTTAGGTTAATTCACTGTATTTAGGTTAATTCAACTTTTTAGGCTAATTTACTTAAGTTATAGTAAGAGTGATACACCCTAGTTTAGATGGCAAGCCAATCAGGCCTAGATAAACGGTACTAGACACGAACCGAAGTGAGCCAGTCGGCTCATTCAAGGATATTAGCTGCTCAGCTCCTCCAAGCCAGAAGCCAGGTGGCTCCTTAACCGAGCAGGGGTAAGTTTCTCTTCACCCAGCCAGGAATAGAGAAACCTATTTACAGGGCAAGGGGGGGGCAAGAAAAAAACTGCCGTACCGCATCTTCGCTTTGGATAGAGCTTATCCTAAAAAACAATGAGCCAAAAATAAAGTTTAACCAAAGTTAGAGGGGTCCAATTTTGTTTCATCCAAAGCGGGCCCAATTTTTCTGCCCCCCCCCCCCCCGTTACAGGGCTAATAAACTTTAGTTAGATAGTTAATGCACACTAGGTGGACAGGACTAGACAACGAAGCGAGCCAGCTGCTCAGCTCCTCCAAGCCAAGCCAGGTGGCTCCTTAACCGGAGCAGGCGAAACATGAATAACAAAAAAAGGGGGCCTTAGAATTTCAAGGAGAATCCGAATATTCAATAAAAATGAGGTTTGGACAATTGTGGAGAAAGTTTTTTTTGACGGAGACCATTTGTTTAGTAGGACACGAATCCCAGGCCATAATCCCTTCAAAACAGAAAACGAACCGGAGCAGGGGGTAAGTTCTCTTCACCAGCCAGATGAACAAACCTAGTAACAAGTAGGGACCGGCATCTCATATGATGTTGACCAAAGGCGGCGAATATGATATTCTATATAAATGGTACCTTGTACCACTCTACGTAGTTTACGCTACGAAGTTTACGCTGCCGGGCGTCGAACCGAGGTCGCCTGCGCGAAAAACATGGAAAAAGAACACTACACGATAGAGCCAGAAGAGCATTTTTTCCCCCGCCCATACCCGCTGTAACCTAGTCAGACTGCCGGCATGTTGACTAATAGACAATGAAGTAAGCCTGTCGCTCATTCAGCTGCTCTGCTCCTCCAAGCCAAGCCAGGTGGCTACTGAACCAGAGCAATCTCCATGCACCAGAATCATCCTTATACCTACAGCCTTCCACCCTGATCCCTAAACATTCACTGCTTCCTTTCGTGTGTGCTGCAGGTGGCGTACTGCTACGTCCCCCAAAATCGGCCCAGCGGTAGCCCTGGCTCTAGTGCTGAGGTAGAGGGGCCCATGTCCCTGCACCAGAAGCATCCTACACCTCCAGTCTTCGACCCTGATCCCTAAACATTCACTGCTCCCTTGCATGTGTGCTGCAGGTGGCATACTCCTACGTTCCCCAAAATCAGCCTGGCGGCAGCACAGGCTGTAGTGCTGAGGTAGAGGGCCTCATGTCCCTGACCAAGAATATGCCTGATGAGTTGCTTCGAGTACTGAGTCACGTGGACGATTGGCAGTTTGATGCCTTTGAACTCAGTGAAGCATCTGGCTACCGGCCGCTGTCTGCGCTCTCCTTTGCGCTTTTCAAACGAAGCGGGGCAGTCTCCAAGTTCAACTTAGACGAGCAGAAACTTGTCAAGTTCCTGATGAAGGTGGAGGAAGGCTACCCCAACAACCCATACGTGAGTGGAATGCATGCATGATAAAGTCTATCTATAAATGGTGTGAGGCTGCATGCATGATTCAGTCCATAAATGATGCGAAGCAGTCTTCAAGTTTGACTTAAACGAGCGGAAACTCGTCAAGTTCCTGATGAAGGTGGAGGAAGGCTACCCCAACAACCCATACGTGAGTAGAATGCATGCATGATAAAGTCTACAGATGGTGTGAGGCTGCATGCATGATTCGGTCTATGATGCGATGCAGTCTCCAAGTCTTCCATTCTGAAGGTGAGGGGTGTAGCAGCTGCTGGCGGCAGCTGCCACGCAGCTGCTGCTGTAGCGGACTTAACCAAGCAGAAACTGGGTAAGTTCCATACTAACACACAAACACGCTATCACACACACACACACCCCATCCTGGACACAGCACAACCGAGTCCACGCAGCTGACGTGCATAGGGAGGCGTACACACACACCTCCTCCCCACCCTGGACACAGCACAACCAAGTCCACGCAGCTGACGTGCATAGGAAGGCATACACACACAAACACGCTCTCACACACACACACCTCCCCCCCACCCTGCGACACAGCACAACCGAGTCCACGCAGCTGACGTGCATTGGGAGGCATACACACATAAACACGCTCTCACACACACACACACACACTCCATCCTGGATACAGCACAACCGAGCCCACGCAGCTGACGTGCATAGGGGGCATACACACACAAGCACGCTCTCTCACACACACACCTCCCCCCCACCCTGGACTCAGCACAACCGAGTCCACGCAGCCGACGTGCATAGAGGGGCATACACGCACACAAATACATACACACATACATGCTCTCACACACACGCATATACATACAGTCACAAACACGCTCTCTCACACACACACCTCCCCCCCACACTGTGACACAGCACAACCAAGTCCACGCAGCTGACAAGCATAGGGGGGCATACACACTCACAAATACATACACACAAACATGCTCGCACACACGCACATATACATACCTACACACAAACACGCTCTCACACACACACACCTCCCCCCCACCCTGCGACACAGCACAACCGAGTCCACGCGGCTGACGTGCTTCAAACCATGCACGTCCTCATCGTAAGGGGCGGACTGAAGGAGTATGGCTACTGCGACGAGGCCTCCCACATGGGATGTTACCTATCCGCCATCATCCACGACTATAAGCACAAGGGCGTGAATAACGACTTCCTGGTGCGCGTCAGCGACAGCCTGGCATTGCTGTACAACGACAAGTCGCCCATGGAGAACCATCACTTGGCAGCTGCCTTCACTCTCATGAACAGCCCTGAATTCAATTTCATGAGCAAGATGCCCAAGAAGACTTGGGTAGGTGCACATGTGGCTTAAGCGTGTGTAGTGGGGAGAGAGAGAGGGAGAGAGAGAGGGAGAGATGGCGAATTGGTGTTTTTGATGACTGTGGCTGGACCGCATTTAAATTGTGTAACACCGTTAACCAGATGGCGAACAAGACATGGTAGTGCGCATGTGGCTTGAGCGTGAGTAGTGAAGCAAGATGGAGAGAGAGATGGCGAGCAAGACTTGGGTAGGTGCACATGTGGCTTGAGCGTGAGTAGTGAAGCGTGAGCGCGCGCGAGAGAGAGAGAGTGAGAGTGAACAAGACATGGGCAGGTGCACATGTGGCTTGAGCGTGAGTAGTGAAGTGAAAGAGAGGGAGAGAGAGAGAGAGAGAGAGAGAGAGAGAGAGAGAGATGGCAAACAAGACTTGGGTGGGTGCACATGTGGCTTGAGTGTGAGTAGTGAAGAGAGAGAGAGAGAGAGAGAGAGAGAGAGAAAGAGATGCAACAAACTTATGAACAGCCTTTAGGTCAACTAGCCATGGGGTAGAGAGAGGTGTTAGGGGCAGCCATGAGGTGGAGGGGGCTGGTGGTGGTGGAGGGAGATGTTCGGGGCATCCATGGGGTGAAGGGAGGTGTTAGGGGCAGCCATGTGCAAGATGCAAAACAAGACCCCTCCCAAACCCTTGCACTCTAACCTCCCTCATCCCTCTTTCACCCTCACCCCTAACCTCCCATGTGCAGGACACCATGCGAAACCAGATCATCGACCCGGTGCTGGCCACTGCCACCACAGCGACGTGGCGGTCAGAGAGATGCATTCATGCACCACCTCTGTCAGCAGGCAGTAGGCAACCTCACCCCAACCAACCCTACCCGACCCAACCCAACCCAACCCAACTTTCCCATGTGCAGGACACCATACGAAACCAGAGCATTGACCTGGTGCTGGCCACTGGCACAACATCGACGTGGCGGTTAAAGAGATGCATACATGCACCACCTCTGACAACAGGCAGCAGGCAACCTCACCCCAACCCAACCCAACCCAACCCAACCCAACCCAACCCAACCCAACCCGACCCAACCCAACCCGACCCAACTCAACCCAACCAACTTTCCCATCTGCAGGACACCATGCGAAACCAGATCATTGACCTGGTGCTAGCCACCGATATGAAGCAGCACTTTGCCCTCCACTCCATGTTCCAGTCCAAGCTTCAGATAGCGTCAAGGCCAAAGGAGGGCAGCTCAATGGGGACTGAGCATCATCCCATAGATGAGAACCACCGGAGCCTGGTGCTGCAGGTAAGGAACACAAACACACATACACACACACACATACATATACACACACATACAAACACACACACATACATACATACATACACAGACACACAGACACACTAACACACACACATACAAACGCACACATACACACATACATATGTAGGGAATGGCAATATGATATCATATCATATGATATCATATGATACCATCAGTCTGATTGGGCCAAAGTTACCATTAATATACAATATCATATGATGCAATATACATATGTACACATGCACAAAGGCATGCGCTTTGTAGGCAGAGCATCATCCTTAGATGAGAACCACCGGAGTCTGGTGCTACAGGTGAGAAACACATACACACACACGTGTAGGGAACGACGATATGATATCATGTGATATCATGTCATCAATGGGGACAGAGCATCATCCCATAGATGAGAGCCACCGGAGTCTGGTGCTACAGGTGAGAAACACATACACACACATGTATGTATGTATGTATGTACACACACACATACACGCACGCACATGAACTTACACACGTATACTCTAAGAAACCAAGGCATATGTAGGGACCAGCACATCATATTATGTTTACCAAAGGCGAGTATGATATCATGTGATATCATACATATTGCATCATATGATGTTGTGTATAAATGGTAACTTTAGCCTATTCAGACTGTCGGCATCGTAAGATATCATATTACCGTTACATACACATATGTACATACACATGAACAGTAACATAAGCAGACACTCGTATACATACGCACACATGCACACAAACATGCACTAGGCATAAAATCATCCCATAGATGAGAACGACAGGAGCCTGGTGCCGCAGGTGACAAACACACACACATACACACACACACACACACACACACATGTACAAACGTACGCACGCACATGTACTTACACACGTACACTCAAAGAAACCAAGGCATATCATATGATGTTGACCAAAGGCGAGTGTGATATCATGTGATATTATACAAATTGCATCATATGATGTGTATAAATGGTAACTTTAGCCTATTCAGACTGCCGGCATCATATGATGACATGATATAATATGATATCATATTGCCGTTCCATATACATGTATGTACATGCACACGTACACTAACAGTGCAGGCACTGATATACATACACATGCACTTTGGAGGCAGAGCATTATCCCATGGATGAGAAAGGCACAAACACACACATATACAAACACATTTACACGAACACAAACACACACATATACAAACACATTTACACGAACACAAACACACACATATACAAACACATTTACACGAACACAAACACACACATATACAAACACATTTACACGAACACAAACACACACATATACAAACACATTTACACGAACACAAACACACACATATACAAACACATTTACACGAACACAAACACACACATATACTAAGGCAGTGCAACAAGAAGAGTGATCAAAGCAGGTTTGCCCCCAAGGTGCTTGTATCAGGAAGGCCTGGTTGTGTTGTCTGCAGGCGTACGGTACCAGCTGACCAGCAGACACATATACATACATACATACATACATACATATATACATACATACATACATACATACATACGTACATACATACATACACATATACATACATACATACATACATACATACATACATACATACATACATACATACATACATACATACATACATACATACGTACATACATACATACATAATTACATACACATATACATACATACATACATACATACATACATACATACATACATACATACATACATACGCAGGCATGCATGCATGCATGCAGGCAAACACGCATATTGTGTACGACACCTTACACACAAATATAGTCACAAGCACATGAACATATAGAAACGAGCGCACCCGCTCCCTCCCACTCTCACATACACTTATCAACAACACGCATATGCATAGGCACACATACACAAAGACACCACTCATCCCTCCCCTCGCCTTGCCCCACCTCCCCTCACCTTTTTCTATCCCCTCACTCACCTCACTCACCACTCACCCACCACTCACTCACGACCACTCACTCACGACCACTCACCACCACTCACTCCCTCACCCACCACTCACTCACCACTCACCCACCACTCACCACCACTCACTCACTCACTCACTCACCCACCACTCACTCACCACCACTCACTCACCACTCACCCACCACTCACCACCACTCACCACCACTCACTCACTCACCCACCACTCACTCACCACCACTCACCCACCACTCACTCAACACCACTCACCTACCACTCACTCACCACTCACCCACCACTCACCCACCACTCTCCCACCACTCAACACCACTCACTCAACACCACTCACTCAACACCACTCAACACCACTCACCCACCACTCACTCAACACTCACTCAACACCACTCACTCACCACTCACTCAACACCACTCACTCAACACCACTCACCCACCACTCACCCACCTCTCACTCTCCACCCCTCACTCCCCACCACTCACTCACTCACCACCCATCACCACCACTCACTCACTCACTCACCCACTCACTCACTCACTCACTCACTCGCCTCTCCCACCACTCACTCACGACCACTCACCCACCACTCACCCACCAACCACTCACCCACCACTCACCCACCACTCACCCACCACTCACCCACCACTCACCACCCACCACTCACTCACTCACTCACCTCTCTCCAGATGGCTTTGAAATGCGCTGACTAATGCCATTTGGTTTGCAAGCCTGCCGTCCACACTATGTGGGTGCATACACACAGGCGCACACACACCCCTCCTGCTTCTCACTCCTTTCACCCTCTCCTCCCTCCCCTCGCCCTACCTCCCTCATCCTCCTCTCTCCCCTCTATCCCCTCACTCCAGATGGCGTTGAAATGCGCTGACTTGGGTCACCTGGTGTGCAAGCCTGCAGTCCACACCATGTGGGTGCATATACAAAGGCACACACACACTCCTCCTGCTTCACACTCCTTTCACCTTCTCCTCCCTCCACTCCCCTCACTCCCCTCGCCCCACCTCCCCCCACCTTCCTCTATCCCCTCTCTCCCCTCACTCCAGATGGTGTTGAAATGCGCTGACTTGGGTCACCTGGCCTGCGAAGCTGCAGTCCACACTAAGTGGGTGCATACACACACACAGGCACACACACACACCTGCTGCTTCTCACTCCTTTCACCCTCTCCTCCCCCACTCCACTCCACTCCCCTCACTCTCCTCACCCCACCTCCCCTCACCCACCTCTCTCCCCTCTATCCCCTCACTCCAGATGGCGATGAAATGCGCTGACTTGGATCACCTGGCCTGCGAAGCTGCCATCCACACTATGTGGGTGCACACACACACCCCTCCTGCTTCTCACTCCTTTCACCCTCTCCTCCCTCCACTCCACTCCGCTCCACTCCCCTCACCCTCCTCGCCCCACCTCCCCTCACCCTCCTCTCTCCCCTCTCTCCCCTCACTCCAGATGGCGTTGAAATGCGCTGACTTGGGTCACCTGGCCTGCGAAGCTACAGTCCACACTAAGTGGGCCTACTTCTTGGAAGAGGAGTTCTTTAGGCAAGGTGACCGAGAGAAGCACGAGCAGCTGCAGGTGTCCCCCCTCATGGACAGGGGGAAGATTGGCATTTCCAAGTCCCAAGTCGGTGAGTTGTGGCTGTGCATGGGTGTTGCTGGCGCTGGTGGGTGGTGCATAGTGTGGGGTGAGCATGAGAAGCACGAGCAGCTGCAGGTGTCACCCCTGATGGACAGGGGGAAGATTGGCATTTCCAAGTCCCAAGTCGGTGAGTTGTGGCTGTGCATGGGTGTTGCTGGCGCTGGTGGGTGGTGCACAGTATGGGTGAGCTTCTCATTAGCATGAGCAGCTGCCGGTGTTACACCTCACCAGCTAATCCCAACGTATCTAACCTGAACATCACTTTACTGCTTACCCCTCACCAACTTATCCAACTTCCCAACGTATCTAACCTGAACATCACTTTACTGCTTTCCCCTACCCAACTCATCCAACCTCAACTCATCCCAACTATCCTGAACCAATCCCAACTAACCTGAACATAATTCAACTAACCTGAACTAATCCTAACTAACTTGAACATAATCTTACTAACCTGAACTAATCCCAACTAACCTGAACTAATCCCAACTAATCTGAACTAATCCCAACTAACCTGGACATAACCCAACTAACCTGAACATAACCCAACTAACCTGAACATAACCCAACTAACCTGAACTAATCCCAACTAACCTGAACATAACCTAACTACCCTGATCCAAACCCAACAAACCTGAACATAACCCAACTAACCTGAACATAACCCAACTAACCTGAACCAATCCCAACTAACCTGAACATAACTTGACTGCTCGCAGGCTTCTTTGACATCGTCGCACTGCCCCTGTTCCAGTGCTATGCTCAAGCCTTCCCCCAGTCTCAGCCTCTGCTAGATGCCGTAAAAAATAACTACGAGATGTGGAGAGAAGATATGATGCTTTTCAGCGTACAAGGGATGGGAATCTGAGTTGCCAGCCTGGCAGTCTCACCACTTCGAGATGTGGAGAGAGGATATGATGCTTTTCAGCGTACAAGGGATGGGAATCTGAGTTGCCAGCCTGGCAGTCTCACCACTTCGAGATGTGGAGAGAGGATATGATGCTTTTCAGCGTACAAGGGATGGGAATCTGAGTTTCCAGCATGGCAGTCTGAGTTGCCAGCCTGGCAGTCTCTCCACTTCGAGATGAGAAGAGAGGATATGATGCTTTTCAGCACACAAGGGATGGGAATCTGAGTTGCCAGCCTGGCAGTCTCTCCACTTCGAGATGAGTAGAGAGGATATGATGCTTTTCAGCGTACAAGGGATGGGAATCTGAGTTGCCAGCCTGGCAGTCTCTCCTCTACGAGGTGTGGAGAGAGGATATGATGCTTTTCAGCGAACAAGGGATGGGAATCTGAGTTGCCAGCCTGGCAGTGGTGGTTGCATGACTAAGTAGTGCGGTTCTGAGACAAATCGACCTCCACGGAAAGAATCGAATTCTATGCTGATGAAAGCTCGTGCAAATACAAACGCATGCATCTCTCTAACTTCTTAAGCAACGCACTAGTACTTGGTAGTACATCGGCGAGCTGCCCAACAGAGCAGTGGAGCAGTGGGCTAGCAAGATATCTTTTTGCCAAAACCTTGTGGTGACGTTGCTGCACCCCTTGGAGCGCTGCCCTCGTAACTTTCCCAAGTCTCACATGGACTGCCCTTGGCTCAAAGCATTCGGCCACACTGTCCTTGTACATCGTCTGCCATTGGACCCTAATGGAGAGCCAGGTGACCTGAAAAATACAGCCTCTCAGCGTTTGCAGGCCCTCGGAGACGATGCATTAGGGTCGTACGTATATATATATCCAACAGAATTATGTGATAGGTGGCAGCTAGCGTAAACTTGCCCTACTTTACTGGCACTAAAGTAATGATAACTCCCGGTGGGGTGGTATTAAAGGAGCCCCGTCTTTCGGCAGTAGGGAACGGGCTGCTACTTGACCTGGACAAAGCTACCATGGCGGTTGACAGCGCCCGCGAACACTAAGGCGCACCCGTGGGGATTTGAACCCGGCACCTTGGTCGTTCAATGAGCTCTGCCATTGAGCCATTAGGTGAACGGGGATAGTTATAGGCTGGCACTACTTTACTGAACGGCAGAAACTAAGCGCTCGGCGCCCAGAGAGCTTGGAGTCTTGGCTAAGTAGGCCCTGACTGTGTGTTAGCCTTTTATTGGAAGTGAATAGCCTTGGGCCCTCCCAAACTTGCCTGAATGGGCGTAGGAGTCGTCCAATGGCTCCATGAGGGTCCTGGACTCTGTGGCCAAGGCAATGGGTGAAAACTTTGAGGGAATCAAAGTGTATTGGCCTCCTAAGTGGGCAGGTTTGGTGCAAAAACTGCATACCAAACCGACAGGAAAGTTTAACGTTTTAATTTGACGAAAGCAACCGTCGTTCAGTATATTCCGCGACGAAAAAACTGACAACCCGTTATCAGGCGCGATAATAGGGTATAGACTCCACATAGGGCTTACTGTCCTCCCTAGGGACCTGCAGGCTCAACACGCAGCGACTGACAAGCTTTCCCAGATCTCATGGCTGGGCCACTTGACAGATCCCCTGAGGGTCATTTGCGAAATCTAGTAACTCAAAATCACCATGTGGTTGATCACACCTTCCACTACAAGACACCATTTGGGAAGCATGAGCCCACTGTGCAAAGCCTCCAAACCCACTATCCCAAGGCGGGCTTTTTGTGATACAATTCATTTGATCATATGAGAGAGTATTTAACGAGCTAATTCTCATAGTGGCCTTTTAAACACTTTTCATTTGCCTTGTAACTTGAACTTGTTTTCATGTCTCCATGCCTCCTGTCAGGAACTTGGCTGCTAGCCACCTTAACCAGTAAAGGCAAATTGGCTGCTCACCTTCTGCAGACAGGCAATGAACCAGTGTAGCATGTTCAAGTAGAAACATTCAGTAGCATTGATTGATTTGATTAAAATTAAAACCGTCAAGTATGTAACGCCGAACTATATTCCTCTGGAATAAACCGTCAATTGTAATAAATCCGCTAAAAATGTCAAATATTAGAAACGTTTAATTTTTCTGTCAGTACGGGATACCTACTTTTGGAGGCCATTACATGCCAAACTGTTTTTATTTTAAAAAAATCCCTACGATCATTATCACCACTCATAAACTATTATATTCATTCTTGTGAAACAGCCACGAATTTTGAAGTCGTTTTAGAAATAAATCCAGGAAAATAAATTGAAATTGAAATTGTTACATCCGTGTAGAGAGGAAAATAAATACATCTGTGTCCACTGTCCAGAATAGAAAAATACAATCCAGAAGTATGTTCCAAATTTGTATTTTATTCCAACATGCATGCCTAGATAATCGTGAAAACGATTTCGTCTCTGAACAGCACTACAAAGCTCACAAGGGACGGGAAGGTGGTTCAGGAGGCCCCCCACCTGTGCTTCCCGAGACGCAACCAATTTTACAGCCTAATTCCTGAAACACGACCGACCCGCAACCAACCCATAACCGACCCATAGCCTGTGTCCTGCGACACAACGGACCATCCCCAAGTTGCGTCTTAGGACGCAACGGATCCTGCAACGTTGCGTCCGCGACCTAGAACGCAGCGTCCTGAACAACAAAGATGGGAAATTGAGTTGCCAACCTGACAGTGGTAGTTGCATGCCAAAGCTTACAAGGGGTGGGAATCTGAGTTGCCAACCTGGCAGTGGTGGTTGCGTGCCAAAGCTTACAAGGGGTGGGAATCTGGGTTGCCAGCCTGGCAGCGGTGGTTGCATGCCAAAGCTTACAAGGGGTGGGAATCTGGGTTGCCAACCTGGGAGTGGTGGTTGCGTGCCAAAGCTTTCAAGGGGTGGGAATCTGGATTGCCAGCCTGGCAGTGGTGGTTGCGTGCCAAAGCTTACAAGGGGTGGGAATCTGAGTTGCCAACCTGGCAGTGGTGGTTGCGTGCCAAAGCTTGCAAGGGGTGGGAATTGTGAGTTTCCGGAGTATGTGCAGAGCACAGAGACGAGGGGAAGACGGTAAGGATAAGATCTTTACAGTTAGATAAGCATTCGATCAATGCGCTAGGAGGAAGTACTGAGATGGCGCGGCACCTCAGGGTACCGGCATCAGAGTCCGTGCCATAGCTGGCAGCGGCATCGCAGTACAGTGCAGCAGGGAGGTAGTCCTGTGCACTCTAAGTCACTCTAGGTGAACCGGTGAAACCCGGTGAATAACATCCCCCCCAATTCCTGGTATTCTTCATTCTGAAGAATTCCAGGAATTAGAGGAGTTAAAAAACTAGAGTGACAATTAAAAAACTATTATGGAGGTACAATGCATTTGTAACTCATCAGGCTTGTCAAGGAGTTAATGATAAAATGATACCGGCTATGGCGAGGCAGGCTGGCTCAGCAAAGGTGGTTATCATGTCTAAAGAACTCTCAATCACTGATCTAGGCTGGCAGCTTAAAGGGCTGCCATGGAGGTACAGACTTAAACTGGATAGAAGAGAGCAGCCAGTCATGGTGCAATCAATCAATATCAAGGAAAGGTCTGCGGGATCAGGCTCGGGCCTGTCAGGAGGGTGCTGGGGTGAACTCCTAGGAGCTGCAAGGAGGCTGCAGGGCATACTACAAGGGGCTGCAGGGAAGCTGCAGGGAATGATTCAAGATGGCATTGCACATTAGCAGATGTCTTCAAAGAAATGTCAGTCTACTAAAGTAGCTGGCCCTGATAGGAAGCTGCAAAGGGACAGCATGCTAGATTGCAGGGAAGCTGCTAGGAAACTAAAAGGAAGCTGCAGGTAGGCTGCATGCTAGGGTGCAGAGGGGCTGCTATGGGGCTGGAAGGAAACTGCCAGGCTTGGTTAAAGCTTGTGGAGATAACCTTGGTTACGAGAAGGGCATGATGTCTGGACTAGTCCCCCCATAATTTGGGTTGTAGCTGGATTGCTTGTAACCTAAATTAAAATGCAGACATCTGGTAGAGACTAGGATTATTCTAAATTCAAAAAATTTGACTGCCTGTGAAGGTACATGGGGCAGTACAGGTGGCGTACAATCTAATAAATTCTAGAGTGTTCAGGTCTAATACAACAGATGGGGAGCAATGTTTTAAATACTAGGTGCCTGGCGTGCTGGGGAAGCAGTCAAGGGCAAGCTGATGGCGGACTGCTGCAGGGTAACTTCAAGGTGTCAGCAGCTTGTGGCTGCGAGGTAGCTAGGGTCGCTGCAACGGCACTAGGGGCGGATAAGAAAATGCAGGGACGGTAGGGACTGCTGGTGCTGTTGGGGGCCTGCTGGTCATTGCAGATCAACGTAAGCATAGCTGTGAATGCTGCAGGGAATGCAAGGGCTGCAGGGAATACAACTGATGATGTCATTGCTAGGCTCCCCCATAATTTGGGAGTGAAGGCTAAGTACTGAAATGCTAAATTAGAATCGGGCAGGCATCATGTTGTCAGCATGAAAACATCGAAGGGGTAGAAGCTTGAACAGCACGTGGCTAAGTACATGTGGCAGTACGGGGCAGATCAAGAATTAATTCCTAGAGTGTTCATTACTAATTATTTAACAGATGGTGGGGATTATCAAATTGCACTATGTAACTATGCCATGAGGTTGACTATGCACTGGAAGGTACATGGAATCTGCAGGTCGCTAGTGCTGGACAGCAGTGCAGTTTAGTGCAGCAGTACTTCTGTACATCAGCACATGGGTGCACATGTAGATCATCACACGAGGGTATCGCTCATGCAACAGATCTGTTGTACAGCAGTGCAGGTCAGTGCACAGCAATTCAGTACAGCAGTGCATTACACATGGGTTGTACGTTAGTACCGTACAGCACTTCAATCTGTGCAGTACAGTACATCTGGCTGTACATCAGTGCATCAGGGTTATGTTACACGCACATGTAGATCATCACACGAGGGTATCGCTCATGCAACAGATCTGTTGTACAGCAGTGCAGGTCAGTGCACAGCAATTCAGTACAGCAGTGCATTACACATGGGTTGTACGTTAGTACCGTACAGCACTTCAATCTGTGCAGTACAGTACATCTGGCTGTACATCAGTGCATCAGGGTTATGTTACACGCAGATGAAAATCAGCTCACGAGGGTATCGCTCATGCTTATATCTGCATGCAAGAATAGGTCACATCACATGATGCATTGCAGTTTAGTGCAGCAGTACTTTTGTACATCAGCGCATGGGTGCACAGATGCATGCAATGCATAGGTCAGTCCCCTTGTCTGTACATCAGGACATTTCCCTTTCATGCTATATATACCTCCCCATGTTCCCCTTCACAAGTGTGTCCTTCATCCGATACCCACAAGGATGCATGGTCGCTTGCATGTCCTGTGGTGGTAGCGTGGGAAGGGCAGGTGGGGAATGCCTTGGAGGGCAGAGGTGAGTGGAAGGTGGTGTGATCTGATGACAGTTATCATGTCAGGAGTAGGGCTGACAGTATGCCAGGTGGTGGTGATGTTGCTGTGCTTAGTGGGAGTTGGTTCCTCATCACTAGAGCAGGATGGGGATGTGGATGTGGGAACATAGGTGTTCATGTCCCCCCCATGCAAGTCATTAGAGACATCAGGAGGGAGGATGGTATCAGATGCGAGTGTAGGGATAACTGCAGGTGAGGGAGCACGTGCAAGTTCGGCTGCCTGTGATAGCAATTCCCCCCCATGCAAGTGGTCAGATCTGTCCCCATCATCATTGTGGACAGATTTGTTGTCCCTAGCAGATGTGGCAGCAGGGATGCACAAAGATGCTGGAGGGACAATATCAAATTCAGGTTGCAATGACCTGAGGTAGTTGGTTGCAATGCGGTCTCTCTGCCTATCTAGGAAGATGGCAGGCGATGTATGTACAATGATTCCTTTACCACAGGAGAAGTCAATCCACTCCATTTTTCTATGTCCATGATTCCGTACATGTACTCGAGCACGTTCTTCTTCGTATTTGACTTCGCACAAGGCAAGTGCAAGGGAAGTAGAATTGGCAGAATATAATACAAGGCCTTCAAGGTGGCTAGGAGGTGAATAATCATCAAGGATCCCATTCATGCAATCCTGAAACCAATGTAGGTGGCCTGACGGGGTCCCAAACATTTTTTCAAGGTGTGGAAGGATCAGTTGGGGATGAGAAAAGAGATGGTCTACTTCGGCTAGGATTTGTGGGGCTAGGTGTTCAGCAATGATGCAAGCCCCCGTAATGAGTTCATTATAGTCACCTAGCCTATCCGTAGCCATGTCCAGCTCGTCGTTGATGTAGTGCTCCCATCTGAACCAGTCAGATTTAATTCCAGTAAATAGCATGAAGCAATCATTGTCAAGTGGTCCCATTGTAGGGATTCTTCACGCAGTCCTTGGAAGAGGCAGGATGAAGAATGAGGGATAGGCGACAGTTGGAATTAATCCAGCGACGTGGCCATCGGCGATCTGGAGGTGCCCCCCATCAGGCGTTCAGCCGGATAAGATCCGTCGGGTGTGGCCACAGAGCAGGATGGGTGGCGTCGGGGGCGTTGGCAGAGGGGGTTATTGGAGCGGTGGAGAGGGGGGGGGGGGGGGGACGTTGCGAGGGCAATAGGGGATAAATGGAATCTGGTGGTGAGGCGGCGAGTTGGAGGTGGAGGCCAACTTGGGACAGATCTGGAGAGATGATAGGTCAGGAGGTGGTTGAGAGGTGGCTGCGATTGCTTACGCAACGGGACGTGGGAGATGGGAAGGGGTGGTGGGGGCGCAGTGGAGGTAGAGATGGTTGTCAGGGGGGTGTGTGCTGGACGACAGCTTGATGCTCAATGGAGCAGAATCAATCCGGATACGCGGATGATAAACCGCACAAGAGTGGTGTCCCAGCGGGGAGGTTCTTGTCGGGCGGAGAGCCTTACTCGATCCTTTCAATTGATTCACTCAGCGCGACAACAATCAAAATGCCCTTCAGCTCGGAATACTGTATATCGAGCAAGGACGATCTAAAGCGAAGGGACCGTAACCTGTGAGTTTCCGGAGTATGTGCAGAGCACAGAGACGAGGGGAAGACGGTAAGGATAAGATCTTTACAGTTAGATAAGCATTCGATCAATGCGCTAGGAGGAAGTACTGAGATGGCGCGGCACCTCAGGGTACCGGCATCAGAGTCCGTGCCATAGCTGGCAGCGGCATCGCAGTACAGTGCAGCAGGGAGGAAATCCTGTGCACTCTAAGTCACTCTAGGTGAACCAGTGAAACCCGGTGAATAACAGGAATCTGGTTTGCCAACCTGGCAGTGGTGGTTGCGTGCCAAAGCTTACAAGGGGTGGGAATCTGGATTGCCAACCTAGCAGTGGTGGTTGGATGCCAAAGCTTATAAAGGGTGGGAATCTGGGTTGCCAGTCTGGCAGTGGTGGTTGCATGCCAAAGCTTACGAGGGGTGGGAATCTGATAACTTGTCCCGAAGGCCTAAACCTGACCGAGGAGTCATCCCCATGGCCCCTGAGCAGGTTGTCAGTGGTGGGCATGATTGATACCTACAGCAGCAGCCGAAGTGAAGCTTGGCGGGGTCTATACACTCATGTTTTAGCATGCCCAGTGTGGCAGGCAGAGGCTCATAGATTGTCAATAGTGGGCATGATTCTTATTTCACATTTCTGGGGGCCAGGTCTTAGCAAGAAGTTGTCCCCACAGATGGGCTTACTCTTTTATAGGAGTGGCAACGCCATTCGAACGGAATCCTTAGTGTCGCTGGTTTGTGACGGGAGACCCATCTTCTGGAGTGAAAGTTCTTTCGCAACTTTAAAAAAGGATATAGGAAGCTACACGAGGATAGGTGTTATAAGCAATGCCTTAAATGACGGTGGTTTAGATCATGCGCACGGTTTGAACGGTTTGACGCCTTCATGGCTTTATCTCCTTTAAACGGTAGAAGCACGGAAGAGGCATGGAACAACTGTTATTGAATACTTTTATTCTTTTGAACTGGGCCCTGCCAGGGACAACAGTACAGCAACATGCCATGGGCCATCCGACATCTCTCCCCCATGGGACATGGACAACTTCTGCCTGTCATCTTGCCGGTCATCACGTAATATTGGCACAGCGATGACAGTACACTCCAAGGACTAGCGGACCGCGGAGTCGGAAAATGATTCGATTCCCATCGGACACGATTTCTAGGCTGCCCTCGACTGCATGCTCGCGAAGCCTTACCTTCAAGCATCTAAAATCTTTCTTTCTTCCGACTTTCTTGCCCTCTCATCTTTTCTCCTAGGCGCCGAAGCCAGTTTTTTTCATGGACACGTAGCTTTTCGTCGCCATTGTGTCGTTCCATGGCGACGTGTGTGGCTTGAATCGGTATTTGTGAGCTGCCGAGGTAGTATGTTCGCTCGTCTTTACGCAACCCACTCCTCCTGTTCCACGCCTTCTTTCAACTCATTTAGAGCAGTATAAGTATCGCATTTAGCAAGAGAAGAGCCGCCCAACACTGCCAACGGCAGTCCGCATGGAGTTCGCGGGCCATTACGTCACAGGCCTCGGGGTAAGCAAACGGGAGCTATCGAATCATTGACCGTTTGACTGACGTGCTTTACGTGTTATACGTGCTCACCCGATATCGCTTGCTGAGCGCACGCCACTGAACCCCCCCCCCCCCCCCCCCGACACACACACACACACACACACTCACACACACACACACACACACACCACACACACACGTACACACCGCCACCATAACAGCTGCAGCATCAGCATCAGCAACATCAAATCTCTCCCCATTCCGACCTCCGCCAATGCCCTTCCTACCTACCTTACATTACCTAACTAACGAACTAACAAACTAAATACTTACCAACCAACCAACTAACTAACTAACTAACTAACTAACTAACTAACTAACTAACTAACCAACTAACTAACTGACTAACTAACTAACTAACTTACTAACTAATCAACTAACTAACTAACTAACTAACTAACTAACTTACTAACTAACTAACTAACTTACTTACTAACTAACTGACTAACTAACTAACTAACTAACTAACCAACCAACAAACCAACAAACAGACTAAAGAACTAACCTACCTACCTGGTCGGCTGGCTGGCTGGCTGGCTGGCTGGCTGGCTGGCTGGCTAACTAACTAACTAACTGACTAACTAACTAACTAACTATCTAACTAACTAACTAACTAACTAACCTACCTACCTACGAACATGGCAGGATGTCGAGCTTTCAAGATGGGATGCGACAAGCATAAGTAAGCACTGTGCCTTGGTGGTTGGTGGTTGGTGGTTGCCCCCAGTGCAAGCATAAGTAAGCACTGTGCCTTGGTGGTTGGTGGTTGGTGGTTGCCCCCAGTGCAAGCATAAGTAAGCACTGTGCCTTGGTGGTTGGTCGTTGGTGGTTGGCCCCAAAGCAAGCATTAGTAAGCACTGTGCCTTCGTGGTTAGCCCCAGTGCAAGCAAATGGGCCGGCCCCCTCAACCTCACGCTTCAAGGCGTACTATTTTGTATTTATTAAATTTTGTGTCAAGAGCTGTTGCTACCTTGGTGCAGTGTCGATGTTTGGTTGGTGTGGTGTAGATGTTTAGTTGGTGTGGTGTAGATGTTTGGTTGGTGTGGTGTAGATGGTTGGTTGGTGTGGTGTAGATGTTTGGTTAGTGTGGTGTAGATGGTTGGTGTGGTGTCGAAGTTTGGTTGGTGCGGTATCAATGTTGGGTTGGTGTGGTATAGATGTTTGGTTGGTGTGGTGTAGATGTTTGGTTGGTGTGGTGTCCATGTTTGGTTGGTGTGGCGTCGATGTTTGGTTGGTGTGGTGTAGATGTTGGTGTGGTGTAGATGTTTGGTTGGTGTGGTGTAGATGTTTGGTTGGTGTGGTGTTGATGTTTGGTTGGTGTGGTGTCCATGTTTGGTTGGTATGGTGTCCATGTTTGGTTCGTGTGGTGTCCATGTTTGGTTGGTGTGGTGTCCATGTTTGGTTGGTGTGGTGTCCATGTTTGGTTGGTGTGTTGTCCATGTTTAGTTGGTGTGGTGTCCATGTTTGGTTCGTGTGGTGTCGATGTTTGGTTGGTGTGGTGTAGATGTTTGGTTGGTGTGGTGTCCATGTTTGGTTGGTGTGGTGCCCATGATGGTTGGTGTGGTGTCGATGTTTGGTTGGTGTGGTGTCCATGTTTGGTTGGTGTGGTGTGAATGTTTGGTTGGTGTGGTGTCCATGTTTGGTTGGTATGGTGTCCATGTTTGGTTGGTGTGGTGTCGATGTTTGGTTGGTGTGTTTGGTTGGTGTGGTGTCCATGTTTGGTTGGTGTGGTGTCGATGTTTGGTTGTGTGGTGTCCATGTTTGGTTGGTGTGGTGTCCATGTTTGGTTGGTGTGGTGTCGATGTTTGGTTGGTGTGGTGTCCATGTTTGGTTGGTGTGGTGTCGATGTTTGGTTGGTGTGGTGTCCATGTTTAGTTGGTGTGGTGTCCATGTTTGGTTCGTGTGGTGTCGATGTTTGGTTGGTGTGGTGTAGATGTTTGGTTGGTGTGGTGTCGATGTTTGGTTGGTGTGGTGTCCATGTGGTTGGTTGGTGGTGGTGTGTCCATGTTTGGTTGGTGTGGTGTCCATGTTTGGTTGGTGTGGTGTCGATGTTTGGTTGGTGTGGTGTCCATGTTTGGTTGGTGTGGTGTCCATGTTTGGTTGGTGTGGTGTCCATGTTTGGTTGGTGTGGTGTCATGTTTGGTTGGTGTGGTGTCGATGTTTGGTTGGTGTGGTGTCGATGTTTGGTTGGTGTGGTGTCCATGTTTGGTTGGTGTGGTGTCCATGTTTGGTTGGTGTGGTGTCCATGTTTGGTTGGTGTGGTGTCCATGTTTGGTTGGTGGTGGTGTTCCATGTTTGGTTGGTGTGGTGTCCATGTTTGGTTGGTGTGGTGTCGATGTTTGGTTGGTGTGGTGTCCATGTTTGGTTGGTGTGGTGTAGATGTTTGGTTGGTGTGGTGTCCATGTTTAGTTGGTGTGGTGTCCATGTTTGGTTCGTGTGGTGTCGATGTTTGGTTGGTGTGGTGTCGATGTTTGGTTGGTGTGGTGTCCATGTTTTGGTTGGTGTGGTGTCCATGTTTGGTTGGTGTGGTGTCATGTTTGGTTGGTGTGGTGTCCATGGTTTGGTTGGTGTGGCGTTGATGTTTGGTTGGTGTGGTGTCGATGTTTGGTTGGTGTGGTGTAGATGTTTGGTTGGTGTGGTGTAGATGTTTGGTTGGTGTGGTGTCCATGTTTGGTTGGTGTGGTGTCCATGTTTGGTTGGTGTGGTGTTGTTGTTTGGTTGGTGTGGTGTTGATGTTTGGTTGGTGTGGTGTCGATGTTTGGTTGGTGTGGTGTATGTTGGTGTGGTGTCCATGTTTTGGTTGGTGTGGTGTCCATGTTTGGTTGGTGTGGTGTGATGTTTGGTTGGTGTGGTGTCCATGTTTGGTTGGTGTGGTGTCCATGTTTGTTTGGTGTGGTGTCCATGTTTGGTTGGTGTGGTGTCCATGTTTGGTTGGTGTGGTGTAGATGTTTGGTTGGTGTGGTGTAGATGTTTGGTTGGTGTGGTGTCCATGTTTGGTTGGTGTGGTGTCGATGTTTGGTTGGTGTGGTGTCCATGTTTGGTTGTGTGGTTGTGTGGTGTCCATGTTTGGTTGGTGTGGTGTTGGTGTTTGGTTGGTGTGGTGTAGATGTTTGGTTGGTGTGGTGTCCATGTTTGGTTGGTGTTTGGTGTGTGTGTCCATGGTTTGGTTGGTGTGGTGTCCATGTTGGTTGGTGTGGTGGTGTAGATGTTTGGTTGGTGTTGTTTTGGTTGGTGTGGTGTTATGTTTTGGTTGGTGTGGTGGTCCATGTTTGGTTGGTGTGGTGTCCATGTTTTTGGTGGGGTGTGGTGTCCATGTTTGGTTGGTGTGGTGTGATGTTTGGTTGGTGTGGTGTCCATGTTTTGGTTGGTGTGGTGTTGGTTTGTTGGTGTGGTGTCATGTTTGGTTGGTGTGGTGTCCATGTTTTTGGTTGGTGTGGTGTGTGGTGTCCATGTTTGGTTGGTGTGGTGTCCATGTTTGGTTGGTGGTGGTGTCCATGTTTGGTTGTGTGGTGTCCATGTTGGTTGGTGTGGTGTAGATGTTTGGTTGGTGTGGTGTCCATGTTTGGTTGGTGTGGTGTCGATGTTTGGTTGGTGTGGTGTGATGTGGTTGGTGTGGTGTCCATGTTTGGTTGGTGGTGTCCATGTTTGGTTGGTGTGGTGTCGATGTTTGGTTGGTGTGGTGTCCATGTTTTGGTTGGTGTGGGTGTCCATGTTTGGTTGGTGTGGTGTCGATGTTTGGTTGGTGTGGTGTCCATGTTTGGTTGGTGTGGTGTGCATGTTTGGTTGGTGTGGTGTCCATGTTTGGTTGGTGTGGTGTAGATGTTTGGTTGGTGTGGTGTGATGGTTTGGTTGGTGTGGTGTAGATGTTTGGTTGGTGTGGTGTCCATGTTTTGGTTGGTGTGTGTGTGTTTGGTTGGTGTGGTGTCCATGTTTGGTTGGTGTGGTGTCCATGTTGGTTGGTGGGTGTCCATGTTTGGTTGGTGTGTGTCGATGTTTGGTTGGTGTGGTGTCCATGTTTGGTTGGTTGTGTGGGTGTTGATGTTTTGGTTGGTGTGGTGTGATGTTTGGTTGGTGGTGTGGTGTCCATGTTTGGTTGGTGTGGTGTCCATGTTTGGGTTGGTGTGGTGTCGATGGTTTTGGTTGGTGTGGTGTCCATGTTTGGTGTGGTGATGTTTGGTTGGTGTGGTGTCCATGTTTGGTTGGTGTGGTGCATGTTTGGTTGGTGTGGTGTCCATGTTTGGTTGGTGTGGTGTCCATGTTTGGTTGGTGTGGTGTCCATGTTTGGTTGGTGTGGTGTCGATGTTTGGTTGGTGTGGTGTCCATGTTTGGTTGGTGTGGTGTCCATGTTTGGTTGGTGTGGTGTCCATGTTTGGTTGGTGTGGTGTCCATGTTTGGTTGGTGTGGTGTCCATGTTTGGTTGGTGTGGTGTCCATGTTTGGTTGTGTGGTGTTGATGTTTGGTTGGTGTGGTGTCCATGTTTTGGTTGGTGTGGTGTCGATGTTTGGTTGGTGTGGTGTCCATGTTTGGTTGGTGTGGTGTAGATGTTTGGTTGGTGTGGTGTCCATGTTTTGTTTGGTTGGTGTGGTGTCCATGTTTTGGTTGGTGTGGTGTCGATGTTTGGTTGGTGTGGTGTCCATGTTTTGGTTGGTGTGGTGTCCATGTTTGGTTGGTGTGGTGTCGATGTTTGGTTGGTGTGGTGTCCATGTTTGGTTGGTGTGGTGTCCATGTTGGTTGGTGTGGTGTCGATGTTTGGTTGGTGTGGTGTCCATGTTGGTTGGTGTGGTGTCATGTTTGGTTGGTGTGGTGTCCATGTTTGGTTGGTGTGGTGTGATGTTTGGTTGGTGTGGTGTCCATGTTTGGTTGGTGTGGTGTCCATGGTTTGTTGGTGTGGGTGTCCATGTTGGTTGGTGTGGTGTCTGTTTGGTTTGGTGTGGTGTCGATGTTTGGTTGGTGTGGTGTCCATGTTTGGTTGGTGTGGTGTGATGTTTGGTTGGTGTGGTGTCCATGTTTGGTTGGTGTGGTGTCATGTTTGGTTGGTGTGGTGTAGATGTTTGGTTGGTGTGGTGTCCATGTTTGGTTGGTGTGGTGTCCATGTTTGGTTGGTGTGGTGTCCATGTTTGGTTGGTGTGGTGTAGATGTTGGTTGGTGTGTGTCCATGTTTGGTTGGTGTGGTGTCCCATGTTTGGTTGGTGTGGTGTCCATGTTTGGTTGGTGTGGTGTCCATGTTTGGTTGGTGTGGTGTCCATGTTTGGTTGGTGTGGTGTCCATGTTTGGTTGGTGTGGTGTCGATGTTTGGTTGGTGTGGTGTCCATGTTTGGTTGGTGTGGTGTCCATGTTTGGTTGGTGGTTGGTTGGTGGTGGTGTCCATGTTTGGTTGTGTGGTGTCGATGTTTGGTTGGTGTGGTGTCCATGTTTGGTTGGTGTGGTGTCCATGTTTGGTTGGTGTGGTGTCCATGTTTGGTTGGTGTGGTGTCCATGTTTGGTTTGTGGTGTCGATGTTTGGTTGGTGTGGTGTCGATGTTTGGTTGGTGTGGTGTCCATGTTTGGTTGGTGTGGTGTCCATGTTTGGTTGGTGTGGTGTCCATGTTTGGTTGGTGTGGTGTCCATGTTTGGTTGGTGTGGTGTCCATGTCTGGTGTGGTGGTGTTGTTTGGTTGTGTGGTTGTGTAGATGTTTGGTTGGTGTGGTTGTACATGTTTGGTTTGGTGTGGTGTCCATGTTTGGTTGGTGTGGTGTCATGTTTGGTTGGTGTGGTGTCCATGTTTGGTTGGTGTGGTGTCCATGTTTGGTTGGTGTGGTGTGTTTTGGTTGGTGTGGTGTCCATGTTTGGTTGGTGTGGTGTCATGTTTGGTTGGTGTGGTGTCCATGTTTGGTTGGTGTGGTGTGATGTTTGGTTGGTGTGGTGTCCATGTTTGGTTGGTGTGGTGTCGATGTTTGGTTGGTGTGGTGTCCATGTTTGGTTGGTGTGGTGTAGATGTTTGGTTGGTGTGGTGTAGATGTTTGGTTGGTGTGGTGTCCATGTTTGGTTGGTGTGGTGTCCATGTTTGGTTGGTGTGGTGTCCATGTTTGGTTGGTGTGGTGTCCATGTTTGGTTGGTGTGGTGTCCATGTTTGGTTGGTGTGGTGTAGATGTTTGGTTGGTGTGGTGTCCATGTTTGGTTGGTGTGGTGTGCATGTTTGGTTGGTGTGGTGTCCATGTTTGGTTGGTGTGGTGTCCATGTTTGGTTGGTGTGGTGTCCATGTTGGTTGGTGTGGTGTCCGATGTGTTGGTTTGGTGTGGTGTCCATGTTTGGTTGGTGTGGTGTCCATGTTTGGTTGGTGTGGTGTCCATGTTTGGTTGGTGTGGTGTCCATGTTTGGTTGGTGTGGTGTCCATGTTTGGTTGGTGTGGTGTCGATGTTTGGTTGGTGTGGTGTCCATGTTTGGTTGGTGTGGTGTCCATGTTTGGTTGGTGTGGTGTCGATGTTTGGTTGGTGTGGTGTCCATGTTTTTGGTTGGGTGTGGTGTCGATGTTTGGTTGGTGTGGTGTAAGATGTTTTTGTGGTGGTGTGGTGTCCCGATGTTTGGTTTGGTTGGTGTTGTTTGGTTGGTGTGGTGTAGATGTTTGGTTGGTGTGGTGTCCATTTGTTGGTGTGTGTAGATGTTTGGTTGGTGTGGTGTATGTTTGGTTGGTGTGGTGTGGTGTCCATGTCTGTTTGGTTGGTGTGGTGTCCATGTTTGGTTGGTGTGGTGTCCATGTTTGTTGGTTGTGGTGTCCATGTTTTGGTTGGTGTGGTGTCATGTTTGGTTGGTGTGGTGTCGATGTTTGTTGGTTTTGTTGGTGTATGTTTGGTTGGTGTGGTGTGCATGTTTGGTTGGTGTGGTGTCCATGTTTGGTTGGTGTGGTGTCGATGTTTGGTTGGTGTGGTGTCGATGTTTGGTTGGTGTGGTGTCCATGTTTGGTTGGTGTGGTTTCGATGTTTGGTTGGTGTGGTGTCCATGTTTGGTTGGTGTGGTGTCCATGTTTGGTTGGTGTGGTGTCGATGTTTGGTTGGTGTGGTGTAGATGTTTGGTTGGTGTGGTGTCCATGTTTGGTTGGTGTGGTGTCGATGTTTGGTTGGTGTGGTGTCCATGTTTAGTTGGTTGGTGTGGTGTAGATGTTTGGTTGGTGTGGTGTGCATGTTTGGTTGGTGTGGTGTAGATGTTTGGTTGGTGTGGTGTCGATGTTTGGTTGGTGTGGTGTAGATGTTTGGTTGGTGTGGTGTCCATGTTTGGTTGGTGTGGTGTCGATGTTTGGTTGGTGTGGTGTCCATGTTTGGTTGGTGTGGTTGGTGTGTCCATGTTTGGTTGGTGTGGTGTAGATGTTTGGTTGGTGTGGTGTCCCGATGTTTGGTTGGTGTGGTGTCCAGGTTGGTGTGGTGTCCATGTTTGGTTTGTGGTTGGTGTGGGTCCATGTTTGGTTGGTGTGTTGTGTTTGGTTGGTGTGTGGTGTCCATGTTTGGTTGGTGTGGTGTCCGTTGTTTGGTTGTGTGTGTTGGATGTTTGGTTGGTGTGGTGTCCATGTTTGGTTGGTGTGGTGTCCATGTTTGGTTGGTGTGGTGTTGTTGTTTGGTTGGTGTGGTGTCCATGTTTGGTTGGTGTGGTGTCCATGTTTGGTTGGTGTGGTGTCGATGTTTGGTTGGTGTGGTGTCCATGTTTGGTTGGGTGTGGTGTTCGATGTTTGGTTGGTGTGTTTGGTTGGTGTGGTGTCCATGTTTGGTTGGTGTGGTGTCCATGTTTTGGTTGGTGTGGTGTCCATGTGGTTGGTTGGTGTGGTGTCGATGTTTTGGTTGGTGTGGTGTCGATGTTTGGTTGGTGTGGTGTCCATCCGGTGTCCATGTTTGGTTGGTGTGGTGTCGATGTTTGGTTGGTGTGGCGTTGTTGTTTGGTTGGTGTGGTGTCCATGTTTGGTTGGTGTGGTGTCCATGTTTGGTTGGTGTGGTGTCCATGTTTGGTTGGTGTGGTGTCGATGTTTGGTTGGTGTGGTGTCCATGTTTGGTTGGTGTGGTGTAGATGTTTGGTTGGTGTGGTGTTGGTGTTTGTGTTGGTGTGGTGTAGATGTTTGGTTGGTGTGGTGTCCATGTTTTGGTTGGTTTGTTTGGTGTGTGTCCATGTTTTGGTTGGTTTGTGGTGTGTTCCATGTTTTGGTTGGTTTGGGTGTGGTGGTTAGATGTTTGGTTGGTGTGGTGTCGATGTTTTGGTTGGTGTGGTGTCCATGTTTGGTTTGGTTAGTTCCATGTTTGGTTGGTGTGGTGTCCATGTTTGGTTGGTGTGGTGTTTGTTTGGTTGGTGTGGTGTCGATGTTTGGGGTGTGGTGTTTTGGTTGGTGTGGTGTCCAGTTTGGTTGGTGGTGGTTTGGGTGTGTCCATGTTTGGTTGGTGTGGTGTCCATGTTTGGTTGGTGTTTGGTTGTTTTGTGTGGTGGTCCATGTTTGGTTGGTGTGGTGTCCATGGTTGGTTGTTGGTGTGGTGTTGTTGTTTGTTGGTGTGTGCATGTTTGGTTGGTGTGGTTGTTGTTTGGTTGGTGTGGTGTCTGTTTGGTTGGTGTGGTGTCCATGTTTGGTTGGTGTGTGTCCATGTTTGGTTGGTGTGGTGTCGATGTTTGGTTGGTGTGGTGTCCATGTTTGGTTGGTGTGGTGTCCATGTTTGGTTGGTGTGGTGTCCATGTATGTCCATGTTTGGTTGGTGTGGTGTCAGCATGTGGTTGGTTGGTGGTGTGTGTCATGTTTGGTTGGTGTGGTGTTGTTTGGGTTGGTGTGGTGTCCATGTTGGGGTGGTGTCCATGTTTGGTTGGTGTGGCTGTTTGGTTGGTGTGGTGTCCATGTTTGGTTGGTGTGGTGTATGTTATGTTTGGTTGGTGTGGTGTCCATTTTGGTTGGTGTGGTGTCCGATGTTTGGTTGGTGTGGTGTTGGTTGTTGGTTGGTGTGGTGTCCATGTTTGGTTGGTGTGGTGTCCAGTGTTTGGTTGGTGTGGTGTCCATGTTTTTGGTGGTGTTGGATGTTTGGTTGGTGTGGTGTCCATGTTTAGATTGGTGTGGTGTCCATGTTTGGTTGGTGGGTGTAGATGTTTGGTTGGTGTGGTGTCATGTTTGGTTGGTGTGGTGTCCATTTTTTGGTGTTGCTGGTGTCCATGTTTGGTTGGTGTGGTGTTCATGTTTGGTTGGTTGTGGTGGTCCATGTTTTGGTTGGTGTGGTGTAGAGATGTTTGGTTGGTGTGGTGTTAGATGGTTGGTGTGGTGTCGATGTTTGGTTGGTGTGGTGTCCATGTTTGGTTTGTGTGGTGTAGATGTTTGGTTTGTGTGGTGTCCATGTTTGGTTGGTGTGGTGAAGATGTTTGGTTGGTGTGGTATAGATGTTTGGTTGGTGTGGTGTAGGTGTTTGGTTTGTGTGTGGATGGTTGTTGGTGTGGTGTAGATGCTGTGGTTGGTGGTGTGGTAGATGTTTTGGTTCGTGTGTGTAGATGTGGGTCTGGTTTGGAATGCACACATACATACACACGCTAAGACCCTAGACTCCATCAAGCTGCGGGTAGGGAATCAGGAAAAATGCCACCATCCTCCTCCTCCTCCTCCTCCTCCTCATCATCATCATCATCATCATCATCATCATCATCACAAACACACTCACAAACAAACACTCACTAACACACACTGACAAACACATAAATAAATACGATATTAATATCATACGATACAATAGACAAATCATACAATATATAAATATATGATATATCATACAATATATAAATATATGATATATCATACAATATATAAATATATGATATATCATACAATATATAAATATATGATATATCATACAATATATAAATATATGATATATCATAAAATTGTAAAATATGATATATCACACAAATATATAAATATATGAAATATCATACAATATATAAATATATATATATCATACAATATATAAATATGATATATCACACAATATATAATATATGATATATCATACATATTAATATGATATATCACACAATATATATAAATATATGAAATATCATACAATAAATAAATATATGATATATCATACAATATCGTATGACATGCCGCCCGATAATCTTGGAACCACTTTGAAAACCCTTTTATTCAGAAGCTGCCCTTGTCCTCTCGTGCATTGCTCTTCCTCATAGTTACACACACACACACACACACACACACACACACACATACACATACACACACATACACACATACACACACCCTTCCATTCAAAGCTGCCCTTGTCCTCTCGTGCATTGCTCTTCCTCATAGTCATCCCACTAGCCCCCCCCCCCCCCCCCCCCCCCAACACACACACACGCATACACATACACATAAATACACACACATTCACACACATACACATACACATAAATACACACACATTCACACTGAGCGATACACCCTCTTAAATGTGCAAGCCCTCGTGCCTCTCGTGCAGTGCTCTCTCCTCATGCGTTATCCCACTCCCCCCACCCCACCGCACCCCGACACACACACACACACTCACCACCACCACCACACACAGACAAACACACACACAAACTATTGAAAACTCTAATCATATCTTTCTACTTACCCACGAGCAGAGCGCCTTAAGAGGGATGAACGCTGACCACCCTGGCGCATATGGTGGAGGTGTTTGGCAGGCGCAGCGCTGTAGCACAAGTGAGGCAGCACCACGGTTCCTTTTTTGTTTTGTTTTAGCAGAGCGCCTTCTAGGCAGCTCCTTTCCCCCACCCTTGGGTCTAACCAAAGTCTGGCTTGGTGCCACACGTGGCGCTGTAGCACAAGTTGAGGTAGCACCATGGGTTTCTTTTTTTGGGGCTAGACGCGTTGCAGCTTCTAGGCATCTCCTTTCCCCATGAGTGCCTGTAAAGATAGGTGAGGCAGCACCACGGTTTCTTTTTTGGGCTATGCGTTGCAGCTTCTAGGCAGCTCCTTTGGCAGGCGCAGAGCTGTAGCACAGGGTGATGGCAGCACCAGGTTTTTTTTTTTTTTTTTTTTTAGGCAGAGCGCCTAATGAGGGATGGCACTGACACCCTGGCGCATTTGGTCGGCGTGTTTGGCAGGCAACAGTGCGTTGTAGCACAGTGAGGCAGCACCACTGTTCCTTATTTGGGCTACGTGTAGCAGCTTCTAGGCAGCTCCTTTCCCCCACCCTTAGGTCAAACCCAAAGCTGGCTGGTGCAGATGCGGTGCTGTAGCACTGGTGAGGTAGCAACACTTTTCCTTTTTGGGGTTACACGTAGCAGCTTCTAATCAGCTCCTTTCCCCCAGCATTACGTCAAACCCAAAGCTGGCTGGTGCAGACGCGGTGCTGTAGCACTGGTGAGGTAGCATCACTTTTTCTTTTGGGGGCTATGCGTAGCAGCTTCTATGCAGCTCCTTTCCCCCATCACTGTATCACAGGTGAGGTAGCATCACTTTTCCTTTTTGGGGCTACGCGTAGCAGGTTCTAGGCAGCTCTTTCGGCAGGCGCAGCACTGTAGCACAAGTGAGGCAGCACCACTATTCCTTTTTGGGGCTAAGTGTAGTAGTTTCTAGTCAGCTCCTTTCCCCCAGCATTAGGTCAAACCCAAAGCTGGCTAGTGCACACGCGGTGCTGTAGCACTGGTGAGGTAGCATCACTTTTTCTTTTTGGGGCTATGCGTAGCGGGTTCTAGGCAGCTCTTTTGGCAGGCGCAGCACTGTAGCACAAGTGAGGCAGCACCACTATTCCTTTTTGGGGCTAAGTGTAGTAGTTTCTAGTCAGCTCCTTTCCCCCACCCTTAGGTCAAACCCAGAGCTGGCTAGTGCAGACGCGGTGCTGTAGCACTGGTGAGGTAGCATCGCTTTTCCTTTTGGGGGCTACGCGTAGCACTGTAGCACAAGTGAGGCAGCACCACTATTTATTGTGTGGACTACCCGTAGCGGATTCTAGTCAGCTCCTTTCCCCCACCCTTGGGTCTAACCCAAAGCTGGCTAGTGCACACGTGGTGCTGTAGCACAAGTGAGGTAACACCACGGTTTCATTTTTGCGGCTATGCGTAGCATCTTCTAGGCAGCTCCTTTCCCCAATCACTGTAGCACAAGTGAGGTAACACCACTGTTCCTTTTTTGGGCTACGCGTAGCAGCTTCTAGACAGCTCCTTTGGTAGGTGCTGAGCTGTAGCAGGTTCCATGTCTTGTATTTGACTAATCACTATTTGCACGCTTGTCCAAATATAAGTGTTTGGTGCAGCCAGTTGCAGCCAGCCTGGCAGTGGCTGTAACATTTGATTACTTGCCAGCCTGTCATTGCCAGCCGCTTGGGTCGTGTATTTTGAAAGTCTTTGGTGCAGCCAGCTTGGCAGTGGCTGTAACATTTGATTACTTGCCAGCCTGTCATTGCCAGCCGCTTGTTTGGTGTATTTTGAAAGTCTTTGGTGCAGCCAGCTTGGCAGTGGCTGTAACATTTGATTACTTGCCAGCCTGTCATTGCCAGCCCGCTTGTCCGTGTATTTTGAAAGTGGTTTGGTGCAGTCAGCTTGGCAGTGGGCTGTAACATTTGATTACTGCCAGCTTCATTGCCAGCCGCTTGTCCGGTGTATGTTTGGAGTGTTTGGTGCAGCCAGTTGCAGCCATTCTGGCAGTTGCGGTAACATGTGATTACTTGCCAGCCTGTCATTGCCGGCCGCTTGCCTGATGCATGTTGGGAGTGGTTGGAGCAGCCAGCCTGGCAGTGATGCTAACATGTGATTACTTGCCAGCCTGTCATTGCCAGGTGCTTGTCCGGTGTATTTTGGGAGTGTTTGGTGCAGCCAGTTGCAGCCAGTCTGGCAGTGGTGATAACATGTGATTACTTGCCAGCCTGTCATTGACAGCCGCTTGCCTGATGCATGTTGGGAGAAGTTGGAGCAGCCAGCTGGCCAGTGGCGGTACATGTGATTACTTGCCAGCCTGTCATTGCCAGCCGCTTGCCTGATGCATGTTAAGAGTGGTTGGTGCAGCCAGCCTGGCAGTGGCGGTAACTTTTGATTACTTGCCAGCCTGTCATTGCCAGGTGCTTGCCCGATGCATGTTGCAAGTGTTTGGACTTCAGAGGTACAGTTGCGGCTTTAGTCCCTTTAGCTTATTTAAGCTGTTACATACATACAATGGACTGGACTGGACTGGACTGGACTGGATCTGACTGGAACTGACGGACTGGACTGGAACATTCACCACTCGGTGGCACAATACTGCCATGTCCACTGTAAATGTATGTGACAGGTTAAATAGGCTAAAAAATCCACCCACTACCTACCCCACCACCCACCCCCACTTCCCACACACACACCCTACGGAGCCACCACACACCACACCACACACACACACACACACAATCCCCCACACCCCCCCCACGGTCCACCCACCCCCCCCCCACCACACACACAGCATGCACACACACACACATGGACTGGAATGGACTGTTAAACATTCATACACTGTGGCACAATGCTTTTCATATCCTACGGTAATTAGTAATTCACAGATATCGCAACAATGATGGAAATGGTGAAAGAAAGGAAGTTGTTGCCAGCCTTTGCCGAGCCTGCGCCAGATTGTTGCCAGCCTGTTGCCAGCCTGCCGTCAGATTGTTGCCAGCCTGTTGCCAGCCTGCCGCCAGATTGTTGGCCAGCTCTGTTGCCAGCCTGCCGCCAGATTGTTGCCAGCCTTTATTGCCAGCCTGTTGCCAGCCTGCCGTCAGAGTTGCTGCCAGCCTGTTTGCCAGCCTGCCGCCAGATTATTGCCAGCCTGCTGCCAGATTGTTGCCAGCCCTGTTGCCAGCCTGCCGCCAGAATTGTTGCCAGCCTGTTGCCAGCCTGCCGTCAGATTGTTGCCAGCCTGTTGCCAGCCTGCCGCCAGATTGTTGCCAGCCTGTTTGCCAGCCTGCCGCCAGATTGGTTGCCAGCCTGTTGCCAGCCTGCCGCCAGATTTGTTGCCAGCCTGTTGCCAGCCCCCCCCCCCCCCCCCTGCCGCCAGATTGTATTAAGGTATTCCTTGCCTTCAAAACAAAAAAGGATGGAAAACTTTATTCCTTGCATTCAAAACATAATACAATAGCAAACCTTATTACTTGCCTTCAAAAGATACATGATAGAAAACCTTATTCCTTGTCCTCAAAACACAAAACGATTTAAAACTTTATTCCTTGCCTTCAAAACCGAATACAATATAAAACCTTTTCCTTGCCTTCAAAACATAATAAGATGGAAAACCTTAATCCTTGCATTCACAACAATATAGGATGGAAACCTTATTCCTTGCATTCAAGACATAAAAGGATGACAACCTTATTCCTTGCATTCAAGACATAAAAGGATGACAACCTTATTCCTTGCATTCAAGACATAAAAGGATGACAACCTTATTCCTGTCCTCAAAACACACAAAACAAATAGCAAACTTGTTCCTTGCCCTACAAAAACAAAACGATAGAAAAGTTATTCCTTGCTTCAAAACAGTATACGATAGCAAAACTTGTTCCATGCCTTCAAAACATAAGAAGATGGAAATCCTTAATTCCTTGCATTCAAAATGTAATACAATAGCAAACTTATTAACTTCCCTTCAAAGCATGATCCGAAAGAAAACCTTGTTAATTGCCTTCAAAACATAATACGATAGAAAACCTTATTCCTTGCCGTTATAACATAATAGGATAGAAATCCTTATTCCTTGCATTCAAAACATAAAGGGGTAGAAAAGCTTGTTCCTTGCATTCGAAACATAATAGGATGGAAAACCTTGGTACCTGCATTCAAACATAATAGGATAGACAACTTCTATGCAGCATTGCATGCGACGCTAAAAAATGGCGGAAATTGTTCGCGATGGAGCATTAGGTGGTAACTGAAGCGAGTTAGTTTCGAGTCCGTTGGCTGACGTGACAGGCTTCGTCTCGGTCAAAAGGTCGGTCGGTTGGTCGGTCAGTCGCACAGACGGACAAATGGGTAACCCTGGGGGATCCTGCTCCCTTGAAAAGGGGGCTCTGGAAAACTTTACACAACAAAGGATATAAAACCACCAACCAACTACCCAACCACGCAACCAACTTGCTTTCCACGAAACAAAGTGATATAACTGCCACCACTACCGACCACCTAACTACCTCAACTACCACCAACTTGCCTTCACACACAAAGGATACAAAACTACACCGAATACCAACCGCCAACTACCATGCTCAACTATCAACTACCAACCAACTTGCTTCACAACAAAGGATACAAAAATACCAACCGTACTACCAACCGCCAACTACCAACTACCACTACAACCAACTTGTCCTTCAACAAAAAGGATACACAACTACCACCGACTACCAACCGCCAACTACCAACTACCACTACCAACTAACGCCACAACTTGCCTTCACAACAAAGGATACAAACTACACCGACTAACACGCCACTACCACTACAACTACCAATACCACGAACCATTTGCCTTACACACAAAAGGGGGACTACAATTGGAAAACCACCCTGACTACTTAAACTACCACAGTATCAACAATCATACTAACAACGCTAACACTACACATGGCTGCATCCAACTTGCCTCACAAGAAGCTTCGATGCCAAACTTCCAAATGTGATTGCAGGGCCGTAGCTGGCCTACTTACCGACGTCCACAAGCAACTGGGAGGTGACAGATACTCGACTGTACTTCATGCTGGTCGTGAAAATGGCGTACAATGTTGTGTATGCGGCATCAAGGTTGGGACAAAGAAGTTGTGCATACACAATCAGGCTGAGAAGAGCGGGAGAGGTGTACGCTACTCGTGAGTTGGGTGGGGGTGGTTGGTGGGAGGGTTCGTGGTGTGGGTACACAGCGAGGGAGAGGTAAATCTGTGTGTGGGGGCAGGCTGTGGTGGGCCGGAGGAGGGGGGCCAGAAACGGGGGAGGTATGAAATCCATGGAGGTGGCGGGTTTGGCCGGGCGGAAAGGCTGGGGGTGTGCTGCAAGTCGTGGAATGAGGGGCCGACCCAGGTGGGGGTGGAGTCGGGGATTGGCATGTGGGAGCAGGGGACGATAACTAGTGAGTGGATGAGAGAGGTATAGGGTGCGATCAGGAGAGGAGGGGCTGGTTTGTGGCGCCAGGATATCTGAAGTGGGATGAGAAGGGATATCTTTGGAGTGCCGGAAGAAGCTTACATAACAGGTGGGGTCAAGGGGCTGGATTGGAGACTGAGAGAGAGGTTGGTAGCGGACAAGAAATGGAGTTAGTTTGGTGGAAGATGTGGGAGAGGAGGAACCGATGTAGGGAGAGAAAGGGGGATGACAAAGGAGAGGGGAAGGAGAGGGAGAGTATTGAGGGTGAATGAGGGGTAGGGGAAGGAAAGGGGGAGGAGAAGGGAGGGGTAGGTGAAGGAGAGGTTAGAGGGTGTATTGGGGAAGAACGGGGTAGTACGGGAAGGGATAAGTGGGGAGAGAAGGAGAAGGGGTCATGGGGTAGCGAAGGAGAAGGAGATGGGGTGTAGCTTGGGAGGAGAAGGGAGATAGGGGAACCGGTGATACACGGTGGAGGAGGTAGGTAAGGGGGTAGGAAGATAATAAGGAGAGGGAAAGAGGAGATGTATATGAGGGTATAATGGTGAGTGGAGCAAGGGCGAACGGAGAGGGAAAGAGGAAAGATTAAGGGGTAGGGAAGGGGGATTAGGAGAGGGAAGGGAAGTAGCACGGGGGTAGGGGTAGGAGGAAGGAGAGGAAGTGGGAAAAAGAGATAGATAGGTTTTGCGAGGAGTAGGGGGAAGGAAGCGGGGTAGGGGAAGGGGAGAGGGAGAGAGGTAGAGGAAGGAAAGGGGTAGGGGACAGGAGGGGAAAGAGGAATGAGAGAGGGGGTACAGTATGGCAGAGAAGAAGGGGTAGGGGAAGGAGGGGAGAGAGGTAGGTGAAGGAAAGGGGTAGGGAAGGAGAGGGAGAGGAAGAGCGGTTAGTAGGTGGGACAATAAGACGAGAGAAAGAGGAAGTAGGGGGTAAGCAGGAGGGAATGAGGAGCAGGTATAGAGAGGGAAAGAGGGGAGAGAGAAGAGAGGGAAGGGGAGTTAGGGCAGAGCAGAAGTGAGATATAGGCAGGAGAGGTGGATTGAGAGGGGAACAGGAGAGAGGGTAGGCTTGGCGGAAGGAGAGGGACAGTACTGGCGAGGGATGGAAGTGGAAGGGGAGGTGTAGGAGTTGTCAAGGTGCCTTGGAGACTGGGTGGGCAGTGTGTTTGCGTGTGTGTGAGGCTTAAACGTTAGGCGGGTGTATTTTTGTTGTTGATGCAATGCAGGGGGCAGTTAGGTTGTTTGTATTAGTAACACTATGTAGGATATAGACTTCCGAATGCATCACAAAGATAACAACAAAAACAGTCCCTCTTCTTACCACCCCACACACACTCACAACGCCACACACATACACACACACCGCCCCCAGTCTCCACCTACCACCTACACCCGACATCCTACCCAGGTAATCCCAACACCTCACCCTACCACCTCCTTCATTACAGACAAAAACAACAAAAACAGTCGCTCCATCCATGTACCCCCCCCCCCACCACACACACACACTGTCTCCGTCTCACACAACACACTCACATCCTCAACACACAACGTAACATCCACATCTCACAACTACATCACACACAAAATCACAGACACACACACACACACACACATACACACCTGTCTTCTCTCTCACACAGCGCACACACACACACACATCTCACACACACACACACACACACACATTCTTACACACAACACACTCTCACACACTCTCACACACACACACATACACACACACTCTTAACACATCAAGACACAAACACACACAACGCCAGCCCACACCACTCTCCATCTACACCCTGACAATTCCTACTACTCTGCGCCCCAGGGGTTTTTTTAGCTGCTTATATTTCGCAGATGCGATCAAAAACATCGTTTTCGGGAATCGGGCCCTGCGATGAAACCATAGTTTTCGAGACCCGGCCTGTGGGCTGGATTTGGCTGAAGCTGGCTGGCTGGCTTGTGACCTGGCTTTTTTGGACTTGAATTCTATAAGGGATTTTTTCATAACCCCCTGCAATTTTTGCTTTTCTTTCTGGATTCTGGGCATTGGCTCCAGAGAAACCAATATTGGCGATGAATGAGGGGGGATGGCCAATTTTTCCTTAAAAATAACCCTCGCCCCTCCCCCCCCTCCTCCTTTCCTGCTCACACAACAACACAAACAGATCCTCTATTGCTTAACCGCCTACTTGCAGTAGCACACACAGTCACTCTAACACAACACCGCACATCAGTTCCACTTTACACCCTGACAATGGCACCCCCCCCCCCCCCACCTACCCTTTTCCCTTGCCTCACACAGGCAACAAAAAAGTCCTCAAGCTACTTCAAAACTCACACACACACAACAGACACCAGACACGCTGATGACATAGTCAGTCTCACCTACACCCTGACAATGCCCCCCCCCCCCCCCCTCTCCCTTTCCTTTCCCCTGCCTGCTCACACAAACAAAAAAAACAGTCCACATCTTCTTTACACCAGAGCACACGACACATACACAGACGCGACCCAGTCTCCACCTACACGCCTGAACAATGCCCACAAACCCCCCCCCTCCTACCCTTTTCCCCTGCTCACACAGCAACGCAGATAATATGGTCAATCATCCTTATACCCTTCCCAGGTCACACTCAATATCACACACACCACCGTGGCGATGTAGGACCCACTCCCACAACCCCCCCCCCCGCACAGCCATGATTCCTACAGCACCTGACCAGTACTCGGCGCACAACCCCCCCCCCCTCCTACTACGCCTGCTCATACACAGCAACAAAAGGGGTCTCACACACTGCATTACTATTCACACTTCAGACACAACAGAAGGTCGCCAGTCTCCACCTACACCTGACAACAACCCTGCCCCCACCCCCCCCTCCTTACCCTTTCCCCTGATCATGGCACAAAAACAAAAGTTCCCTCATTCCTCTTCACACTCACACTCACAGACACACACAGAACGCGCCACCCAGTCTCCACCTACACCCTGACAAATGCCATAACCCCCCCCGCCCCCCCTCCTCCTCCCTTTCCCCTGCCTCACACATACAACAAATACAGTCCTCATCCTATACTTTCACACTCCAGAACAGACACACACAGACACCGGGCCACGGCCAGTCTCCACCTACACCCCTGACAATGCCGCATAACCCCTCCCCCCCCCCCCCCTCCCCCCCTCTACCCTTTCCCCTGCGCTCACACAAGCAACAAAAAAAAGTCCCTCATCCTACTTTCACACTCACACACTAGACACACAGAACAGGCCACCCACACCTGGCACCCTCGCTTCCTTTCCTGCAAAACACCTCCCCCCCCCCCCCCCCCTCCTCACCCTTTCCCTGCCTCACACAGCAACACAAAAAAAGTCACACACAGCCACCAGTCTCCACCTACACCCTGACAATGCCCACAACCCCCTACCCGAGGGAGATCTGGCTTGTGGGTACCGGGTTTGTGGGTACTAGCTTCCCCCCACCCTACTGCTCTCCCTCTTCTCCTCAAGCTGATGCATTCATCAAGGAAATAGATCCGCCGTGTGTGTTTATGTGTGTATGTGTGTGCGCCTCTTCACCCCCCCCCCACCCCCACACACGACCACCCCACCCCCACACACACACCACCACACCACCACCACCACCACCACCACCATCCACTAACCCCACCATCCGCTACCCACCCACTAACCCCCACTAACCCTCAGGCTGATGCATCCATCAAGGTCATAGATCCACCATGTGTGTGTATGTGTGTGTGCCTCTCCCCCCCCCCCCCACACCACACCACACCACACCACCATCCACTACCCACTACCCACCCACTACCCCTCAGGCTGATACCCATCAAGGACATAGATCCACCATGTGTGTGTATGTGTGTGTGCCTCCCCCCCCCACCCAACCCCACCCCCACCATCCACTACCCACCCACTACCCCTCAGGCTGATACCCATCAAGGACATAGATCCACCATGTGTGTGTATGTGTGTGTGCCTCCCCCCCACCCAACCCACCCCCCCACCATCCACTACCCACCACTACCCCTCAGGCTGATACCATCAAGGACATAGATCCACCATGTTGTGTATGTTGTGTGTGCCTCCCCCCCCCCCAACCCCACCCCCCACCATCCACTACCCACCCACTACCCCTCAGGCTGATACCCATCAAGGACATAGATCCACCATGTGTGTGTATGTGTGTGTACCTCTCCCCCCACCCCACCCCACCCCCCACCCCCCCACCATCCACTACCCACCCACTACCCCTCAGGCTGATGCATTCCATCAAGGTCATAGATCCACCATGTGTGTGTATGTGTGTGTGCCTCTCCCCCCCCCCACCACCACCACCCACCATCCACCCCCACCCACTACCCACCCACCCACTACCCTCAGGCTGATGCATCCATCAAGGGAAATAGATCCGCCGTGTGTGTTGGACTTCTATGTCCATGAGAGAAGTACCAGCGCAAGGGGTGGGGAAGATTCTGTTTGAGGTGAGATGATGGCGATGATGATGATGGTTGTGGTGGTGGTGTCTGTACCAGTGTCAGTGTTAGTGGTGGCAGTAGTGGTGGGTTGGTGGGGTGCGTCTCTTGGAGTCTTCAGCTGGGCTGATGATGATGATGATGATGGTGGTGGTGGGTGGTGGTGTGGTGGTTGTTACCAGTGTCAGTGGTGGTGGTGGTGGCAGTAGTGGTGGGTGGGCGGGGTACTTCTCTTGGAGAATTCAGCTGTGCCGATGATGATGATGGTGGTGGTTGTACCAGTGTCAGTGGTGTTGGTGTTGGTGGTTAGTTGTCAGTTAGTGAGCTCACCCAGTGCTAATCAATTTGTGACACAAGCACAACCAATGCTATCCGAATCAATCACACAGCACCTTAGTGTTAGTCAATCACTAAGGAAAGTGAACCTATGTGGCTCTCTCTGCTGCGCAAAGTGTGTTTGAGCAGGCGTGTATGGACCCTGCCAAGCTTCACTTCAGCTGGTAGTGGTAGTGGTGGTGGTGGTAGTGGTGGTGTCAAGCATGCCCACCACTGACAATATGTGCCTCTCCCTGCCACACAGAGCATGTTGGGGCAGGAGTGTATGGACCCTGCCCAGCTTCACTTCAGCTGGTAGTGGTAGTGGTGGTGGTGGTAGTGGTGGTGACAAGCATGCCCACCACTGACAATATGTGCCTCTCCCTGCCACACAGAGCATGTTGGGGCAGGAGTGTATGCAGATCCCGCCCAGCTTCACTTCAGCTGGTAGTGGTGGTGGTGGTAGTGGTGGTGTCAATTATGCCCACCACTGACAATCTATGTGCCTCTCCCTGCCACACAGAGCATGTTGGGGCAAGAGAGTACCAACCCCGCCAAATTAACTTCAGCTGGTTGTGGTGGTTGTGTCTGCGGTGGTGTTAGTAGTGGTGGTGCTGCCAATCATGCCCACCACTGACAATGTATGTACCTCTACCAGCCACACAGAGCATGTTGGGGCAGGAGTATATCGACCCTGCCAAGCTTCACTTCAGCTAATTGTGATGTTGTGTGGTGGTGGTGGTGGTAGTGGTGGTGCTGCCAATCATGCCCACCACTGACAATCTATGTGCCTCTCCCTGCCACACAAAGAAAGTTGGGGCAGGAGTGTGTGGACCCTGCCAAGCTTCACTTCAGCTGGTAGTGGTGGTGGTGTTTGTGGTGGTAGTGATGGTGACAATCATGCCCACCACTGACAATCTATGTGCCTCTCCCTGCCACACAAAGTAAGTTGGGGCAGGAGTGTGTCGACCCTGCCAAGCTTCACTTCAGCTGGTAGTGGTGGTGGTCTTTGTGGTGGTAGTGATGGTGACAATCATGCCCACCACTGACAATCTATGTGCCTCTCCCTGCCACACAGAGCATGCTGGAGCAAGAGTGTATGGACCCCGCCAAACTAGCCTATGATCGGCCTTCTCCGAAGCTAGTCTCCTTCTTGAAACGCCATTACGACCTCTCGGAATTCATTCCGCAAGTGAGTGTGGGTGGGTGGGTGAGTGCGGGTGAGTTATATGTGTGTTACAGTCCAGGGGTAGGCCAAAAAGCAGCAGCAACCAGGTTGCTTCCAAGCGCGCACTTTTGCGCGCTGGCACGCTGCCTTTTTGAGCCCCACTGCGCATTTTGCGCAGTTTTTTGCAACCCCCTGTTGGCGCAGAGAGCCTTTTCTGCGCATTTTGCACTACAAAGCGCAGTTTTGTATTTTCAAGTGCGCTAAAGCGCTCGCCAATTTGGTCAATGGAAGTACCCTGGCAGCAACAACAGAAAGAGTATATTTATAAATAAAATATAATATAAACACATAAATAAAAAATAAACAAAATATAACATAAACCGGGTATATACACATAAATAAAATATAAACAAAATATAACATAAACCGGGTATAAACACATAAATGAAATATAAACAAAATATAACATAAACCGGGTATAAACACATAAATAAAATATAAACAAAATATAACATAAACCGGGTATAAACACATAAATAAAATATAAACAAAATATAACATAAACCGGGTATAAACAAATAAATAAAATATAAACAAAATAAAAATTTAAAATATTATTTCTAAAGAGTATCTCCATAGGTGCCTAAGTCAGACCCTGAGTGATACAGATGGATTGAGCCTATGCCCTTAAGTCAAAACATTTTTTTGTGTGCCAATAAGTTGCCCAACCACATCAGTTCAACATATTAATACTCGGATTTGGGTTTTCTCAAATGGTGGGAACCAGGTCATGTGAAACATGCTACTTTGTTACTATGGGGTTCCCTAAGTCGATACGGGTTTAACGCATGAAGTGAAATGGAGCCTATCGCGACCGAAACAAGCCATTTAAAAAAAAAAAAAAAAAAATGTTTCGGAGTAGATCATTGAAAACACACCCTAATCCTGGGCCATGGTGTGGTAGGCCACTGGGAGGTGAAATCTTGAGATGTACAGCTATTTCAGTAGATTCCTAGGCCAAGGCTGAAGCGCAGCTTCCGACCTTGTAATAGGGGTTCGATAAGCCTTTCTCCCCGATGTACCTTTCTTCGGAATAGCTCACGCGGCCTCGTATATGACGCGAAGTGGATTTGTATCACTAATTATCGCACATCTGATGTACTGCCACCAGCCTGCCGAACAAGGCTGCTCGCGACCAGATGCGAACGCGGACGAAAAGTAGCTGCGCGCATAGCTGACACCTTCGCGAACAATATGAGCCAGACAGAATTCGATTCCGAGCAGTTTGGGTCATGTACGGCTCTGTATCATATTCTTGTATCGACTTAGGGCGTTTTCGGACTTAGGCACCTATGGAGATATATAAACAAAATAAAATAGAACGAAAACAATAGCAAAAAGATACGCTTTGAAGGAGCAGCAATTTTGAGAGGTTCTGGTTAAATGACATTGCTAGCTGCAGAGTTGAGTTTTGTTTCAAGAATGTATGTATATTTGTGTGCATGTATGTTACAGTCCATTGGTAGGCCAAAAGGGCTAAAGGGACTTGCCCATCCATGATAGGAAGTGCTTAAAAGACAAAGCATTGATGTACTGAACCTCAACCTGGGTTGTGAGCATTGATGTACTGAACCTCAACCTGGGTTGTGAGCATTGATGTACTGAACCTCAACCTGGGTTGTGAGCATTGATGTACTGAACCTCAACCTGGGTTGTAAGCATTGATGTACTGAACCTCAACCTGGGTTGTGAGCATTGATGTACTGAACCTCAACCTGGGTTGTGAGCATTGATGTACTGAACCTCAACCTGGGTTGTGAGCATTGATGTACTGAACCTCAACCTGGGTTGTGAGCATTGATGTACTGAACCTCAACCTGGGTTGTGAGCATTGATGTACTGAACCTCAACCTGGGTAAATGGCTAATGCAAGGGAGGGAGGAAGGGGGGGAGGGGGAGGGGGGGTCAAAGATCACGTGTGTTATTTTGATGTGTGTGCATGCATGTGGTATTTTGTTGTCCGTTGTTTGTTGTTTGTTTTGATGTTTGTTGGTCTGTTGTTTGTGGTGGTCGGAGATCATGTGTGGTACTTTGATACATGTGCACGCATGTGGGGTTCTGTTGCTGCCTCGTTGTTGTTGGTTGTTGTTGTTGTTCTGTTGTCCGCCGTTTGTCGTTTGTGAAGGTCAGAGATCATGTGCTTTACTTTGATGTGTGTGCATGCATGTGGGGTTTTGTTATTGTCTCGTTGTTTTGTTGTTTGTGAAAGTCAAAGATCACGTGTGTTACGTTGATGTGTGTGCTTGCATATGGGGTTTCGTTGTTAGTCAGTTGTTTCGTTGTTTTGTTGTTTGTGAAGGTCAAAGATCACGTGTGTTACGTTAATGTGTGTACTTGCATATGGGTTTTTGTTGTTAGTCAGTTGTTTCGTTGTTTTGTTGTTTGTGAAGGTCAAAGATCACGTGTGTTACGTTGATGTGTGTGCTTGCATATGGGGTTTCGTTGTTAGTCAGTTGTTTCGTTGTTTTGTTGTTTGTGAAGGTCAAAGATCACGTGTGTTACGTTGATGTGTGTGCTTGCATATGGGGTTTCGTTGTTAGTCAGTTGTTTCGTTGTCTATTGTTTGTTCTTCTGTTGTTTATGAAGGTCAAATATCGCATGTGTTACTTCAATGCAAGTGAGTGTGGGGTGGGGTGGGGTGTGATTGATTGGTCAATGGATGAATCGAGAGGAGGGGGTCAAAGGCCATGTGTGTTACTTTGATCTGTGTGCATGCATGTGGGGTTTTGTTGTTTTGTTGTCCGTTGTTTTGTTGTTTGTAAAGTTCAAAGATCACATCTGTTGCTTTGAAGCATATGCATGCTTGTGAGGTTCTGTTGTTTTGCTGTTGTTTAGTTGTTTGTGAAGGTTGGAGATCATGTGTTTTACTTTGATGCATGTGCATGCATGTGGGGTTTTGTTGTCCGTTGTTTGTTGTTGATTTGTTAGTTGTTTTGTTGTTTGTTGATCTGTTGTTAGTTGTTGTTTTGTTTTTGTTTGGTTGTTTGTTCTTTGTGAAGTCAGAGATCATGTGTGGTACTTTGATACATGTGGGGTTCTGTTGCTGCCTCGTTGTTCTTAGTTGTTGTTGTTCTGTTGTTCGTCGTTTGTTCTTTGTGAAGGTCAGAGATCATGTGTGTCACTCCGATGCATGAGCATGCATTTTTTTCCGTTGTTGTTTTGTTGTCCGTTGTTTGCTGTTGTTATGATATTTGTTGTCGTTTTGTTAGCTGTTTTGTTGTTTGTTGGTCAGTTGTTTACTTGTTTGTGAAGGTCAGAGATCATGTGTGTCACTCTGATGCATGAGCATGCATGTGGGGTTTTGTTGTTTCGTTGTTGTTTTGTTGTCCGTTGTTTGCTGTTGATATTTGATATTTGTTGTCGTTTTGTTAGTTGTTTGTTGTTTGTTGGTCAGTTGTTTATGAAGATCAGAGATCACATGTGTTACTCTGATGCATGTGCATGCTTGTGAGGTTCTGTTGTTTCATTGTTCTTTTGTTTGTTGTTTGGATTTCGTTGGTCTGTTGTTCGTGAAGGTCAGATATCATGTGTGTTCTGTTGGTGCATGTGCATGCTTGTGGTTTTTTTGTTGTTTCATTGTTGTTTTGTTAGTTGTTTTGTCGTTTGTTGGTCTGTTGTTTGTGAAGGTCAGATATTATGTGTGCTCCGTTGGTGCATGTGCATGCATGTGGGGTTTTGTTGCTGTTTCATTGTTTGTGAAGGTCAAAGATCACGTGTGTTACGTTGATGCGTGTGAGGTTTATTGGCGGAGCCCCCCCTTCTGGGGGGCGGGAGCCCCCAGTGTTACCCATTTGTCCATTCGTCCATCCATCCATCCATCCATCTATCCATCCATCCATCCATCCATCCATCCATCCATCCATCCGTCCGTCCGTCTGACCGAGATGAAGCCCGACATGTCAGCCAACGGTCTCGAAACTAACTCGCTTCCGTTGCCACCTGTCGCTCCCTCGCGATCACTCTCCGCCAATTTTTAGCGTCGCAGGCGACGCTGCATAGAACTTGTTTTTATGTTGTTCTTTCGTTGTTGTTCTGTTGTTAGTTGTTTTTGTTCCGCTGTTTTGTTGTCCTTCGTTTGTTGTTTGTGAAGGTCAACGATCACATCTATTACTTTGATGCACATGCATACTTGTGTGTGTGTGAGGTTTTGTTGTTGTTTGGTTGTTTGTGAAGGTCGGAAATCATATGTGTTACTCTGATGCATTCGCATGCATGAGGGTTTTGTTGATTCATTGTTGTTTTGTTGTTCGTTGTTTGCTGTTGTTTTGATGTTTGTTGTTGTTCTGTTAGTTTTTTTGTTGTCTGTTGGTCTGTTGTTTGTGAAGGTCAGATATCTGGTGTGGTACTTTGGTGCAAGTATGTATGCGTGTGCTTTTCTGTTGTTATTTTGTAGTATAACACAAAACCACACATGTGTTTGTATATTTGTATCCCATATATATTTATGTCACACTTTTCCTCTACTTCCTCTCCAGACCAACTTTGTAGCATTCGATGCTTTCTTTAACCCAACACAACATGACACGGCATGGCGCTACACAATGCTACATGACACAACACTAGTACACTACACCACACAAAACCACACATGTGCTTATATCTTTGTATTCCTTATGTTCACACGTTTCCTCTACTTCCTCTCCATACCAACAACTGTGTAGACTTTGATACTTTCTTAAACCCAACACAACACAACTGACATGGCATAACACTACATAACATGACACCACACAACACCACACAACACATGTGCTTATATCTTTGTATTCTTTATTTATATGTTGCAATTGTCCTCCTCTTCCTCTGCAGACCAACAACTTCGTAGTCTTCGATGCCTTCTTTGACCCCATGCATGAAACACGCATGTGCAGTCGGCAAGCTGGTGCTTCCCCTAGCCGTCCACCCCAACCTGAGATGTCAGCCCTAGCTGCCTCAGGCTCTGGCTCCCAGCCCTACAGTCGAGCTCTAGCATACAAACAAGCACAGTTTGCCCCCTCCACCTCCTCCCTCTCCCCCTCCTACGGCTATCAACAAGTTCAACGACAACAACAACAGCAACAGCAGCAGCAACAACAGCAGCAGTACAGGACCCCTTCCGAGTGTGGCTACACTCCGTCTCACCATGGACACTTGACGGTCGAGGTGGATGGTGAGTTGTAACTGGGTTGATCGTACATCGTGCATTGTTCATCGCACATCGTACATGGACACTTGAACGTCGAGGTGGATGGTGAGTTGTAACTGGGTTGATCGTACACTGTACATCGCACATGAACACTTGACCGTTGAGGGGGGTGGTGAGTTGTAACTGGGTTGATCGTACATCGTACATCGTACATGAACACTTGACCATCGAGGTGGATGGTGAGTTGTAATTGGGTTGATTGTACATACATACATACATACATACATACATACATACATACATACATACATTGATACACACACAAACATAAGAACATACATACATACATACATACATACATACATACATACATGCATGCATGCATACATACATACATACATACATTGATACACACACAAACATAAGAACATACATACATACATACATACATACATACATACATACATACATACATACATACATACACACATACATACATACATACATACATACATACATACATACATACATACATACATACACACACAAACATAAGAAAATACATAAATACATTAATACATGCATACATACACACATACAGGTACAGGAGCAAGCTGCAGTGGTGCTGGGTCGTACTCCCCACATGGTCGGGCGACAACACCTTCCGTTGTTTTCAATGGCTCACGCACCAACATCCAGATAGCGCCGCCAGGATCGACCAGGCTAAATGCTGGTATGTTTGCTGGAATATCGGAAGAACCACAGTGATACATGCATACTCATATGTATACCTCTTTTTACCTATATATGTATACCTCTATATTTGCTTATACCTCTACATGAATCTGTATGTATTTATACAAGTATGCCTATTATATATATTTTTTTTTTTTTTTTGCTTATACCTCTACATGGATCTGTATGTATGTTTGATATATATATATATATAAATATATATATATATATATATATTTGATTATACCTCTACATGGATATGTATGTAAATCCAAAACCTTACATCCCCATTCTGTCGCTGCATAGCAATGCATGGGTCCGGATAAATTTTCAGAATTGCCCCTCCCAAAATCCTCGGGTTCCGCGCTTCACGCTCCGCAGGGTTCCGCGGGCAGCGCGTTGCACTGGGGTCACACTGAGTCGCTCTATTTCAGCACAAAAACAATACAGTGCCTACACATTAATGATCACGTAATGATAACGCCTGGTGGGGCATGGGATGAAGGGAGCCCTGTCTTACGGCGGTAGAGAACGGGCTGCTACTTTACCTGGACAGCGCTACCATTGCGGTTGACAGCGACCGCGGACACTAAGGCGCACCTGTAGGGATTCGAATCCCGCACCTTCCTGATTTCAACGAACTCAACCATTGAGCCAGTCGTCAAAATGGTAGAACAGTGCCTACACAAACCTACCAGAGGAAGTATCCCCGTTCGGAACGGGATGGCACTATCGTAGAGCCATCCCGGGCCGGACAAAGCAGATGCGGGGTCCTATCAGGTCTCTGGTTCGAACCTCAACGAGGTCATCTGGGCCCACCCGGAGGGTTGTCGACCGTCATGGTAACTGGACTCTAGGTGTTATGTAAGCCCGTACATCGCATACTTACGAGGCGGTTCCCTTAATACCCATTGGGCACGTTCTTAGAGGTCATTCTGTGGCAATTCTTGGATGTTCAAATTTTCAAAAAAATAAATACCAGAGGAAGTTATCATGCGCAACAAGGTTTTTGATTTGCTCAAACTTGATTGGTTGAAAACTGAGGATTTATCCGCCTATTAATCCATCCATCCATCTAAGAGTTAATTCCTCTCTCTCTCTCTATATATATATATATATATATATATATTTATCCATTCATCCATCGGGAGTAGAAAAAGAAATTCACTCCCCCCACGCCTAAAACACCTGAGGAGGGCTGCCCCCCACCCCACCCACCCCCCTTCAATATAAATACCAATTTTTTGAAAAACTTAGATATGGATTCTGGGGGGTTACAACATGGCGCACATAATGGCATCCTCGGAATTCCCACATAGGGGTTGTGTGATAGTCAAAACTCAGTTCTGCACCCCCTTTGGGTTGCCCAAGTACAGTAGACACCCTTCACTTTTGCAGGGGGCGGCCAGAAACTGGAGTTTTCATTATACCGAACCGGTCCAAAAAAAGCAGTAGCAGGACAGTTTTGTCAGCATGGTTCAACTACACTTCCCCTTGGACCCCAACTAACTCAGCCCTAATGTTTAATGGGCCTTGGCCGGAGGCCACTCCAGGTTTCGTCCAAATCAGGCGATTGATGGCAGCATGGAGGCTCAATAAAGGCACCCTTATAAACACACCAAATTTGTAACCAAGGACCGCATCACCCCAGCATCAGCATCAGGCATACCGAAACGAAGAGAAAGCAACCGCGTAGAACATAGTAGAATGGCGGCGTTCCGGTGTTGTCGCAAGGGTGGTGGGTCGGGGCGGGGGTGGGGGTTGGGGGCCTGGGGGGCGAGGCGGGGTTGGGGGGTGGGGGGGGGGGACCCCCCCACCCACCCCACACACACACACATCTGGGTCTTAAGTGGTGCCAATTAACTGCCATTGTGATTCACACAGCCAGTTACCCTCTCATACTCTGGGCTGGGCTGGGGTTGGGGGGGGTTGGGGGGGGGGGGGTAAATACTTATTGCACCATGACCAAAGTGGTGCAAATAGACTACCCTTCCCAAGGCCTACTCAGAAGTGGTCTCAGAATGACATTTGGAGGTCTGAGTAAAAAGGTTGCAAAAAGGTTGCAAAAAACAAAATGAGCCCCCCCCCCCCCCCCCCCCCCCTAAATGAGCTGCTCAAAATGACCTGAAAAGTGACTTTTAATACCTTAATACATGCCATGACCTAAAAAGTGACTTTTAATACCTTAATACATGCCATTACAGCCCCATTGTCAGAAAAAATCGATCGGCGTGACTGGAAAATGTGAGGCCTGGGCTACTCCTGCATCCATCTAAGAATTAATTCCTCTCTCTCTCTCTCTCTCTCTCTCTCTCTCTCTCTCTCCATCTGGTTAACGGTGTTACACAATTTAATTGCGGTCCAGCCACACAGTAATAAAAACACCAAAATATAATTAGGAATAAGTCATCTAGTCAACCCTATTATTGAGAAAGTACAGTAAGCCGTTTAACTAAGATCTAGTGAAGAGGGGAGGAGGGGGGGGGGGGGGGGGGCTCCATAACACAAAAACTCATTCCATGTCAAAAGATTGAAACAAATTTCAAAGGCACAGTTCTAGCCCAGAAAATAATCTAAATATCTTAGCATACAAAAAACAAGCTCGTCAAATTAAGCCAGAAGGAGCTAGTTTTTATAATTTCCATTCTATGTGTCTATGTCTAAGGCGTCTTTGATGTCTGCCCTCCAGCTTGTCCTGTCTTGGGCCTGTAGGTACCAATTTGGAGACATATTGGTGGCTTGGAGATCATCCCTAAGGATGTGAATGATGGTCTGTCCTCCTTGCCTCTCCTTCTCTCTCTCTCTCTCTCTCTCTCTCTCTCTCTCTCTCTCTCTCTCTCTCTCTCTCTCTCTCTCTCTCTCTCTCTCTCTCTCGCTCTCTCTCTCTCTCTCTCGCTCTCTCGCTCTCTCGCTCTCTCGCTCTCTCGCTCTCTCGCTCTCTCGCTCTCGCTCTCGCTCTCGCTCTCTCTGTTTCTTCGCTTGTGTGTCAGTTCTCTTGTTTGTGTGATTCACTGTATGTCTATCTTTGTTTGTTTGCTTGTGCGTGATTCACCGTTTGTTTGCTTGTTTGTTTGTTTGCTTGCGTGTAATTCAATGTATGTTTGTTTGTTTGTTTGTTCGCTTGTGTGTGATTCACTGTCTGTCTGTCTGTCTGTCTGTCTGTCTGTCTGTCTGTCTGTCTGTCTGTCTGTCTGTCTGTCTGTCTGTCTGTCTGTCTTTCTCTCTGCCCATTTGTTGGTAGCCCTTTTCTCTTCAGGAGCACTAAGCCAAGCCACCTCCCCCATCACAGGTGGTGCTACCTACAGCATGGCCTCCCCTGCAGCCACCTGTCTGTCTGTCTGCCCATCTGTCTGTCTGTTAGTCTGTCTGTCTGTCTGTCAGTCTGTCTGTCCATTTGTTGTTCGCCCTTGTCCCTTCTGGAGCACTAAGCCAAGCTACCTCTGCCATCACAGGTGGTGCTACCTAAAGCATGGCCTCCCCTGCAGACACAGCCTCCCTCCTGCCTACACTCAACCCTCACCAACCCTCCCTCCTACACTCAACCCTCACCAACCATCCCTCCTACCTACACTCAACCATCCCCATGTCATGCCCCAGGGAATGAGGGCCATCAAGACCACCACCACACAAGCTCGCACACAGCATACGAGAAGCCTTACTCTGCCTACCGACATCAAGACTCTCTAGACCGCTTCAAGCGAGAAAATTCACCCAGCCCCCACTCGGCGCCCAACTACCCAGGCCCCCCACCTTGGGCGGACAGTTACCTCCCGGCCCAAGGGGGGCCTGCCCCCTCGCCCTCTAGGCCTAGTATCTACCAACCCGTACCTTCGCCCTCCTGGAGGTCTGAGGAGGGCTATGCTGGTGATGGGCAAAGCCCCCATGCCGCTCATCCCCACACCTCTCCTGATTGCTCGCATACACATGCACATGTGTACAACCCAGTACAAGCGCAGTACCAGTACCAGCCACCGCCAGCTCACACACATGCACATGTGCACACCCCAGTACAAACGCAGTACCAGTACCAGCCACCGCCAGCTCACCCTCAGCAGTACCAACAGCAGTACAAGCAGCAGAGCCAAGGGTATGGGTATGGAGTTGGTAATGACAGACAGGGTGGAGGAGATGGGCGAGGGGCAGGCCAAGAGGGCTACTCCAGCATTAGCACAAACAGCCCTAAAGAAGTTGCTGCTCGACAGAGGGCAGGCGCAGGGGCGGCTGGCTGCATGGTGGTGTGGTAGTGCCGGCTGGCTGCATGGTGGTGTGGTAGTGCCGGCTGGCTGCACGGTGGTGTGGTAGTGCCGGCTGGCTGCATGGTGGTGTGGTAGTGCCGGCTGGCTGCATGGTGGTGTGGTAGTGCCGGCTGGCTGCATGGTGGTGTGGTAGTGCCGGCTGGCTGCACGGTGGTGTGGTAGTGCCGGCTGGCTGCATGGTGGTGTGGTAGTGCCGGCTGGCTGCATGGTGGTGTGGTAGTGCCGGCTGGCTGCATGGTGGTGTGGTAGTGCCGGCTGGCTGCATGGTGGTGTGGTAGTGCCGGCTGGCTGCATGGTGGTGTGGTAGTGCCGGCTGGCTGCATGGTGGTGTGGTAGTGCCGGCTGGCTGCACGGTGGTGTGGTAGTACCCAAGGTACTTCCATTGACCAAATTGGCCAGCGCTTTAGCGCACTTGAAAACAAAAAAACTGCGCTTTGTAGTGCAAAAAGCGCAAAAAATGCTTGCTGCGCCCACAGGGGGTTGCATAAAACTGCGCGAAATGCGCAGTGGGGTTCAAAAAGGCAGCGCGCCAGCGCGCAAAAGCGCGCGCTTGGAAGTGCCCTTGTAGTACCGGTGCATAAAGTTAATAAACAAATGGAACGTATGCTGTATTATGAGGCGTGAGGTTGAGGGGGGCAGCCCGTTTGCATGCACTGGGGCCAACCATCAAATGTGGTAGTATATATTATGTTACAGTATGTGCCCACTGTGCTTTCGACCTGGGGACCCGTAGTGCAGTGGTATTAAGACTTGTTTCTGCTGCATGAGCCAGTACACCATGGGCAGCAGTCGTCTTAGGAAAGGTCTTTTCAACGGGGGCGCCTCAGGAATCGCTCATATTTAGGGACCGGCAAATCCTATGATGATGACCAAAGGCGAGTATGGTATCATATGAATTGCATCATATGATATTTTATTTAAATGGTAACTTTAGCCGAGACAGACGGCCGGCATCATATGATATCATATGATGACATGATTTAATGTGATGTCATATTGCCCTCCCCTAGTCATATTTGCCAGGCTCGCATTGCACTGCTCACCGTGTATTGTTCTGCCTATTCAAATGTTTGTTACTGTCCAGGGTGGCCTACTAGGTTAATAGGACAAGTTCTATGCAGCGTCGCAAGCGAAGCTAAAAATTGGCGGAGAGTGTTCGCGAAGGAGCGACAGGTGCAGGTGTCGCACGGAGCGACAGGTGGCAAGAGAAGTGAGTTATTTACGAGACTGTTGGCTGACGTGTCAGGCTTTGTTTGGTCAGACGGTCGGTCGGTCGGTCAAACGGACAAATGGGTAACCCTGGGGGCTCCCGTCCCCCAGAAGGGGGGGCTCCGCCAATAAACATGCATGGTGGCTTTGGTAGGTGATTCCTACTTTGTTTTTTTAGTTGTGAAAGGTATTTCACCCCAGGAGATGGGTCTCCCTACACAAACCAGCGGCACAGAGGATTCAGTTCGAATGGCGTTGCCACTCCTACAAAAGAGTAGGCGCATGGCGGTGTGGTTGGTGATTCCTACTTTGGCAGGAATGGCTCCACCTTTCTCATCGACAAACTTCACTGAGTCTTCGACAAGCACAAGGAGGCCCATTCTTTGGGGTGAAAATCTGTGTATTTAAAAACAGAAGTAATATGCAGTCTGTAATGATAACGCCTGGTGGGGCGTGGTGTTAAGGGAGCCCGTCGTACGCGGGTGGGGAGCAGTCTCCTACCTCAACTGGACAAGCTACCATCGCGGTTGACGACGACCTGCAACGCCTGGTTCGACCCCCCCAACTCTTCGTCCTCCAGCAAGACCACCTACCACTAGACCATTGTATGTCACTGAGAGGGGCTATATGCAGTCTGTATGTTATATACCGCCAGGGATAAGAGCCTGTTGGTGACAGGCTACTAACCCTGGCTGCCCAGTCTGGAGGGCGGTATGGTCCAGACCCGGTCGTTCAGGCTTCGGCGACCGGAGTTTGAGCCCCGTTGCCGGAAGACGGCGGGTGGTTTCTCGAGTCCGACTTTAGGGCGGTGTTGTTTCACTGCTAGGACATGAGCCCCTTGTAATCTTTCTTGCTACTACATGACGCGGGCTATTGCGCACTAGGCTTTGGAGCCCGACTTCGCAATTGAAGCAATTTTGTAAACCCCGTCTAGGCGCAGGGCGCAGATTCCCGTCTTAAGTTGAGTCAAAAACGCAACCCAAAAGGAGGCAGTTGCGCTCTTGAAGCAACGCGAAATGACCCAATGAAGTGCCCTGGTTGGTGATGATCATATTGTATTGGTGTTCCTGGGGGTTGATCATTGAAAATAAGTACGAGCAGCCACAGGACGTGAGATTAAGGGAACCCTCCCGTTTGCATGAATGTGCACATACTGGAGAATGGCTACCATATTGGTTTGATTTGGTTTCGCAGACCCTCTGCGCCCGAGCTTGGATTACCGTGCCCTGGGGATTTGTCAGCATGAATTGCGGTGCTCTCACGCGTTTTATGACTTGGTGACTACTTATGTACTTCCTTAGAACTATCGGTCCTGACAGTACTATGTCAGCTTACTGTTGACTGCGTCATCGGTTCTTCTGACACGCGCTGTCTAACCTGTACCCTGATCAGGTTCCAGGCTACCGCCCCCCCTTTCCTCCGCTGGTGTCCTTTATGGTTCCACTATCTTTTGTAATATTTATTCTCGTCTCCGCATTTATAGATTGGCGTGCTGCACACACTAAGTCCACTCTCCGGAGTGTTATCCAAGCTGATAGGTTATACGGTCCCTCATTTACTACCACTGCTTTGCGATGCAACTTCCGCGACGGCCTCCCGCTAATTTTGAGAAACTCCACGACAAGAATGGAGAATCTTGGACGCGCGGGATGCGCAGTGTCATTATCAGCAATGGCTGCGACCGTGTCCTTCCTAAGGAGGACCCGGGTCCTCTTGATGATTGGCTAGACGTCTGTGCACCAGCTGCCTCTGCTAGCGGTCATGAGAGTCCTTCCGCCATCGTGGAAGTAACCCCCCCAATCAATCCTCCACCTTTACGGCTCCTTCTGCTACTGTCCGACGTCTCTCTCCTGAGATTGAGGACGTTCTGATGCGACTCTGCTGTGCTTCCACTCAGATTATCCAGTACGCAAGGGCGCCTCCTCCTCCTGATGCCCGTTTTGACTACGACTATCAAGAACTTGCTCGTCATCGCCGTGCAGATGGCTATGCTGATGACTCTGATGATCGTGATAAAGATCTGCAGAGTGCTATGAGTGGTGACTTCGGTGGAGTCACTCCTTCCACTGCTACTCGAGTGTTCAATTCTACGGTCTCTCCTGTGTATGAGCCTCTGTCGGCACCTGCTCTTGCGCCTTCCCCGGAGTGTAAGCCTGATCCAGTCTCTGCGCCTCTGCTTGCGCCCCTTCCACCTGTCCACCCGGATATACCCAAGCTGATAGGATTTAATTGAATTGTTAAGCTCTTGTTCAGAATGGAACTCGTAACATTTTAGCTGTTGTTAAGCTCTATCAGCTTGAAATCACTCCGGTAGAGTGGACAGTAGATTAAAGCAGCGGAACAGACGCACCAATCTATACACGGAGACAAGGATAACGTTACAGACACAGGAGACCCATAAAGGGGCACCTGTGGTGAAAGGAGGCGGTAGACAGGAACCTAACAGGGTACAGATCAGACCGGAGACGTAGGTGACAGGAAGCTGCCACTGAGTCATCTCAAGATGACTCAGTCCCACGGGAAGCTGGCTCAGGAGAGCCGATAGTTCTAAGGGAGTACATAAGTAGTCACCAAGTCATAAAACGCGTGAGAGCACCGCTATACATGCTGATACTCCACCTATGACACAGGTGACATACAATAGTACTACTCCACCTATGGCACTGGTGACATAGAACTATATGTAAAAAAAAAAAAAAAAAATCAAAGAACTCCGGAAAAAAAAATCGAGAGAAACTTCAAATGAAACCCGAAGGGTGTAAGGGAAGGTATGAAGCAAGGCAAAGAACCAAAATTTGCCAAGTGGATATAAGAGGACAACTAAATATCAAAGTCGGGTAACAACGGTATAGAAAACCCGATCCGGGAATAGGAACCTAATGCCAATCAATGATAACTTAAAGAAACTCTAAATGTAACCAAAGAAACCCTAAAATGTAACCAAAAATTCCAGAATACATGTAACCAAAAATCTAGAATACATGTAACCAAAAAAATTGGTTTAAGGAGAAGCAGTCATTCCAAACATGCGAATGAAACGCCAGAACACCATAGGATCAAGGGGCTTGGTGAAGGGGTCAGCACAGTTGTCCTTAGTGTTAACATAGGCAACATCCACCTGGCCATCCTCCACCAGCTCCTGGATATAGTGATGGATGACATCAATGTGCTTGTTGCGAGGGAGCAGCTGACAGTCATTGGCCCAGCTCAAGGACCCCAAGTTGTCACCCTGAATGGTGACCAGGTCACAAGGCAGCCCTAGATCAATTCTCAACTTTTTCAACCATTGCACCTCCCTGGCAGTCTGAGACAGGGCCTGATACTCAGCCTCACTGGAGCTAACAGCAACAGTGGGTTGCCTTTTGCTCATCCAGTTCACAAGGCAGCCTCCAGCAAGCACAGCATAGCCAGTCTGAGATCTCCTGTCAGACCCATCATCAGCAAAGGATGAGTCACTAAAGACAGTAAAAGAGAAACCAGGGCTGTGAGTGTAAGTGAGGCCCAGATGGGAATGTTCTCTCAAATACAAAAGCAAGCGCTTGGCTGCAGCCCACAGGGGGGCAGTGGGTTGAGCAGAAAACCTGGACAGGTAGCTAACAGCAAAAGAAATATCAGGCCTTGTGCAGGTAGCCAGGTACAGCAAAGCCCCCACAAGAGAGAGGTACTGGCTATTAGAGGCCAGAGGTTCTCCAGGAGGATCAGTGACAGTGCACTTGGACATGGGAACTGAAAACTTGGGCTTGGTAGCAGCAGTGAGACCAAACTGCTCCACCAGCTCAACAATGTAGGAGTGCTGGGAGAGGTCGATCTTAACACACCTGCCGTCAGAATCAAGTGTACAAGTCATGTCCAATGAAAGGAACTGGACAGGTACACCCATTTCCTTGACTTCCCACCCAGCTGCTTCCATAGCCTTGATCAGCAAGGCATACCTATGCAGCTCACTAAAAGCACAGATAAAGTTATCCACATAGGTCAGGACATAGCTCCACCCACCAGTAGAATCCCTCCTGAAATACAGAGCAGGTTCAGCTTTGCACATGGTAAAACCGTGGGCAACCAAAACCTGCTTTACATCTTTGCTCCAAGCCCTGGGTGCCTGCTTCAAACCATAAAGAGATTTAATCAGCTTGCACACAAGGGGAACATTGTCAGGACCAAGTTCATGAAAGCCCTCAGGCTGGTAACAGAACAGGTCCAGACCAGGTTCCAGCTTGGCATTCAAGAATGCAGTCTTGATGTCCAGCTGCCTCACAAACATTTTTCTATGAGTGATGGCAGCAAGGAGCACACGAAGACCTGCTTTAGAGGAGACGGGGGCATATACATCATGGTAGTCCAGCCCAGGACGTTGCAGAAAAACCACGAACTACAAAACGAGCTTTAAAACGCAAAGAACCATCAGCCCCATGTTTCTTGACAAATGACCATCTGCCAGATAGAATCCTCTGCCTAGGAGGCTGTGGAGTGAGGACCCAAGTGCCATGAGCATGGAGGGAGGCCATCTCATCCTTCATAGCCTGCAGCCAGAGATCTCTGTCAGGGTTGGTAGGTAACATTGCAGCTTTATAAGAGAGTTCAGTAGAGGTAGAAATAAAAGCCCCCACGTACAAGCAGTGTACTTGTACATGGGCAGCGGGGATATCAGCAGTATCAGCAGTAACCGGTAATAAAGCCCCAGCGCAGCACGCATGCGTGGTTGAACAAGGCCGGCCTCCTTTGCCTCTAAATCGTCGAAGCCTGGGTACACTGGAACACCCCAGCCATACGCAGTATCTGACCCGGACCAGTGTTCGAGGTCATCACTCACATCATCTGTGACGGCCACATCGTCGCAATGCCTGGTCCGGTATAAACCACCAGGTATAGCAGGGGGTGAAGTGATCAACAACTCCCGCGAGCTATCCGAATAGGTGGACGGGGGGTGGCGACTAGTGGGCAGTGGACCTGTACTAGGTTCCACTATGACCCGAGGCTGTCCTAATCCTACGACTTCACCGACGAAACGTGGCGCAGAGGAAGGCCCGGCGACCCCCTGAGATTCGAATAAATTAGAGCTTGAAGGAACATCAGACTCCCCCTGGCCCAATGCCGCCGCACGCGATACAGCACCATCATTACCTGGCCTGGGACGCATCGTCATCCCATGACCAGTAAAGCGGTCAACAATCGGGGTTGGTAAAGGGCCCAGGACATTGTCAGTAGTATCAAGCCCTTTACCGATGATAGCGGCAGGGGTGCGAGAAAAATACTGAGATCCATCATAGGGAAAGAGCCCAGGGATACAGTTATAGCTAAACTGTTCATAGAAGAGCACATCACGACTCTCTACCACCTGGCGCAACTTCGGAACCCAAACAAAATAACCCTTACTCACCAGAGAATACCCAACCAGTCTACCAGATAACGCCCTTTCGTCAAGCTTATTGCGCTTCTTCCCATTCACTAAGGTAACATAGCATGGGCACCCGAACACGCGCAATAACGATACATCAGGTAGAACCCCAAAGAACAACTCACAAGGAGTCTTGTCACCCTGATTAGGCAGCCGGTTGCGTAGGTAACACGCGGCGAGGAAGGCATAGGGCCAGAAGGACTTAGTGAGCTTAGACTCCAAGTGAATGCTCCTAGCTACGTTCTGAAGGACCCCATTGTACCGTTCCACAGTCGCATTCTGCTGAGCAGTGTAAGCCATGGACAATTCATGCACAGCACCAACCGATTCTAACCAATCCTCGAACCACTTCACTATAAATTCCTTAGCCCTGTCAGACCTAAGACACTTGAGAACAAATCCATGCAGCTGAGTCATCCATCTGAGGATGGTAGTTTGAACTGCTAAGGGAGCTTCATCCCTGGTTCTCAAGCACAAGACCTCAGCATAGCCAGAGTATTGGTCAGTGAGACACAGAACATAAAACTCCCCACGCAAGCCCCTAATATTAAATGGCCCCATGATGTCCAAGTGAAGGCGTTGTAATGGGGCACGGATCCTAGTTTTGCTTTCTTTAGGAAAAGGGATACGTTTTCCCTTTGCCTTCTGACAAGCATCACATGGGATCTTAGACAGTCTTTGCACCTGTTGGAGAGTGAGGGGTAAGTTCTGAACCAAACCCTTCCTTACAAGGTTGTGCATGGCATCATAGCCAGGGTGACCCAGCCGCCTATGCCACAACCATTCAGGAGTGGTAGGGATCACAACTCCACCATCCTCATCAACATCAAGAGCAAAAGCTGGATAATCTTCAGCACCATACAAACGGCCACGAGGGGTGTGACAAGGCCTACATGCAAACTTGTACACACCATCACTGGAGGCAGGGAAAGACCACAGAACAGAAGAGCCCTGTGTGGCAGTACAACTAAGACTATCAAAAGAAATCTTGCAGTTGTGAGCATGGGCAACAGCATTTACTGACATGAGGTTCACCGGACAGTGTGGGATGTAGAGAACATTGGTTAAAGTGATTGGTGTTGGTAACCAATCACTACCTAACACAATAGAACCCTGACCCACAGACCGTTGAACCACACCATCACCAAATTTAACTGCTGGCCCAGTCTCAGAAGCATGAAACACAGTGAACAAAGACATATCACCTGTGATTGACATCCCAGCTCCAGAATCAACATGCCAGACACCCTCAGACAGGCTCGGGCTGCAGACATTTGAAAATTTCGCAGTGCAAGAGAAAAGGACAGAGCGTACCTCCTATTTCTTGTCCAAAGCATACCCATCAATCTGAGCCTGCAAGGAGGCCAGCTGCCGCGGAGTAAGCACACCTGGAAGGGCCAAGGCCATGGGCACCGGATTGGTAACCGGTGCACCAGGCTTGGTCTTACGCAGGTGCGGATGCTTCGTGAAACAGCGATCCTCCGAGTGGGTCGTCTTGCTGAGGCATGGGCCCCAAGTGCAATCCAGACGTCGCTTGTTGGAACCAGAACCCTGAGAACCAGATCCCTGCCCACGCTGAAACGCAGCATTGGCAGGAACCTGGGGAGCGTCCCGGGACCAACCAGGATGCCTGGAGTCGGACCTGGGGAGATTAATGTTCAAAATGTCGAGAGACCGATATGCCTCCAGACAAGACCAGTAATCTACAGTCTGTATGTTAGCCAACATCATACCGTACTGGATCCGCAGCGATTCAAATCGGATCAAACGGATCCCATTCACAATGGTTTCCATGGCGTGGCGCTGAGTGACAGGATGTCCAGCACTGCGGAGGTCAGTGCACAGACTGCGAACCATGCGAAAGAAATCATCGACACGGTCAGAAGGGCCCATGTGCGCATTATGAAGTTCGATACGCATGAGAGGGACTCTAGAGGCAAGGGCATCAGACTGCGTCTTCCGGATATCCAAAAGGATATCCCGAGGGGTGGCAAAGTCCTGGTATACCTTGACCATATCGTCCTCCATGTTCGCGAGCATCATAGTTAAACACATGAACTCCTGACGTTCGAGAGGCAGTGCACTGAACCCCAACAGTGCAGGATCACACCGAGACTCACCATGAATGAGGGTATTAGACCCAGCTCCAATCGCAGAAGGGACAGGAGCCAAGGACCTACGAATGTCCATGAAATACTCCGCAGCAAGACCAGCGTCAAGAGCGCGCTGGTCGTCTATGTTCCTAATCACAGGAATGGACCTCGCAACACTCATAAGCAGCTCGAAATCTGGGCTAACAGGACACAGAGGGACAGGCACTCGCACAAACTGATAACCAAGCTTCTCGTGATCACTACGCCTCGTACCACCAAAGGAAACACCATGATCTGGGGGATACAGAATCCCAGAAGTGACTGGACCAAGAAAAGAACGACACCTGGTACCAAGCTCAGAGAAAGCCATCACTCGGCGATGCCTCAGCTTCACACTAACATTTGCCATTGTAGCCTGCATATCCATCCGACCATACAAAGAGCGGTTCAAGGACTCACCATCCCGTCGATCCATGTTGATCAGGCGGTAGTCCCGAAGGTTCAAAGTCGGAGGAGATCCGCCAGTGAGCAGATGCTCCCAAGATGCGCAAGACCGCGTATGCAGCATAGGAGGAGGGCCAGGGGCAGGAGGCAGCTCCACCGGCGGAGGCGGAGGGGGTTCCAGGGAGGCACCATCAGCAGAGGTGCGTGCAGAGGAAACAGCAGCCTCGCGAGAGCGAGTGTGGTAGCCAGGGAGGCCACGCTCCATGGGGGCAGATGCAGAGGAAAAAGAAGCAAAGCCCTTCAAGAAAGTGGGCTTAGCCACCTCCGGGTAAGCCGGGGGAACAGGCTCAAAGGGAGGCGCCGACGAAGGCTGAGGCTGATACACAGGCGAAAGCTCTCGATTAGGCATCTGCTGATCAGGAGGCTCATACACCGGCGAAACAGCGGAAGTCTCAAAGACACGAGTGGCAGCAGCAGATGGGGTCACGCCACCGAAGTCAGCACTCGTAGCACTCTTCAAGTCCTCCTCATCATCAGTAGTAGTAGAGTAGTCTTCATCATAATTGAAAGGGACGAAAGGAGGCTGCGGGTCTGATGCACAACGGATGATCTGTGTCTGTACACAACACAGCTTCATCAGGACATCCTCAACATCAGAGGAAAGGCGTCGAACATTGAGAGAAGGAACCGTAAAGTTGGAGGATTGATCGGGGGGGGTTACTTCCTTGATGGCGGAAGGACCCTCCTCTCCGGCAGCAGAGGCCGCTGGCGCGCAGTCGTCTAGCCAATCTAGAGGAACCTTCACCCCCGTTGGGAGGATTCGGTCGCATCCATTGCTCACAATGACACTGCGGATCCCACGAGCCCATGAAACACCATTAAGTTTGGTAAGTTTCACAAAGCCGGCAGGAGGCCCTCGCGGAAGTTGCATTATCAAAGCAGTGGTAGTGATGAGGAGCCCAATAACCTATCAGCTTGAAATCACTCCGGTAGAGTGGACAGTAGATTAAAGCAGCGGAACAGACGCACCAATCTATACACGGAGACAAGGATAACGTTACAGACACAGGAGACCCATAAAGGGGCACCTGTGGTGAAAGGAGGCGGTAGACAGGAACCTAACAGGGTACAGATCAGACCGGAGACGTAGGTGACAGGAAGCTGCCACTGAGTCATCTCAAGATGACTCAGTCCCACGGGAAGCTGGCTCAGGAGAGCCGATAGTTCTAAGGGAGTACATAAGTAGTCACCAAGTCATAAAACGCGTGAGAGCACCGCTATACATGCTGATAAGCTCCTGTTTAGTATGGAACTCGTAACAGTTTAGCTGTTGTCGAGCTCCTGTTTATCATGGAACTCGTAACAGTTTAGCTCTTGTTAAGCTCCTGTTTAGTATGGAACTCGTAACAGTTTAGCTGTTGTCGAGCTCCTGTTTATCATGGAACTCGTAACAGTTTAGCTCTTGTTAAACTCCTGTTTAGTATGGAACTCGTAACAGTTTAGCTGTTGTTGAGCTCCTGTTCATCATGGAACTCGTAACAGTTTAGCTCTTGTTAAGCTCCTGTTTAGTATGGAACTCGTAACAGTTTAGCTGTTGTTGAGCTCCTGTTTATCATGGAACTCGTAACAGTTTAGCTCTTGTTAAGCTCCTGTTTAGGATGGAACTCGTAACAGTTTAGCTCTTGTTAAGCTCCTCTTTAGGAGTTCGTGCTATGCAGGTGATTACATGGCTCCAGCAGCCTAGCCTTAAAGGGGCCTTGTCGTCTTCTGCAGTAACATGGTCGATTCAAAGCGAAGCATTATTATCAACATATATCTGGTCCAATCTCTGACTTCATACCACTTTTAGTCCTTTGAAGGGAAATCCCTTCGTTGCAAAAGAGCCCCATTACCTCATACATTGGCAGAGCGTCAGAGCAAGGCATCGCATAGGAACGTAAGGTTGATACAACTTTGGTCTTAGTAGTGTTTTCAATAGGATTTATGCCTTTATGTATAGGCTTGGTACACACAAAATGTTTGATTTGGTTTGGTTCGGTTTGGTCACTGTACATGATGGTACCGTACACAGGCCGAGTCTCATACACCCTCGCGGTGTCAAGTAGACTTTAACATGTAATGTAATGTAATGTAACAGGCCTATATCACGTTTTACAGTTATGATGACATCGCGCGAAACGCTAAGCACTCGGAGCCAGGTCTCGGGTACACCTCCGACATACACGAACATGCACGAACATGGCGGCCAGGAGGTATATTGTGCATCATAACTGTTATACGTGATAACTGCTGACCGTCTGGTAGCGGAAGTAACATGAGAAGTATAAACTGCTTTATCAGGCAGTTTCGCTCATGTACTCCTGAGTACCGTCTTTATGTTCAGTTACATCACTGTAACTAACTATTCTTCTACTTGCCAACATGAGAAGTATAAACACTACCGTTCTACACCACACTCACGGGACTTGACCTTGGACTTGGTTGCGTGACTCCAGCCAGCACATTTTACTGCTCGCCGTCTTCGGCAGTAAAAGCAATGTTATTCAACAGGTACTGGTATTTTCAAAATATCTCTCTTCAAAGAAAACAAAGCACATCGTGCTCAGTGTACATACAAACATTACAATCGCACTGCATGCAACAAGCATGAGTACATAATATTGAAATGAATGAAAGACTTTGCGGCCCTGTCCCCCTCCCCTTCATGTGCCCTCAAGGATCAACAGCTGGGTTTAGTCACGGCGCTAACGGTGACTATAGCTAGCTTACGCTGCGGTGTCCTTAACATCACGTCCTATGAGTAACTGTATTACACGGATGTAACAAGTTCAATTTCATGGCGCTACGTGTTGCACAGCGCTACGTGCTAACTTACATATCTGATACCTTAGTGTAGTGGGGGTGCCATGTTAGAGCCTTTTGAGATTGCTTTTTGGGTAAAAAAGCTGCCAATAGCATTCCCACGGAACGACAGGTGGCAACGATGGAGCTGACCGAAGCCAGTTAGTTATGAGACAGCTGGCTGACGTGCCAGGCTTTGTCTCGGCCGTCGGTCGGACCCTGGGTCGGACAACGGGTGAATCTGGGGGCTCTCGCCCCCCAGAAGGGGGGTTCTGCGTGGCTCCGCCAAAAAACAAACTTGATCCAGGGCCAGTCGGGGCCAGTTGAACTTAACGCGGAACGATGACATCGGACCTGGAGGCCGCAGCCGAGCAGCTGTGCGGCACGAATGCGAAACTTGAACTTGGTGACATGGTTTGGTTTGGATTGGATTGAATACCGGTACATGGTCTATCAGCCTTCAGGATGGTCACCGTCTGCGGGCAGAGTAAACATGGGGGCTGGGGAGTTTAAATGCTACTACACCACACTCTTGGTGACATGGCTCCAGGCATCAAGGCTGCTCGCCGTCTTTTGCAGTAACATTCGAAGCAATTGCCTTGAAAGAGGCCGACAACTTTCCTCCGTGCTGTTGCGCGGTAGTCCGAGCTCAGTCGCAATAGCCACATTAACCTTCCCCTGTGCATGCGAACGGGAGCTTTCCTTCTAAAGTCTCCCCTCCGGCGTGACAAGGCGTAACAACTTTCAAAAATTCAAAGCCTAGGGCCTCGACCTAGCTAGGGCACAGCGCTGAACCCGGTCGCCGCCGTCACAGATCTTCTAGAAACATCCTTCCGCTTCTGTATAAAGCTCACGCCGCGGTGCTAAGATTACCTGCTGTACAATTCCCTACCTGGGAAAGATGGATCTACAATCTAATGCCTACGGCGGTGGCCCACATCGGCTGCGTCGCTCCACTGAAAACCCACCTTGACGCACGGAAGTGCGCTCCATCCTTATTGATGAACATGCTGGCTCAAGGCCGATGATGCCTCCACACGCCGATGCGTAGTGCAGTTGCCACGTCGCCCGCATCGCCTGCATCGCTGGAGAACTGCCATGAGTACCAGTGGCGTACTACAATCGACTACATCGGCTGTGTCGCCCCACTGGCTCCAACACCGCCATCGCCCAGGAGCCCCCCTCCCCCTCCCCCTCCTCCCTCTCTCCTCCTCCTCCCTCCTCCCTCCCTCCTCCTCCCTCCCTCCTCCCTCCCTCCCTCCCTCCCTCCCTCCCTCCCTCCCTCCCCTCCCTCCCTCCCTCCTCCCTCCCTCCCTCCCCTCCCTCCCTCCCTCCCTCCCTCCCTCCCCTCCCTCCCTCCCTCCCTCCCTCCCTCCCTCCCTCCTCCCTCCCTCTCCCTCCCTCCCTCCCTCCCTCCCTCCCTCCTCCCTCCCCTCCCTCCCTCCCCTTCTCCCTCCTCCCTCCCTTCTCCCTCCCTCCCTCCTCCCTCCCTCCCTCCCTCCCTCCCTCCCTCCCTCCCTCCCTCCCTCCTCCCTCTCCTTTTACCCCCTCCCCCAACCCAACCCCTTCCCTCCTCTATTCCACCATCCCTCTCTCCACCACCAGTCCCTCCACCACCAGTCCCTCCGCCACCACTACCACACACCAAAACTCCGCCGGTCCTCCCCTCCTGGATGCGATGCAGATGAGTCATGCTGGCAGCTACCCAATGTCCTGGTGAGTCCCCCCCCCTCCCCACCCCCCCCCCCACCCTCCCGACCCCCCTCCCCTGAGCGTGTACACCCTGCTGCTTGTATGAAGAACACTAAGTAGTGAGAGAATGATTTCTTATGCTGATGATGAAGATTCCAACCGGGCAGTTTCTCAAAACATTCGCAGGCCCAACTAGAGTTCTCGCCCTGCCGGGCTTGAGAGCTGATGCGGCTTTACCTTCCTTGGATGTCTGTGGCATTGATAGGGGATCATTGCATAACTCATCTGCATGCCACATATGGTCCACAACACAGCGCAATCAAGCATTACTGCATCACTCTGAACATCCTGAACTGATGCAATGGCGACCTTATGCATAGAATCAATCATATTGAGGAACACACAACTGCATGGAAGATAACTAAATGAAGGTCATCTTCAGCAAATCATTCAGTAAATCATCTGCATCGACTGATGTGATTGAATGTTGCATACAAATAGTATACTCATCACGGGTGGGTGGAGGGTAGATGCCTAACCCGCATCCCTGAAACCATTCAAGTGGAGCGCCCTTTACGTGAGCGTATGGTCCAACAAAAACACCCCAGACTAACTGCAGATACCATGGTTGTAGGCGGTCAGGTTGATACCCCCGGGTGTCCTTGGCTGTCTCCCTAGTATCAATGCAGCAATTGCTGATTCCATCTCCCTGGGGAGCCGGGTCCCGGCAGTTACCCTTTGGGTTCTACCCAGCACATGACATGCCACCCACTGGTTTTCATTCCCGCTACTAGCAGCAGCTTCTTAGCATTCACCCTTTGGGTTCTACCCAGCACATAACATTTCCACTAACGATAAATATTAATTTAATATTCACTTCTCCCACTAACGCATTGTCATACATCCATCTAACACAAACACCAACACATTCATACCCTTCTCTCTCACACACTGCTCTTCTAACACACACTACCCTTTCACACGCATTGTCCAACTCTCCCCCTCACAATCTTCAAGACTCCACCCCACCCACACACGCACACTAACATTACAGTAGTGCACAAATCTAAAGCATTGCAAATCCTAATTCCAATCAAGCATGGCTCCCCAATTCCAGCTCGGTGAACCAGGTTCTGGCAGTTGCCATGTGGGTTCTGATTAGCACATGGCAATCCACCCCCATTCCTTTGTCAGTCAAACCAACCAGCCCCTACCCCCCCCCCCCCCCCCCCCTCTCGATTACTACCTCGCCCAGTACACAAGTACCCCCTCCCCCCCCCCCCCCCTCCCCCCCCTCAGTCACTCATTAACCACTCATTAACCCACTTCTGCTTCACCCCCACTGACTCATCAACGCACACACCCTTCCACACCCGCTCACTAACTACCCTCACACTCCCTCACACACACACACACACACTCCAGGGCTCCACTACACAATCACACTAGCATCAGAGAAACAAGTTACACACACTTGCATCATGCCCACACTGGTATCAGAGAAATAAACGAACTCACTAGCATCACACCAGGGATATGGCGGTTGTTGCCCACAGATAGGAACACTGAGTTAATTAACCCCCCTCATCCCTTGCAGGTCCTAAGCGCGGAAAACATGGTTGACAGGTTGTATGCATGTTTTCCATTGGAGATGGGCCCAATTGAGGATATTTTTCTAGCATCCCTCGTCCCACCTACCCTGCAGCTACTAAACCCGAAGAATCTGGGAGAAGTTACTGCTTCTCTTGCCTACAAGTCCCAAGTATCGACATGCTTAACCTGATGGTTGCTCTGCATTTTCTCACTCTGTTCCCACTAGTCCCCATCCCGTTCCTCAGTTTATTTTGTTTCGTAATAAGTTCAGTATTGGATGAAGGTCATGATATTGGTGATTCAATGCGCCACCTTGAAATTGTAACATCAGTTCAACTATATCTTTTCCCTTGCCTACCTTTGAGCCCCATGTGTCCCGAAGCTATGACTCGTCTGCCCTCTCAGCCTCGTCTCAGATTCTGTAAGGTTGCCTCCAGAAGATTCTATAAGGTTGCCTGCAGATTTGTGCCCACATACATAGTATACCCATTGCAGACTCCGCACTGTACAAATGGACTCTTTTCACTAAATTCTTGTTTAGTTCGAACCTGTGGTATCTGTGTTGGCCATACCAAATACCACGCGTGAGAAAAGGCCTCAGCTGCATCAATCACGCTGTACGTACGTATAGTCCAGGGGTAGGCCAAATAGGCTTAAGGGACTCACCCAACCATGAAGGAAAAAAAATCAAAACAAAGTACTGATGAACTGAACCCCAAACAATCGTTTAACCGACTGTGGCCCTGGTTCCGTGCTACAATGATAATTTAATTGTACACGATGCTCAACCTACATCAAGTATGCTTGTACGGGATAGAATAGACCTTCAAAGGAGATTATTGACCTTCATGGGCTACCATTTTATATAGTTATTGAACTTGGTCGCATAGATTCAGCCATCAATTAGGCTGCTAGTCGTCTCCTGAACTTGAAGTTCGATTTCTCTTACTTCAGAGCAGGATTAAAAAAAACTGCAAACGTTGAGCCTAAAAAACCCGAGGGGGGCTGACCCCCCTCCCCAAAGTATAAATACCCAATACCCTGGGATTATCCCTTAAAACATCTTGGGTGTGGATTCAGGGGGTTTACAATGGCGATATGAGATGGCGCACACAATGGCGGATTTGTATTGCAGGGATCGCTTGACAGTCAAATACCAGTTCTGCCATGGCCTACTCATGGGTGGCCTCAGAATTGCATTTGGAATGGGCTGTGTGTGTGTGTGGGGGGGGGGGGGGGGGTATACTTATTGCACCAGCGTACAGGACAGCTGCACCACGGAGAGTACAACACGAAGCCTCCCTCTATCCTCTCTCTCTGCCCTGCCCTGCTATGGAAGACAGTACTGCCCGTAATAGGGCGGCACCGACTATAGTACCAGCTGCGTAGCCAGCACTGCCGGCACCGCCCTATTGGGTAGGACTGTCTTTCATACCTGCCCTCTCAAACTGAAGCCAGGTGTAGTGTGTAAAATCTCTCTGGGAATTGGTGTGAAGATAGCAGATACGCAGAGGCGTTGTGTGTGCTAAATGCAACACGTTACATGCAGGGTTGTTCAGGACGCTGTGTCGTCCGTCGCAGACGCAACGTCGAAGAGTCCGTTGCGACGCAGGATGTAACGTGGGGAGGATCCGTTGACCAGAAGGAAGGGTCCGTTGCGTCGCAGGTCGCAGGTTATTCAATTGGTAATTATTGGTTGCGTCTAGGGGGTGCCAAAATTAAGTTACCTTGTCGTTGCACAATTAAACTAACGGCGAAGAATTCGAATTCCGAACCCCACACTGCCTATTTTCGATAATTAGTGCGCCCTAGTTGACGGCTATCTACAGGGAAGTCTTCCTGGTGCTTGCGGGAGTGGTTGGCGGTGTCGGAAACCTTGACATGTGGAAAGCTAAGAGGTGCGTATTTTGGAGCAGCGAGTTGCGTATTTTGGAGCAGCGAGTTGTTGCATGCCAAAGGCCTTGAATGCTAGAGCAAGGTTAGGTGTCGCATGTTACATGAGTGCAAGGCCTGTGGCCTACCACCCCATGACATGCCACAATAGATCCCAGGGGGTCTCAGTGCGTATGGGATGTTCAGTGCGTATGGGATGTTCAGGTGTCTCATCGACTGATGCATGAAGTGGACTAAGGTGTCTTGCATGGAACATCAGAGGACAACTCAGTGTTCTGAGCAGCTGCGGTGCAGCAATGAAAGTGGTGAGAAAACACGACATTTTATTGTTTTCACACACAGGGGTGCGTGGCCAGCTAGACACCCCCCACATTCCAGGTTTCAAATGCCTTTCTTGTGCCCCTCGCCCCAAGTTGAGCAAGGATGGGGGGGTCGCTATCTATGTCCGCACTTGCCTAAATGCTACTTTAGTCCATGAGGCACCTGAATTAGGCATGGCATGGATTCGCATACATGGAACACACATTGGTGTGTGCTATATCCCACATGCTAACAGCTCATACTACAAACATGGTGACGACTGCATTAGTATAGAGGACCACTTCCTCACTCTAGGTAAAATCATTGGGAACTTCCAGGAAAAAGGCAACGTTGTGGTGATGGGTGACTTCAACGCTCGGGTTGGTCTTGGTGTGGACAATGATGATACCGAGTTAGGAGATGAACCAGTATCCCAAACCAGTAGTACAGCCCCCAACCAAACCATTCAACCGAGGTGTAGCATGGACACAGCTCCCCCCAATCGATTGGGGGGGCCCTACTCCAGCTATGTGTAGTAACTGGTCTTATCATCCTTAACGGTAGAACAGAAGGTGATATGCAAGGTGCACATACCTTCTTTGCAGATGGCATGGACAAGAAATCTGTCATTGATTATGCGCTAGCCGCCCCTAGTCTTCTCAACACCCCAGGAGTCAAGTTTAGTGTGGCTCCCAAGCATGACTGCCCTCTCAGGCCCGGGGGTGGAAAGTTTGACCACATGCCTATCACACTCCACATACCAGATGCTGCCCTTAGGCCTTCTCAAGGTACTATTAGTACACCTGCTGGTGGTAAACCTTCGCCCAAACTGAAATGGAAAGACAACTATGTCCAGATGTATGCACACACAATTAAGCGTGATCCAGACGTTAACCGATTACTTGACAATGCACTCCATAGCTCATCTATGGAAGATTCAGAGAAGGGGATTGCTAGTGCTATTGAACTAGCCATAAGCAAATGCACACCATGTCACAAACCTGTAGCTAAGCGTAAGCACGGGCCCGTGAACGCATGGTATGATGATGAATGCAATCGTGCTAGACAGGCAGCAAGCCAAGCAGAACATCAACATGGCTCTAGCTCTGACTTGGCTGGTTCTATGCACAAGGAGTACAAGAGGATTCTCAGAAGAAAGAAGAGGAAGTGGCTAGAAACACGCATGGAGAACCTTCATACGAATCTTCGGCATAATCCGAAAAGTTTTTGGAAAGACGTGCGTGAGCCTAACAAGGCCACTACGGCAGATATCACAATTCATGATTGGACTGATTATTTTGCAGACCTCTTTGATGTGCAAGTAGTATTGATCCAAGTCTGGATGCTAGGGACTTTGTCCCTCAAGCTGATGGACCTCAGATAGAGGCCGCACCAACATGGTTATGTCAAGACTTTACCACCCAGGAGGTGTTTTCTGTTCTCCAATCCCTACGGAAAAACTCCTCCCCCGGGGTAGATGGTATCCCTGCAGAATGGTACAGATTTGCTTCCCATGAGGCCAACTCCCGATTTGTACAAGCTATGACTAACCTGTTTAATCTCATCTGGAAGACTTCTTACCCTAGCCAATGGGCTGCAGCTGCCTTGGTACCCGTACCCAAATCCAAAGGCAGTGTGTATGACAAGGACAACTATCGAGGTCTTGCGGTGAGCAACTCCATAGGAAAGATCTTCTCCCTTTGCATGCTACGTAGACTAGATGATTGGTCAGAAGAATTCAACCTCAGAGCCGCTGGCCAATATGGATTTAGAAGTGGTAGGGGTACTGCAGATGCATCATTCATTCTTAACCATATTGTAGATAAATATAGAGAAAAGAAAAAAACACTCTTTGTGGCTTTTGTTGATTTCAAGAAGGCTTATGATTGGGTCAACAGAGACTTGCTATGGGATTGCTTAGCAAGGCTAGGAGTCAAGGACCCCTATCTCAGTATTCTGAAGTCCATGTATAATCATGTTGTTTTCCAAGTTCGCCTACATGGGGACATTGGATCCTCCTTTCCATCCCTTGTAGGAGTTAAACAAGGAGACCCCCTATCCCCACTCCTATTCGGTCTGTTCATTGATAGAATTGAATCGTTCCTCCAATCCAAGCTCCCAAATGTAGGGGCTGAGCTTAGGGGAAAGATTCTGCAACTGTTACTTTATGCTGATGACCTAGCTATAATGGCAGAATCCCCGGCAGATATGCAAGCGATGCTTGACTGCCTGAGAGATTTCTGCGAGGCTACTAAGATGGCTGTGAATATAAAGAAAACTGAGATTGTCGTTTTCAACAAACAATTCTGTGATGAGGCCCGCATGGATCCTGATTACAAATTTGTCTATGATGGAGCACAACTTTCTACAAAGTTATCTTTTATCTACTTGGGATCCCTCTTTGTGGATGGTGACTCAAGCAATCGTGCAAAAGCTGCTTTTTCTAGGATGCTCACTAAGGCCCAAAAGGCACACCACATGCTTCGTAGGCGATGCCATACTATGGAGATATACAATATTGATATTCTCACCCACCTGTTTGATTCTCTTGTACAACCTATCCTGAATTTTGGCTGTGAGGTGTGGGCTCCTTCTATTCTGAACAACACACTTATCTCAAATGACCATGCTTGTGAGAAATGGCATAGAGGTATACTTAAACAAATGTTGGGTGTTTGCCAATCTACTACATCTAATATTATCATGGAAGAGCTGGGTAGAACCCCGTTGTGTTTTGCTTGGCTTAAACAAGCTTTGCGCTTCTGGAACAAGACCATACATAAAGAACCTGAGGATCTCATTAGAATGGCTCTTGAGGAATCTTTTGACTCCAACACTGGCTGGGTTCATGACTTGCGTTGTGCTCTCCACAAGCTAGGATCCAGTAAAAACATCAACATTTTGGAGGCTGTCGATGTCGAAGGTATTATGTCTGAAGTTTTTGAGTCATGGAGGTTTAAGTACCCAAGTGACACCAATGCAGTTAGAGACATCCCTGATGAGAGAAGGGTTGGCTTTAAACGCCTCCGATACCAAAAATGGTTCGCAGCCAACAGCAATGATGAGAATGGCTTGATTCCCTTTACATCCGCCTTACATAAGCAGGATCAGATTCGTTCTATAGCACAGTTTAGAATGGGTTCCCATTGGCTGAACACAGAAAGAATGAGGGTGGTGGATAGAGCACACATCCCTCGCTCAATGAGACACTGTCAAATGTGTGGGTTCCAAAAAACTGAGGATGAAATGCATATGTTTGAGTGCCCTTTTTTTATAATGATATTCGCCTCCGCTACCAGAATCTGTTTACAGATATTTATAGGCATGTCCATGAGGATACCGACTTAACCGTATGGAATGTGGAATTCTGCGATTCCACATTCAGAACCTTTATGAATGGAAATGGCACTAAGTCTTTTTGGAGCAACCTAGCCGACTATCTTTCTACTTGTAGAAGAGCAAGACAGGAAGCCCTGGACTGCTTAGTGGCACCGTAATTTATTATCCCTTTTTTTTCTTCTGAGACTTCTCATTTGTTAGCTTCTTACCTCCGCCACTGTAAGTGGTTGAGATCTGGGTCCTGCTCTAAGGGGTTTAATACCTACGCCACCAAAACGGTGGTTGGGAGTTTGGTTTGTTTGTCCTCGACACACCCCTGATGTAATGGGGTTTTTTGCTTTGTGGGTGCTTTTTCTTTTTGTTTAAAGCACAGAGTCTCATACACCCTCGCGGTGTCAAGTAGACTTTAACATGTAATGTAATGTAATGTAATGTAATGTAATGGGTGTGTGGTTTTGGGGGTGTGGTTAGTAATTCATGCATAGTACATGGCCACAACAGCATGGCTTGGCAAATTTATTGGTATGTTTTCATACTCAGGTATAACTCACCAGGCCACCTGTAGATAATGTCAATGAAGATAAGCGTCCATGGGTTCCATGGGGTGGGTTCCTATTTTGGTCTTGTTTTGATGTATTGCGACATTGTTTTTGTAATTGAGTCATCAGAAAGGGAGAGGAGCCATGTATATTTGGATTGGCTGGGGGTCAGGCACGTGCACATGGCACAGGGATGTGCATTGCACCCATGCATAGTGTTATGTTCCATACACAAAATAAATGTGAAAAATCATTTTAATGGCTAAGTTAATTTTGAGACCCCCTAGTCTCAGGCAGCAGAGCTGAGGTTCCTCCTGAAGTACCCTGGTAGGCTGCCAAGGCTTCTTTTAATAAATGTTGCTTGTGTACAACCAGAATCTGGAGTGCTATACATCAGGGTACTACATTTTGTCAAATTGGCCAGGGCTTGAAGCGCACAATCGTCAAGTTGGTCAGCGCTTTGTAGTGCAAAAAGCGCAAAAACTGTGCGCTGCGCCCACATAGGGTTAACAAAACTGCGCAAAGCGCGCAGTGCGGCTCAAAAAGCGTGCGCGAAATCGCGCCGCTGCGCGCGCTTTGTAGTACCCCGCCCATCATATGAAAAACATCCGGGTGCAACGATGGTGGAATTGGAATCGGCCTGGCCCAGAAGGTATTACAGTGTGATTGGCAAAGGGTACCCCGCTGGTCTATTGCCCGACGTGTTTGGAAGAGTTGAGGACGGCAGATGTAATGGCATATGGGGGGCTGTGGGACAAAAGGATGTATAACATCAGTTACTCGATTTAATTCATAGTACGAAGCTCGCAAACACGGACCGAGCGTGAATCATCATATGAAAAACATCCGGGAATACCTGTGGTGGTCGGGGGTTGTCCTTGCCCACGAAGTATGATGGTACATGATCACTCGACTGATCTAGTACCACATGTTCATGCGAGAAGGTCGATGGTGGGCAACTCCCGGAATCCCGGGGGATGACCCCCAGCTCTGCGTACTTAGACGCAACCAATTTTACAGCCTGCGTCCTGAAACGCAAGCAACTTCATAGCCTGCGTCCTGAGACGCAACCAATTTCAGAGCCTGCGCCCTGAGATGCAACCAATTTTAGAGCCTGCGTCCTGAGACGCAACCGAACCAGCATAACTTGCGTCCTGAGACGCAACCAACCCACTGAGGCTGTCTGCGATGTAACAGACCCTCCCCATGTTGCGTCTCAGGACGCAACGGATCCTTCGACATTGCGTCTGCGACGCAGGGCGCAGCGTCCTCAACAACCCTGGTTGGATCGAAGCTGTTGTGCGAGAAATTGCGAGGGGAGGGAGTTCAACAGCAAGCCGACCCTCTCTTCGCCCAGGGCTTTTCAAAGGTGCTATTCAGCGGGAAGTGCTATTATTATACTTTCGCTCTGTGGATGGTGCGATTTCAGCTTGTTTTGGGCCCTATCAAATCGCACAACAAACAGCTAGTTTAACGACCGTGGCCTAGGTGGAATTTCACTGTATGCATCTCTAGTTACCCACCTGCCCCTGTCATCGCACCATGCAGTGAGCCAGGGAGTCAGGGACTCGTTAGGGCAGTGTGGAAAAGCTTCAGGGTTTAGGTTTATGGGGAAGTTGTGAACTGGCAGGCCAAAACTTGGCCTTGGAAACTTTTCCATTTGATTGGTTCCAGCAAAAAATCAACGCATTATGTATTCAAGTATTCAAATAATGCTGTAGCAAATATTCAAATAATAGTGAAACAATCATATATTCATATCACGTGAGGAATATTAACAAGAGGGTACCTGTTGAACATAATTGCATTAGCTAGACTGTGGGTTTAACATGTTCAAAGTTCTGCAACAATCACCCACTCGCCCTTACACACAAATATGTGTGCTACTCCCTCCCCTCCCAGCCCTTTTGCCCCCCTTCTTGGCGGAGCCCCCGGATTCACCCAGTTCACCAGTTGTCCGTCTGTCCGATAGACCGACGACCGAGACGAAGCCTGACACGTCAGCCAACCGTCTCATAAGTATCACAACTAACTGGCTTTGGTCAGCCCCATCGTTGCCACCTGTTGTTCCGTTGCCAACACTCTCCGCCAATTTTCCACATCGCTTGTAACACTGCATAGGACTTGTCGATACCCCCCCCCCACCCCCCTCCACATAGGTGCACCCCTTCTTTGCAAAAAACAATACATTTATGGAAAAGTTCAAGTTTAAGACAATAATTGCACGCAGGTATACTGCCAGAGATGGCAAGAAGCCAAATTGCCGACTGGATCCTTGTAACCAAGTTAAAAAAGTTTAGAGGTAGTGCACGGGGGTTGACCAGATCGCTAAAGAATGAAGAGTCGGGGGTTCGACTTCCCCTTCGGTCGCTCTTGGCGTTGCAGGTCGTCGTCAACCGCGATGGTAGCTTGTCCAGTTGAGGTAGGAGACCGCTCCCCACCCACGTACGACGGGCTCCCTCAACACCACGCCCCACCAGGCGTTATCATTACCTGTTGCATGGAGGTTATGGGTCGCTTAAACTTGATGCCTTGATACATGGTGACCAGGGTTGTTAAGGAGGACCCCCCGCTTTGCGTCCTGAGATGTTACAAATTCCATATGTATAAGCCTGATTCCTGAGACGCAACCAATTCCATAGCCTGCGTCCTGAGACACAACCGAGTGTGAATGGATTGTCACCCCAGGAGGTGGGTCTCCCGACACAAACTAGCAACACCGAGGATTCAGTTCGAATGGCGTTGTCACTCCTACAAAAGAGTAGGCACACTCAGGATATGGTGGGCCTACTTGGTGCCTACTAGAAGTAGTCCCGTAGGGGGAGAGACCGACCCTCGTCCAAACGAACATTCACCACTACCCCTACTGACTAGAAGATAGTTAGTTTTACAGTCTAGGGGTTGATTAAATAGGCTAAAGGGACTCGCCCAACTGAACCCCAAACAATCGTTTTACCGACGGGGGCCCTGAGTTTGTGATACAGTGATAATTTAATTCAATGATCAATCTGGATCAATCCAACATTATTCATGAAGATGTGCATCAAGAAACGGGCCAACGAGTAATGATAACGCCTGGTGGGGCGCAGTATTAAGGGAGCCCTGTCTTACGGCGGTAGAGAACGGGCTGCTACTTAACATGGACAGTGCTACCATGGCGGTGGACACTAAAGCACAACCGTAGGGATTCGAACCCCAAAACTTCTTGTTTCAAAGAGCTCTACCATTGAGCCATTCGACGAAACGGCGGGGGTGTACTTGTATACAGTAGTAGGCAAAATCATTGTAGTTATGTTACTTGTGTTATGTTGCTCTTTTCCCTAACATTTATTTTTACTGCGGAAGACGGCGAGCTGGAACTTCTGCTATGTCAGCTTTCATTCGCGCAAGCTAGCTCCAGGTTTCGCAAAAGGATAAGGGAAGGGAGCTGCCTAGAGGCTGCTGCTTTTAACCAGTCAGGGTAGCTGCCTAGAAGCTGCTGCTTTTAGCTGAAAAGAAGAACACCGCATAGGCTGGTAGCCTAAGCCTTTGGAAGTGTTGGCAAACGCCCTCGTCAAAGCTGGCAGGCACACTCATCACAGCTGGCAAACGCCTTCATCTTAGTTGGCAGACACATAGCTGGCATGCCCTTATCATGGCTGACAGACACATAGTTGGCATGCCCTCATCATAGCTGGCAGACACATAGTTGGTGTACCCTCATCATAGCTGGCATGCCCTCATCATAGCTGGCAGACAAATAGTTGGCATGCCCTCATCATAGCTGGCAGACACATATTTGGCATGCCCTCATCATAGCTGGCAGGCATATAGCTGGCATGCCCTCATCATAGCTGGCAGACAAATAGTTGGCAAGCCTTCATCATAGCTGGCAGAGGAATAGTTAACATACCCTCACCATAGCTGGCGGACGAATAGTTAACATGTCCTCATCATAGCTGCCAGACAAATAGTTGGCATACCCTCATCATAGCTGGCAGACACATACTTGGCATGCCCTCATCAGAGCTGGCACGACAGGCGTTCCAATGCAGCAGTAATATTGGGGCTTGACTCAGTCGCTGGCTCATGGAGCTGGGTGGAAGCTGGTACGTGTAGCCCAGAAGTGAACCAGTGGCCCACCTACACTTGGATCGCCCACCTGCACGCCCGCCCGCCTAGACCATACCCAGATATCTGCTGCCCAAGCTGATGCTGCCAGAGTTGAGCGCCTCCATTTGACAGCAGCTGCTGCTGCTGCTGTGTTGAGTAGTCCCGCCTAGATCATACCCGAATCCCTGCAGCCCCTGCTGATGCGACCAGAACTGAGCGCCTCCAGTCGACAACAGCTGCTGCTGCTACTGCTGTGTTGTGTAGTCCTGCACATAGCATACCTGGAACCCTGCAGACCCTGCTGATGCGGCCAGAGTTTGATCAGTGAGCTACCTACGCTTAGATCGCCCACCTGCCCGCCCGCCTAGATCATACCCGGCACCCTGCAGACCCTGCTGATGCGGCCAGAGTTTGATCAGTGAGCTACCTACACTTAGATCGCCCACCTGCCCGCCCGCCTAGATCATACCCGGAACCCTGCAGACCCTGCTGATGCGGCCAGAGTTTGATCAGTGAGCTACCTACGCTTAGATCGCCCACCTGCCCGCCCGCCTAGATCATACCCGGAACCCTGCAGACCCTGCTGATGCGGCCAGAGTTTGATCAGTGAGCTACCTACGCTTAGATCGCCCACTTGCCCGCCCGCCTAGATCATACCCGGAACCCTGCAGACCCTGCTGATGCGGCCAGAGTTTGATCAGTGAGCTACCTACGCTTAGATCGCCCACCTGCCCGCCCGCCTAGATCATACCCGGAACCCTGCAGACCCTGCTGATGCGGCCAGAGTTTGATCAGTGAGCTACCTACGCTTAGATCGCCCACCTGCCCGCCCGCCTAGATCATACCCGGAACCCTGCAGACCCTGCTGATGCGGCCAGAATTGAGCGCCTCCAGTAGACAGCCGCTGGTGCTGTTGCTGCTGTGTTGAGTAGTCCTGCACGTACTGGTGAGCCGCCGGCGGCTGCTGCTGCTGCTGCTGGGAGTAGTCCATACCCATCTGCTGATAGTAGTCCATCCCCGCCTGCATTGGGGTCGCGGTAACTTGGGTGGGTTAGATTAGGTGGGTTAGATTAGGTGGGTTAGATTAGGTGGGTTAGATTAGGTGGGTTAGATTAGGTGGGTTACATTAGGTGGGTTAGATTAGGTGGGTTACATTAGGTGGGTTAGATTAGGTGGGTTAGATTAGGTGGGTTAGATTAGGTGGGTTAGATTAGGTGGGTTAGATTAGGTGGGTTAGATTAGGTGGGTTAGATTAGGTGGGTTAGATTAGGTGGGTTACATTAGGTGGGTTACATTAGGTGGGTTAGATTAGGTGGGTTACATTAGGTGGTTTAGATTAGGTGGTTTAGATTAGGTGGTTTAGATTAGGTGGTTTATATTAGGTGGTTTAGATTAGGTGGGTTAGATTAGGTGGGTTAGATTAGGTGGGTTAGATTAGGTGGGTTACATTAGGTGGGTTACATTAGGTGGGTTAGATTAGGTGGGTTAGATTAGGTGGGTCACATTAGGTGGGTTAGATTAGGTGGGTTAGATTAGGTGGGTTAGATTAGGTGGGTTAGATTAGGTGGGTTAGATTAGGTGGGTTAGATTAGGTGGGTTACATTAGGTGGGTTAGATTAGGTGGGTTAGATTAGGTGGGTTACATTAGGTGGGTTAGATTAGGTGGGTTAGATTAGGTGGGTTACATTAGGTGGGTTAGATTAGGTGGTTTAGATTAGGTGGTTTAGATTAGGTGGGTTAGATTAGGTGGGTTAGGTTGGGTTACGTGGATAAGGTTAGGTTAGGTTAGGTTAGGTTGGGGGATGGGGGTTTGTGTGGTCCAGGTGGATGCACATTGGATATGGATTTGAATGGTCACAACTGGTTACATGTTTCTTCAGCCAACTCTAGTAGGGAAAGGCTAAGTTAGTTAATATTAGTGAGTGAATAATTTTAGTGGATGTTCGATAATATTAGACGGCCGAGCAGTCTCACCAGAATTTTGAATCTATTTGAAAAATTAGAATTATTGTGACACTGAAATCATATTATCTGATAGTTAATATAAGGTTTTCAAACACTTATTTTAGTTGCCGCTCCCTACCTGCTGGTGGTACCTTCAACATATATACTAACATTGTAGTGTCAAGTTGCAGGCAAGATTAGGCAATGCAACAGGCAGAATGTACAAAGTAGGTATGCGCCCAAGATGCATACATACATACATACATACATACATACATACATACATACATACATAAATGCACAAATATTAGTTTCCCTTTACTACCTGCTGGTAGCCATAGCCATATGGGTTGTTGTTTCCGAACCCCGACATAGCATAGCTGGCAGCCAGGGAGGCTTGGGTGGGTGCCCTCCCACCCCCTCCCCCTCGCTGGCCCTTGCCGCCACCCACTTGCCCCTGGTTCTGGTACACTGGGTAGTGCACTGGGATGAAGATGGGCTTGCCCCGGCCCTTGCCCTTCTGAATGCCCCCCCCTTGGGTGCGGCGCAGGGACTGGTTGTTGGAGCTGAGGGGCACCATGGCAACAGACACGGGAGTCTTGCCACCCTGCAGGGAGTCACAAAGCAGGATGTCAGCTGCTTTGTTGCTAGGTCATGCATGCTGTGTTTGTTGTGTTTGTTGTGTTTGTTGTGTTTGCAGAAGCAGGCGAGCCTGGATTGGTGTGTTGGTGGTGGGTGTGGGTAATAGGGGGGGGAGGAGAGGGCAACCCACCACACGCAGGCAGGCAGAAGCAGGCGAGCCTGGATTGGTGTGTGTGTGTGTGTGTGTGTGTGTGTGGGGCAGACAGAGATGCAAGACTCACGTGTCTGTTATCATGGTGCCTCCCAGCTCCAAGAACCAGTCCCTGCATAGGATCCCTCATTGGGGGCCGGTTAACAGTGAAACAAACACAACAAACCCGTTATACACAACATATATAACATCAACAACAAACACAACGTACACTGCCTGCCTGCCTGCCTGTGGAGGGTTACCCCCCCCCCCCCCCCCCCCCACACACACACACCAATCCAGGCTCACCTGCTTCTGTCTGCGTGGCCCTTGTCCAGCAGTCTGATTCTGCAGCACAGGCTGCACCCTCTCCTTCTTTCTCCCCTGCTGCCCCCCCTGGATAGGAGCCCTCCCCCCCTGCGGCATTGTGAAAATGACAGAGCCCCCCTTTCTTGGGTGCCCACCCTGCTGCCCGCCTGTGATGGGAACCCTGCGCTGCTTCTGCTGTTGCTGTTGCAAGGGCTGCTGCTTGGGGGCAGTCCTGTTCTGCTTGGGCTGATTGCTCTGAGTCAGGGGCTGATTCCTTTGCTGCTGAGGCAACCTTTTCTGCTGCTGCTGCTGTCCCTGCTGCTGAGGCAACCTTTTCTGCTGCTGCTGCTGCAAACCCTTCTTCTGCTGAGGCTGACCCTGCTGCTGCTGCTGCTGCTGCAAACCCTTCTTCTGCTGAGGCTGACCCTGCTGCTGCCCCCCCTTCTTTTGCTGCTGCTGCTGCAGTCCTTGCTGCTGGACCCCCTTCTTTTGCTGCTGCTGTTGCTGCTGCTGCTGCTGTCCCTGCTTTCGCCCGCCTGCTTGGTTGCCGGTGGTGATGACAACAGGGACGCGCTTCTTGGACTTGGTGGCAGCGAGCACCTTGACAGGCCCATTACGAGCTTTGCTCACAATCTTACTAGCTAGGTTGCGGCGTGCATTAGTGGGGGCCCTGGGTGGGGTGGGTGGGTGGGGGGGGGATGAGTGTGTGGTGTGATGTGGTGAGGTGATGACAACAGGGACGTGCTCTAGGCCTTGGTGGCAGCGAGCACCTTGACAGACCCATTACGAGCTTTGCTCACAATCTTACTAGCTAGGTTGCGGCGTGTTGATGGGGCCCTGAGTTGGGGTTGAGGTTGGGGTTGGGTTGGGGTGGGTGGGGGTTGGGTGAGGGTGTTGCGGCATGCATAAATGGGGGCCATGGGGGTGGTGTGTGGTGTGGTGTGGGGGCGTGCATGAAGGCCCCCCCTGAGAATCAAGGTGATTTGGAAGCAGTTTTGATTATGTGTGTGTGTAGGGTGTGTGGTGGTGGTGGTGTGGGGGGGGGAGATGTGTGGGGTGTGTATGGCTGTGTGGTGAGGTGTGTGTGGGGTTTTTGGGTGTGTGGTGTGGGGGAGTGCATTGAGGGGGGCTTCCGAGAATCCACGTGATGTCGGTTGAATTGGACTGGTGCTTGGTAAGGCTTGAAAGGGCGTTATCTGTAGGGACCGGCATATGATATGATGTCGGTTGAATTTGACTGGTGCTTGGTAAGGCTCGAAAGGGCGTTATCTGTAGGGACCGGCATATGATATGATGTCGGTTGAATTCGACTGGTGCTTGGTTAAGCTCGAAAGGGCGTTATCTGTAGGGACCGGCATATGATATGATGTCGGTTGAATTTGCTGGTGCTTGGTTAAGCTCGAAAGGGCGTTATCTGTAGGGACCGGCATATGATATGATGTCGGTTGAATTCGACTGGTGCTTGGTTAGGCTCGAAAGGGCGTTATCTGTAGGGACCGGCACATGATATGATGTCGGTTGAATTTGCTGGTGCTTGGTTAAGCTCGAAAGGGCGTTATCTGTAGGGACCGGCATATGATATGATGTCGGTTGAATTCGACTGGTGCTTGGTTAAGCTCGAAAGGGCGTTATCTGTAGGGACCGGCATATGATATGATGTCGGTTGAATTTGCTGGTGCTTGGTTAAGCTCGAAAGGGCGTTATCTGTAGGGACCGGCATATGATATGATGTCGGTTGAATTCGACTGGTGCTTGGTTTGGCTCGAAAGGGCGTTATCTGTAGGGACCGGCATATGATATGATGTCGGTTGAATTTGCTGGTGCTTGGTTAAGCTCGAAAGGGCGTTATCTGTAGGGACCGGCATATGATATGATGTCGGTTGAATTCGACTGGTGCTTGGTTAAGCTCGAAAGGGCGTTATCTGTAGGGACCGGCATCTGATATGATGTCGGTTGAATTTGACTGGTGCTTGGTAAGGCTTGAAAGGGCGTTATCTGTAGGGACCGGCATATGATATGATGTCGGTTGAATTCGACTGGTGCTTGGTAAGGCTCAAAAGGGCGTTATCTGTAGGGACCGGCATATGATATGATGTCGGTTGAATTCGACTGGTGCTTGGTTAAGCTCGAAAGGGCGTTATCTGTAGGGACCGGCATATGATATGATGTCGGTTGAATTCGACTGGTGCTTGGTAAGGTTCGAAAGGGCCTTATCAGTAAGGACCGGCATATCATATGGTGTTGGTTTTCTTGGACTGGTGCTTGGTTAGGCTCGAAAGGGGGTTATCTGTAGGGACCGGCACATCATATGATGTTGGCCAAAGGCGAGTATGATATCATACAAATAGCATCATACAAAATTGTAGATACATGGTAACTTTAGCCTAGTCAGACTGCTGGCATCATATGATGTTGGCCTAATGTGAGTATGATATCATACAAATTGCATCATACAGAATTGTTGATAAATTGTAATTTTAGCCTAGTCAGACTGCCCGCATCACATGATATCATATTGCCGTTCCCTACTCATGTGTCACTTATTGTCATTTATTCTGTCGAATGTAGTCCAGTGTCGAGGTTACTGCTGATGACTGTAGTATGCCGTGTTGGGGCGTGTGTGTTTGTGTGTGTTTGTGTGTTTGTGTGTTTGGGGGGGGGGGGGGGGGGAGAGGGTACCGCTGACGACGGTGAGTAGCCTTACAATTATATGCCATGTAACCAAGTTCAAAGTAATTGCGCGGTGTCTGTTTATTTTGCGTGCGAGGAGTAGCAACTTTAGTGACTCGGTGCGACCCCAGTGCGGCACGATGCCCCCCCTGGGCTCCGCGCTTCGCCCTATACCCCCCGTGCAACGCCACAATCCCAAAATCAGGCTTGCATCGCAACTGTTGCGACACAATTGGGCCTACATAAAGCGCAACAAAATAAAAATAAAAATAAAATATAAAACTTAAATAAAATATAAATAGTGTGCGCGACATTGCACCAACCTAGAGGTGGTGGGAGCAGCAGCAGCAGCAGCCCCCTTCTTCTTCATTGAATTCGTCTTCACAGCCAAGTGCTTGGGTGCCAAGACTGGTGCTCGCACTTTTACGGCCCCTTTTTTCAACTTAATTGCCTGGATCAGGAAGTTTGGACTTTGTTAGAAGAGCTGGCAATTTGAGGGATGGTATGGGGTGGTACGGTGTGTGTTGGTACGGTATGGGGTGGTATGGGATGGGGTTATATGGGGTGGAATGGGAGTTGCAGACAACTGCTTGGGTGCAGCGACCGGACCCCATGCCAAGACTGGTGCTCGCACTTTTACAGCCCCCTTTTTCAACTTTATTGCCTAGATCAGGAAGTTTGGACTTTGTTAGAAGAGCTGGCAATTGGAGGGATGGTATGGGATGGTACGGTATGGGGTGGTATGGGATGGGGTTGTATGAGGTGGAATGGGAGTCGCAGACAACTGCTAGGGTGCAGCGACCGGACCCCATGCCAAGACTGGTGCTCGCACTTTTACGGCCCCCTTTTTCAACTTTATTGCCTGGATCAGGAAGTTTGGACTTTGTTAGAAGAGCTGGCAATTGGAGGGATGGTATGGGGTGGTACGGTATGGGGTGGTATGGGATGGGGTTGTATGAGGTGGAATGGGAGTCGCAGACAACTGCTAGGGTGCAGCGACCGGACCCCATGCCAAGACTGGTGCTCGCACTTTTACGGCCCCCTTTTTCAACTTTATTGCCTGGACCAGGAAGTTTGAACTTTGTTAGAAGGGCTGGCATATGGAAGGATGGTATGGGGTAGTATGGTATGTGGTGGTACGGTATGTGGTGGTACGGTATGTGGTTGTATGGTATGTGGTTGTATGGTATGGGGTTGAATGGTATGGGGTTGAATGGTATGGGGTTGTATGGTATGGGGTAGTATGGTATGGGGTAGTATGGTATGGGGTTGAATGGTATGGGGTTGTATGGTATGGGGTTGTATGGTATGGGGTTGTATGGTATGGGGTTGTATGGTATGGGGTTGTATGGTATGGGGTTGTATGGTATGGGGTTGTCTGGGGTGGTATGGGATGGGGTTGTATGGGATGGGATGGGAGTAACAGTCTCTTGCCAGCTACACCAGCTACACCTGTCCCTTCCCCACATCTACACCTATCACCCAGCAGCTGTTCTCAGCTACACACCTGCCGCTTGCCAGCTACACCAGCTACACCTGTCCCCTCCCCACGTCTACACCTATCACCCAGCAGCTGTTATCAGCTACACACCTGCCGCTTGCCAGCTACACCTGTCCCCTCCCCACATCTACACCTATCACCCAGCAGCTGTTCTCAGCTACACACCTGCTGCTTGCCAGCTACACCAGCTACACCTGTCCCCTCCCCACATCTACACCTATCACCCAGCAGCTGTTCTCAGCTACTCAGCTACACACCTGCCGCTTGCCAGCTACACCAGCTAGTTGCATTGGCACAGGGCCACCCTTCTTCGTCGCCTGTGAGCAGAGAGCAGCAGTAAAAAAACACTTAGGGGGCCGTTGTAGTGGCCGCGGGAAGCTTAGGGTGCGGTGGGGGAAGGTGCCACAGTAGTCCGGGGTGCCCCCATTCATGAATGGTCAAGAAGCTAAGCAGTTGGTGTTTGCAGTATTGAGTAGAAGCTGATACTTGTAGCCGAAAAGAAAACACTGGAATTGGTGATATCTAGGGAATGGCAATATGATATTTTATGATGCCGGCAGTCTGACTAGGCTAAAGTTACCATTTATATACAATATCATATGATGCAATTTGTGTGATAGCATATGATATCATACTCGCCTTTGATCAACATCATATGATATGCCGGTCCCTAGTTATATTTCCTGTTATATTGGATTGATCTCTCCCACCATGCACTGGGTTATATTAATTCGGTGGATTATTTTGGATTTGTTTTTTCATAACATTTAGCAGTTTGTAGTTTGTAACTCTGAGAATTTTGCCGAAGGATTCTGACATATTGGTGTGAGAATTGAGAATTCTGACATATTGGTGTGAGAATTGAGAATTCCGACATATTAGTGTGAGAATTGAGAATTCTGACATATTGGTGTGACAATTGAGGATTCTGACATATTGGTGTGAGAATTGAGAATTCTGGCATGCAAGTGTGAGAATTGAGAATTATGACATATTGGTGTGAGCTGATATCTCATTTTGGATAGGGTTTGCATTGATATCTACTGCCATGCATGCACTGGGTTCTGATCTCTCCAAGTATGAACTGGGTGGATTTCTCCAGGTATGTAGTCTGCTGACATCTGCTAGTACACATTGGTTTGACATCTCACTACGTATAGGGTTGCCATCTGTCCTGCAATATCATCTCTCCTACCATGTATTGCATTGATGTCTACTGTCATACACTGGGTGCTGATCTATCCTGGCATGTAGTCTGCTGACATCTGCTAGTACACATTGGTTTGACATCTCATTATGGATAGGGTTGCAATCATTCCTGCAATATCATATTTTCTTGCATGCGTTGCGTTGATATCCACTTCCATGCACTGGGTTCTGATCTCTCCTGTGTTGTATTGGGTTCTGATCTCTCCTGTATTGTATAGGGTCCTGATCTTTCCTGTATTGTATTGGGTTCTGATCTCTCCTGTTTTGTATTGGGTTCTGATCTCTCCTGTACTGTATTGGGTTCTGATCTCTCCTATATTGTATTGGGTTCTGATCTCTCCTATATTGTATTGGGTTCTGATCTCTCCTGTATCGTATTGGGTTCTGATCTCTCCTGTATCGTATGGGGTTCTGACCTCTTCTGTATCGTATGGGGTTCTGACCTCTCCTGTATTGTATAGGGTTCTGACCTCTTCTGTATCGTATTGGGTTCTGACCTCTCCTGTATTGTATTGGGTTCTGATCTCTCCTGTATCGTATGGGGTTCTGACCTCTTCTGTATCGTATGGGGTTCTGACCTCTCCTGTATTGTATAGGGTTCTGACCTCTTCTGTATCGTATTGGGTTCTGACCTCTCCTGTATTGTATTGGGTTCTGATCTCTCCTGTATTGTATTGGGTTGATCTCTCCTGCTTTGCACATGGTTGATTTCTCCTTCCAAGCATTTTATTGAAACCTCTCCTATATTGCATTGGGTGTATATATATACGGCCATGCACTGGGTGGGGATCTCTCTAAGCACACATTGGGTGGGTCTCTCCTACAATGTATTGGGTTGACATCTCTCCTAGTTTGCATTGGGTTGATGTAATCGACCATACACTGGGTTGGGATCTCTCGAAGTACACATCGAGTAGGTCTCTCCTATAATGTATTGGGTTGACATCTCTCCTAGTTTGTATTGGGTTGATAAATACGACCATGCACTGGGTGGGAATCTCTCTAAGCACACATTACGTAGGACTCTCCTATCTTGTATTGGGTTCTGGTCTCTCCAAGTACGAACCGGGTAGGCCTCTCCTGCTATGTACATGGTTGATTTCTTCTACCATGCATTGTGTTGACATCTCTCCTAATTGGGTTGATGTATAGGACCATGCACTGGGTGGGGGTCTCTATCTACGAACACATTGGGTTCATTTCTCCTAGGATGTATTGGGTTCATCTCTCCTAGAATGCAGAGGGTTGATCCTTTCTAGACTAAACTGGGTCGATATCCACTACCATGTACTTGGTATATCTAGGCAAAGGGTTGATCTAGGCACTAGGGACCTCTCCAAGTACGCACTGGGTATATCTCTACCAGAATGCATTTGGTTGATATCACTCTCAGCTTACATACATTTGATATCTCTCCTGCTAGGCATAAGGTTGATATCTCTTTGCATGCATTGGGTTTAGGTTTCCATCTGGGTTGGCATTGGGTCCCTATCTGGGTTTTTATCTCGGTTGCTGTCGGGTTACATTTGCAACCATGCATTGGGCTGGGATCTCTCCTATAATGGTATCACATCTCCTATCATGCATATGGTTGAGCTCTCTCAGTAAACGTCAGGTTGATACCTCCTACCATGCATTGGGTCGGGATTTGCACTGGTCACCGGGCACTGGGTTGGCAAATTGAACGATTCAGAGGCCTGGGATCTACGATCCTTGGCTTGGGATCTACCAACGGGCATTGGTTAGTTCTGTCCTCATTCGATTGGGCTGATAGTACTTGGCTCGGATCTTTCAAGCGAGTCTTCTCGATGGCACTGGATGCTGAGAGATGATTTGAGGCTAAGGGATCAATGCATCTTCGAACGTTTCTGGCAGTTGCGAAAATCCGATTCCGGGAAATATTATCACGCAGCAACTGGGTCCGCTCGTACCTGCTTTCCGGCCTTGCCCGCTCCGGCCTTTGGACCTAAAGGCGCACGCTTGCTTTTAGCAGCATCATTGGCTGCTGCAGCTTTGGGAGCGCTCTCCTTCTTCTTTTGCTTGATGAGATCATCCAAAGACAGACCAAGCTTTTTCTCAATAAGGCTATCCGACATTTGGCCCAGCTATCAGGTCAACAACTGACAAGTAATCGATAAAGCTGCACGCCCTCGACAGGAAATGCAGTCTGAAAGACAATGCACAGAAGAGAGGAGATGGAACGAGGAAAGATCAATAACAGGAAGAACAAGAAGCTACTGACCCTGTATGAGGATAAAACGGTAGCAATGATTCGCTAAACAGCACTTGAGATGAAAGGATGCGTCAAGGCACTGACGGGGACGGGGGTGGTCCTAGGATCTTAGGCACACGTTTACATCTCATGCGTAGGTTGTATCATCAATGTGAGGAGGGCGGGCGGGCGCGGCCTGGGGGGCAATAGGGGGGGCGTTTGGGCGGAGCCCCCTGAGCATTCTAGCCCTTTTCAAGGCCCTGGGGCGAGTTACGTTGGGGCTCTGAATTACCCTTACTCGACATTGAAAATGTAGGATACGCGCAACATCCATGAAGATGCACGGCGCCGATTTGGCTTGAGATAATTTTGGGGGGGCGAACCGGGTCGAACCTTCGACTTCGTACACGCTTGACACCGTGGCAACAGTACTGCACTGTACCGCACCTCCCCTGCCACAAGTGAGTGCACCCTACGCCACATGCAATTGGACCCCGATAATTGCCTGTGCGTAGGTGTGGTGGTGCTTACACATCCGCTGCTTTCTTCCTCTCTGAGAGCGATTGCACCAAGTGGATCCGGGCGCCGCGGCAGTTCCGTTATCCTTTTCTTTCTGAGCGACTTGTGCGCTACCCGATTCTCCGCACAAACAGAAAACAAACTATGGCGAGCTTTGCACGAGGTTCTTGCCCGCCGAGCACCTCAACCAGCAGACAATGGACCAGCTCTGCGAATGTCGGGCGTGCTCTTCCCATCCGTAGCAAGGGGTGCGTGATCCGGGCCGAATTGTCACCCAGCCATGCAACATGAATTTCTTGGTGCCCGTACTCCCGGCTTTCCGTAGCTGTTGCTCAAGGGCACGACTAGCATTCTGCAGACGGTTAGACCCTTAAGAACGTATATATCCATACATTTTTTCTTCGACGTCATGCAGTTTGGGTCCAGGCGTTTTCCAGCCTGTCCCCTTTTCCTCGCTTTCTGCCGTCTCCAAGCTTTCTTCTCTGCGCCACTTCCCTGCGGCTTTAGATGGGGGTAGATGATCAACGCCTTTGACCTCAACCCACCATGTACCATGTGATCCCCCAATACATCTCTGACCTTGCAGTCGGTCGGTGTGAAACGCTCTGCCCCTGTAAACACATTGCTTTGAAAGAAGCGAACCAGATCCATATGCACTACTACTGCCTAAAATCAGAGGTCAAATTCTGGAACTCCATTGCGAAGAAATATGAGGGCGACGCTGGAATAATAAGGAATTTTACGACCCAGTAGCATGCTCTTACACCGAACACCTCTTGTAGCTCGTCTTTGCTTCCAATCGTTGGGCACAAATTGTACCTCGCATGTTTACAAGCCTCACCCCCTACCCCGCCGAAGAATAAATACATATCTACTACCCAGACGGCCTTCGCCTGCCGTCATACCCCCACTACTACACTGCACGCCACGCGGGGTCATGCATGTCCCCCGGGGTCGTCTTTTCTACCTTTCTGACTCGCTACCCTAAATATCGAGTCGACGCGCTCACAATTTTACTTTTGCGCGATGCATAACCCGTAATTACACTAGTTGACATAACCGGCAAGTGTGATACCCACCCAGGAAGAACAACTCGTTACACCAGCCCAACATCAGGGCCAACACCCAACACCCAACACCAATACCAACACTGAATTATGGAGCACATGTTTTCCCACTTACACAAAAACAAAACTATCAATAATACTTCGGCCTAAATCCCAATGCTCAATGCCCCTCCCCCCCCACACACTCCTCCCCCCCTGCCCATCCCCCACCCAACCCTTTCCCCCCCCACCCCCACCCAACCCCACTCTCGCTGCAGGTTGGGTCGCTGCAAGCGCTCATGCCCCTCCACCTCCCCATACACTCCTCCCCCCCCCTGCCCAGCCCCCCCCCCCCCCCCCAACCCTCTCCCCCCCCCCAACCCTCTCCCCCCACCACCCCCACCTCCCCCCACCCCAGCTTCAGGTTGGGTCGCTGCAAGCGCTCATGCCCCTCCACCTCCCCATACACTCCTCCCCACCCTGCCCATCCCCCACCCAACCCTCTCCCCCACCCAACCCCACCCCGGCTGCAGGTTGGGTCGATGCAAGCGCTCATGCCCCTCCACCTCCCCATACACTTCTCCCCCCCCCTGCCCAGCCCCCCCCTCCAACCCTCTCCCCCCACCCCCCCCACCTCCCCCCACCCTAGCTTCAGGTTGGGTGGCTGCAAGCGCTCATGCCCCTCCACCTCCCCATACACTCCTCCCCACCCTGCCAGCCCCCACCCAACCCTCTCCCCCCCCCCCCACCCCACCCCCGGCTGCAGGTTGTGCCGATGCAAGCGCTCATGCCCCTCCACCTCCCCATACACTCCTCCTCACCCTGCCCATCCCCCACCCAACCCTCTCCCCCCACCCCACCCCCACCCCACCCAACCCCATCCCCGGCTGCAGGTTGGGCCGATGCAAGCGCTCATGCCCCTCCACCTCTCCGTCACCTCCCCGCCACCTGCCATCTGCCGCCAACACTGACTCTGCTGGCTGGTCTGACTCCCCTGACTCTCCAGCCATGACGTGGGCCGAGTCTCAGGGCACCAGCAGTGTTGTGCTGGGGCAAGACAAGGCGGGTGTACTGCAGGACAAGGTGGGCGTACTGCTGCTCAACCTGGGTGGACCCGAGACTCTGGCTGATGTGAAGCCCTTCCTCTACAACCTCTTTGTGGGTAAGTCATGGCTGCATGGAGCTATTCTCGTGGGCTTGGGTAGGGTCAGGGTAGTAAGCAGCTTGTGTTTCTGCTTAATCTGGGTGGAACTGATACCCTGGCTTAGGTGAAGCCCTTCCTCTACAACCTCTTTGTTGGTGAGTGACCATATGGCAGCCTGCACTTGTTCAGGTCGTTAAATAGGTGTTCAGGGAGTTCAATAGGTTTTAAACAGGTGTTAAAGGTGTTAAACAGGTGTCCAGGGTGTTCAATAGTTTTTTAACAGGTGTTAAAGATTTTCAGGGTGTTAAACAGGTGTTAAAGTTGTTAAACAGGTGTTCAGGGTGTTCAATATTTTTTAAACAGGTGTTAAAGGTGTTAACAGGTGTTCAGGGTGTTGAGGGTGTTAAACAGATGTTTAGGTTATTAAACAGGTATTCAGGGTGCTAAACATGTAGTTGTTGAACAGGTGTTGAAGACCCTGAACACCTGTTAACAACCTTGACAACCAATGATGTACATAAACAGGTGTTGAAGACCCTGAACACCTGTTAACAACCTTGACAACCAATGATGTACATAAACAGGTGTTGACGACCTATCCTAACCCAAGTAACCTTACCCATCTAACCAAACCCACCTAACCCAACCCAAGTAACCCAACTAACCTAACCCACTTAACCTAACTGACTAACCAACCCACAGATCCTGACATCATCTGGCTGCCCAACCAACTGAACCCAACTAACCAACTAGCCAACTCACAGATCCTGTCATCATCTTGCTGAAGGAGGCAATCCGCTTCTGTCACAAAAAACGTTTGTTTGTTTGTTTGTTTGTTTGTTTGTTTGTTAGATTCACACCCCCCACCCCACCCCAACATTCCACCACCACCAAAACACACACAATAGATCCCCCCATACACACACTCGCACACACACACCTGACCAACTAACCAACCTGCAGATCCTGACATCATCTGGCTGCTCAACAAACCAAACCCAACTAACCAACTAGCCAACTAGCCAACTAACAGATATTGCCATCATCTTGCTGCTGGAGGCTCTGCGCTTCCCTCACCTTACACACACACTAGATCCACCATACCACCAAACATTCCACTGCCACCTTACACACACACTAGACACCCCCCCCCCCACACACACACACACCTAACCAACTTGCTAACTAACCAACCCACAGATCCTGACATCATACGGCTGCCCAAGGCACTGCGCTTCCTTTACATAAATGTTTTGTTTGTTTGTTTGTTTATTTGTTAGATTCACACCCCCACCCCACCACCACCATACACACACACTAGATCCCCCCCCACACACACTAACACACACACCTAACCGACTAACTAACTAAGCAACCCACATATCCTGACATCATCCGGCTGCTGGAGGCTCTGCGCTTCCCTCACCTTTTTTATTTTTTTATTCACACCCCCACCCCACCCAACATTCCTCTACCACCATACACACACACTAGATCCCCCCCACACACACTAACACACACACCTAACCGACTAACTAACTAAGCAACCCACATATCCTGACATCATCCGGCTGCTGGAGGCTCTGCGCTTCCCTCACCTTTTTTATTTTTTTATTCACACCCCCACCCCACCCCAACATTCCTCTACCACCACACGCACCCACTAGTTCCCCCCCCCCCCACACACACACACACGCACACACACCTAACCACCTAACTAACTAACCAACCCACAGATCCTGACATCATCCGGCTGCCCAAGGCACTGCGCTTCCTACAACCGGTTGTAGCACAAGTCATCTCCTCCCTCAGGTATATATACAGCTGTTTTGTTTATGGTGGTGGCAGTGGTGTTTTTTGGTGGTGGTGGTGGTGTGGGGGGGGCAAGTCATCTCCTCCCTCAGGTATATATACAGCAATTTTTTCCAGAGATTTTTTTCGAACCTGAAAGTTTTTTTTTTCTAGCTTCATGATTCTAGCCTTCCTCCAGGGACAGCGTTTTATTGTTTTTTTGTAGCTTTTTGTAGCTTTTGGGGGGCATTTGGGGCAACAAAAAAACTTTTTTTGTTTACTTTTTTACAGCGATAATTTCTCCAATACGGGTTCAAAACCAGCGATCGCTACATATAGCGGAAACATATATCCCTGTTTTGGTGATGGTGGTGGTAGTTCGTGGTGATAGGGGGGGGGGGGGGGGGGCAAGTCATCCCTCCCTCAGGTATATGTACAGCTGTTTTGTTTATGGTAGTGGTGGTGGTGGGTGATGGTGGGGGGGGGCAAGTCATCTCCTCCCTCAGGTATATATACAGCTGTTTTGTTTATGGTGGTGGTGGTGTGTGGTGGTGGGTGGTGTGGGGGGGGGGGGGCAAGTCATCTCCTACGTCAGGTAAAGCCGTTTCTGTGTGTAGGGTAGGTAGAGAGAGAGAGAGAGAGAGAGAGAGAGAGAGAGAGAGAGAGAGAGAGAGACATCATACAACAACCTTAGGTAGCACAAGTCATCTCCTCCCTCAGGTATATATACAGCTGTTTTGTTTATGGTGGTGGCAGTGGTGTCTTTTGGTGGTGGTGGTGGTGTGGGGGGGCAAGTCATCTCCTCCCTCAGGTTTAAGCCGTTTCTGTGTGTAGGGTAGGTATATATAAAATTATATATGTACATCATACAACAACCTGAAGTGGCCCAAGTCATCTCTTCCCTCAGGTCCTTCACACCGTTTGTGTCCGTATGGAGTGTGTGTGGGTGTGGGTAGGGTGGGGTGGGGGGGAAGATCCATGCATCCACCCCATGCAGTGCATGCACAGCACTCACCAGGTGGTGGTGGTGGTGTTCATCCTACAGGTGGCGGTGGTGGGTGGGTGTGGGTTAAAAGCATACAGAAGCATGCACGCACTCATTTTCTTCCTCTCCCCCCTCAGAGCACCTAAGTCCAGCGAGGCATACCAGGCCATAGGGGGGGGGTTCCCCTCTGCGCCGCACTCAAAAACTCAAGACCTGTTACATAGCCTATACACACACCACACACACCGCACCATCACACACCACACACCACACACCACACACACAGCCTCAGATCACCCAAGTCCAGCGAGGCATACCAGTCCATAGCAGGGGGGGGGGGGGGGCTCCCCTCTGCGCCGCACTCAAAAAACTCAAGACCTGTTACATATCCACACACACCCCACCCCACAACACCCCACCCCACACACCCCACACTCTCACACCATCATCTCCCCACACCCCACCCCACCCCACCCCTCTGAGCGCCTAAGTCCAGCGAGGCGTACCAGTCCCTAAGGGGGGGGGCTCCCCGCTGCGCCTCATCATAAACTCCTGTCCTGTTTCACATCCTACACACACATCCCACCCCCCACACCCACCATCACCCCCCCACACCCACCGCACACCCCCTCAGAGCGCCTAAGTCCAGCGAGGCATACCAGTCCATAAGAGGGGCTCCCCACTGCGTTGCATCATAAACTCCTCTCCTGTTTCACATCCTACACACACACACCACACCTACCATCACCATCACCCCCCCCCCCCACACACACACACACCACACACACACACACACACACCACCCCCTCAGAGCACCTAAGTCCATAAGGGGGGCTCCCACTGCGCTGCATCATAAACTCCTCTCCTGTTTCACATCCTACACACACACACCACACCTACCATCACCATCACCCCCCCCCCCCCCCCCCCCCCACACACACACACACACACACACACACACCATCCCCCCCCCCACACACACACACCACACACACACACATACACCCCCCCCCTCAGAGCACCTAAGTCCATAAGGGGGGCTCCCCACTGCGCTGCATCATAAACTCCTCTCCTGTTTCACATCCTACACACACACCACACCACACCTACCATCACCATCCCCCCCCCCCCCCCCCCACACACACACACACACACACACACCATCACCCCCCCACACACACACACACAAACACACACAAACACACGCACACCATCACCACACACACCATCACCCCCCTCACCCCCTCAGAGCACCTAAGTCAAGCGAGGCATACCAGTCCATAGGTGGGGGCTCCCCACTGCGCCGCATCACAGACGACCAAGCAAATGCTTTGGCAGGTGCTCTGCGTGCTAAGGGGACTGATGCTAATGTGTATGTGGCCATGCGCTACTGGCATCCTTTTACTGAGGAGGCACTGGAACAGGTTAGTTGCTTCTTGTGTGGGTGTGGGGGGGGGAGGGGGGTACTTATGTGTATGTGGCCATGCGCTAATGGCATCCCTTAACGGAAGAGGCACTGGAGCAGGTTAGTTGCTTCTTGTGTGGGTGTGTGTGCGTGTGTGTGTGTGGGGGGGGGGGGGGGGGGGGGGTACTTATGTGTATGTGGCCATGCGCTACTGGCATCCTTTTACTGAGGAGGCACTGGAACAGGTTAGTTGCTCCTTGTGTGTGTGTGTGTGTGTGTGGTACATTATGTGTGGGTGGGTGGGTGGGGGAGGAGGGGGGGGCAGGAGCTCTGGGCGCTAAGTGGACTGATGCCAATGTGTATGTGGCCATGCGCTACTGGCATCCTTTTACGAAGGAGGCACTGGAACAGGTTAGTTGCTTCTTGTGTGGGTGTGGTGCATTATGTGTGGGTGGTGGTGAGGGAGAGGGGGGGTGGGGGGCATGAGCTCTGCTTGCTAATGGGGACTGATGCTAATGTGTATGTGGCCATGCGGTAGTGTCATCCTTTCACTGAGGAGGCACTGGAACAGGTTAGTTGCTTCTTGTGTGTGGGTGTGTGGGTGTGTGTGTGGGGGGGGGGGGGGGGGGGTATGATGATGTGGCCATGCGGTACTGTCATCCTTTCACTGAGGAGGCACTGGAACAGGTTAGTTGCTTCTTTGTGTGTGTGTGTGGGTGGGTGGGTGGGGGGGGGGTATGATGATGTGGCTATGCGGTACTGGCATCCTTTTACAAAGGAGGCACTGGAACAGGTTAGTTGCTTCTTGTGTGTGTGTGTGTGTGTGTGTGGTACATTATGTGTGGGTGGATGGGGGGGGGGGAGGGGGGAGGGGGGGGGCAGGAGCTCTGGGCGCTAAGTGGACTGATGCCAATGTGTATGTGGCCATGCGCTACTGGCATTCTTTCACTGAGGAGGCACTGGAACAGGTTAGTTGCTCCTTGTGTGGGTGTGGTGCATTATGTGTGGGTGGTGGTGGGGAGAGGGGGGGTGGGGGGGCATGAGCTCTGCGTGCTAATGGGGACTGATGCTAATGTGTATGTGGCCATGCGCTACAGGCATCCTTTCACTGAGGAGGCACTGGAACGGGTTAGTTGTGTGTGTGGGGGGGGTGTTTATGTGTGTGTAAATTAAATTATGTGTGTGTGTGGGGGCGGGGGGGGGGGGGGGGGGGGGACTGATGCGTATGTGTATGTGGCCATGCAATACTGGCATCCTTTTACAAAGGAGGCTCTGGAACAGGTTAGTTGCTTCTTGAGTGTCTGTGCGGTGTTAGTGTGTGTGTGGGCGGGGGGTGCTATTAGTGGTGGGGGGGGGGGGGGTGGTGGTGGGGGGGGGGGGGGGCTAATGTGTATGTGGCCATGCAATACTGGCATCCTTGTACGGAGAAGGCACTGGAACAGTGAGTTGCTTATTGTGGGTGTGGGGGGTGCTCTTTTTTTTGGGGGGGGGGGGGGGGGGGGGGTAGAGGGCAGTGCTAATGTGTTTGTGACCATGCAATACTGGCATCCTTGTACGGAGAAGGCACTGAAACAGGTGGGTGGCTTCTTTGTGTGTGTGTGTGTGTGGGGGGGGGGGGGATATGATGATGTGGCCATGCGTACTGGCATCCTTTTACAAAGGAGGCACTGGAACAGGTTAGTTGCTTCTTGTGTGTGTGGGGGGGGGGGGGGAGGGGGGGGGGGGGAGGGGGGTACTTATGTGTATGTGGCCATGCGGTACTGGCATCCCTTGGCAGAAGAGGCACTGGAGCAGTTGGATTGCCGCTCTACCCACAATTTGGCATCTCCACCAGCACCCACACACACACATACTGAACCCCACCCCCACACCCCCACACCCCCACACCCCTGTCCCTATCCCTAAGGTGAAAAAGGATGGAGTAGGGCGCCTAGTCATATTGCCCCTCTACCCGCAATTCAGCATCTCCACCAGCGCCCCCCCACCCCAACCCCAACCGCCCCCCCACACACACACCTGTCTGTATCCCTGTCCCTTAGGTGAAAAAGGATGGAGTTGGGCGCCTAGTCATATTGCCCCTCTACCTGCAATTCAGCATCTCCACCAGCGCCCCCCCACCCCCCCATCCCCCACCCCCACCCACACACACACACCCCTGTCCCTATCCCTGTCCCTTAGGTGAAAAAGGATGGAGTAGGGCGCCTAGTCATATTGCCCCTCTACCCGCAATTCAGCATCTCCACCAGCGGTTCAAGCTTGCGACTGTTGGAAACCATCTTCAAGGAGGATGCACAACTTTCTAGTCTGCACCACACTGTCATTCCCTCATGGTAAGGACTAGGTATCCTAAATCAATAGATCCTTGATTAAGGTAGCCTAAAAAAAAAAAAAAAAAAAATAGTCTTTAAGGAGGATGCTCAACTCTCTGGTCCTCACCCTCACCTTTCCACACCCAGCCACACCACCCAGCCACATGATGCACAACAGTCTAGTCTGCACCTCACTGTCATCCCCTCAGGGTAGCCTTTGGTAACATTAAACACAAAAGAAAAAGTCCCAGGCAGCGTCGCAACCCAACAAGTACCCAAGGACACGACCCGCGCTCACACCCTCACCTTTCCACACCCAGCCACACCACCCAGCCACATGATGCACAACTGTCTAGTCTGCACCACACTGTCATCCCCTTATGGTAAGGACTAGGTATCCTATCTAAATAGGATGTCCTAAATAAATTAAGGTACCTAAATAAATAAAATCCTAAATAAATAAAGGTATCCTAAATAAGTAAAACATCCTAAATAAATAACATCCTAAATTAATAAAGGTATCCTAAATAAGTAAAACATCCTAAATAAATAAAATCCTAAATTAATAAAGGTATCCTAAATAAATAATAAAATCCTAAATAAATTAAGTTATCCGAAAAAAAAAAAAAAAAAAAAAAAGGTATCCTCCCGGTATCCGAAAACCACTCACCCTCACCTTTCCACACCCAGCCACACCACCCAGCCACATGATGCACAATTGTCTGGTCTGCACCACACTGTCATCCCCTCATGGTAAGGACTAGGTATCCTAAGTAACTAAATAAATAAATACAAAATATAGTCTTCAAGGGGGATGCTCAACTCTCTTCACACAGTCTTCTTCACACAGTCAGCCCCTCATGGTAGGGACTAGGTATCCTAAGTAAATGAATAAATAAATAAAAAATATAGTCTTCAAGGAGGATGCTCAACTCTCTTCACACAGTCTTCTTCACACAGTCAGCCCCTCATGGTAGGGACTAGGTATCCTACATACAAAAAAACTCCTCAATAAATAAAGGTATCCTAAATAAATAAAGAATCCTAAATATATAAAGGTATCCTAAATAAATAAAGAATCCTAAATATATAAAGGTATCCTAAATAAATAAAGAATCCTAAATATATAAAGGTATCCTAAATAAAATAAAGAATCCTAAATATATAAAGGTATCCTAAATAAATAAAGAATCCTAAATATATAAAGGTATCCTAAATAAATAAAGAATCCTAAATATATAAAGGTATCCTAAATAAATAAAGAATCCTAAATATATAAAGGTATCCTAAATAAATAAAGAATCCTAAATATATAAAGGTATCCTAAATAAATAAAGAATCCTAAATATATAAAGGTATCCTAAATAAATAAAGAATCCTAAATCCTAAATATAAAGGTATCCTAAATAAATAAAGAATCCTAAATATATAAAGGTATCCTAAATAAATAAAGAATCCTAAATATATAAAGTATCCTAAATAAATAAAGAATCCTAAATATATAAAGGTATCCTAAATAAATAAAGAATCCTAAATATATAAAGGTATCCTAAATAAATAAAGAATCCTAAAATATATAAAGGTATCCTAAATAAATAAAGAATCCTAAATATATAAAGGTATCCTAAATAAATAAAGAATCCTAAATATATAAGGTATCCTTAAATAAATAAAGAATCCTAAATATATAAAGGTATCCTAAATAAATAAAGAATCCTAAATATATAAAGGGAATCCTAAATATATAAAGGTATCCTAAATAAATAAAGAATCCTAAATATATAAAGGAATCCTAAATAAATAAAGAATCCTAAATATATAAAGGTATCCTAAATAAATAAAGAATCCTAAATATATAAAGGTATCCTAAAGAATCCTAAATATATAAAGGTATCCTAAATAAATAAAGAATCCTAAATATATAAAGGTATCCTAAATAAATAAAGAATCCTAAATATATAAAGGTATCCTAAATAAATAAAGAATCCTAAATATATAAAGGTATCCTAAATAAATAAAGAATCCTAAATATTATAAAGGTATCCTAAATAAATAAAGAATCCTAAATATATAAAGGTATCCTAAATAAATAAAGAATCCTAAATATATAAAGGTATCCTAAATAAATAAAGAATCCTAAATATATAAAGGTATCCTAAATAAATAAAGAATCCTAAATATATAAAGGTATCCTAAATAAATAAAGAATCCTAAATATATAAAGGTATCCTAAATAAATAAAGAATCCTAAATATATAAAGGTATCCTAAATAAATAAAGAATCCTAAATATATAAAGGTATCCTAAATAAATAAAGAATCCTAAATATATAAAGGTATCCTAAATAAATAAAGAATCCTAAATATATAAAGGTATCCTAAATAAATAAAGAATCCTAAATATATAAAGGTATCCTAAATAAATAAAGAATCCTAAATATATAAAGGTATCCTAAATAAATAAAGAATCCTAAATATATAAAGGTATCCTAAATAAATAAAGAATCTAAATATATAAAGGTATCCTAAATAAATAAAGAATCCTAAATATATAAAGGTATCCTAAATAAATAAAGAATCCTAAATATATAAAGGTATCCTAAATAAATAAAGAATCCTAAATATATAAAGGTATCCTAAATAAATAAAGAATCCTAAAATATATAAAGGTATCCTAAATAAATAAAGAATCCTAAATATATAAAGGTATCCTAAAATAAATAAAGAATCCTAAATATATAAAGGTATCCTAAATAAATAAAGAATCCTAAATATATAAAGGTATCCTAAATAAATAAAGAATCCTAAATATATAAAGGTATCCTAAATAAATAAAGAATCCTAAATATATAAAGGTATCCTAAATAAATAAAGAATCCTAAATATATAAAGGTATCCTAAATAAATAAAGAATCCTAAATATATAAAGGTATCCTAAATAAATAAAGAATCCTAAATATATAAAGGTATCCTAAATAAATAAAGAATCCTAAATATATAAAGGTATCCTAAATAAATAAAGAATCCTAAATATATAAAGGTATCCTAAATAAATAAAAGAATCCTAAATATATAAAGGTATCCTAAATAAATAAAGAATCCTAAATATATAAAGGTATCCTAAATAAATAAAAGAATCCTAAATATATAAAGGTATCCTAAATAAATAAAGAATCCTAAATATATAAAGGTATCCTAAATAAATAAAGAATCCTAAATATATAAAGGTATCCTAAATAAATAAAGAATCCTAAATATATAAAGGTATCCTAAATAAATAAAGAATCCTAAATATATAAAGGTATCCTAAATAAATAAAGAATCCTAAATATATAAAGGTATCCTAAATAAATAAAGAATCCTAAATATATAAAGGTATCCTAAATAAATAAAGAATCCTAAATATATAAAGGTATCCTAAATAAATAAAGAATCCTAAAATATATAAAAGGTATCCTAAATAAATAAAGAATCCTAAATATATAAAGGTATCCTAAATAAATAAAGAATCCTAAATATATAAAGGTATCCTAAATAAATAAAGAATCCTAAATATATAAAGTATCCTAAATAAATAAAGAATCCTAAATATATAAAGGTATCCTAAATAAATAAAGAATCCTAAATATATAAAGGTATCCTAAATAAATAAAGAATCCTAAATATATAAAGGTATCCTAAATAAATAAAGAATCCTAAATATATAAAGGTATCCTAAATAAATAAAGAATCCTAAATATATAAAGGTATCCTAAATAAATAAAGAATCCTAAATATATAAAGGTATCCTAAATAAATAAAGAATCCTAAAAAAATATATAAAGGTATCCAGGTATCCTAAATAAATAAAGAATCCTAAATATATAAAGGTATCCTAAATAAATAAAGAATCCTAAATATATAAAGGTATCCTAAATAAATAAAGAATCCTAAATATATAAAGGTATCCTAAATAAATAAAGAATCCTAAATATATAAAGGTATCCTAAATAAATAAAGAATCCTAAATATATAAAGGTATCCTAAATAAATAAAGAATCCTAAATATATAAAGGTATCCTAAATAAATAAAGAATCCTAAATATATAAAGGTATCCTAAATAAATAAAGAATCCTAAATATATAAAGGTATCCTAAATAAATAAAGAATCCTAAATATATAAAGGTATCCTAAATAAATAAAGAATCCTAAATATATAAAGGTATCCTAAATAAATAAAGAATCCTAAATATATAAAGGTATCCTAAATAAATAAAGAATCCTAAATATATAAAGGTATCCTAAATAAATAAAGAATCCTAAATATATAAAGGTATCCTAAATAAATAAAGAATCCTAAATATATAAAAGGTATCCTAAATAAATAAAGAATCCTAAATATATAAAGGTATCCTAAATAAATAAAGAATCCTAAATATATAAAGGTATCCTAAATAAATAAAAGAGGTATCCTAAATAAATCCTAAAATATATAAAGGTATCCGTATAAATAAATAAAGAATCCTAAATATATAAAGGTATCCTAAATAAATAAAGAATCCTAAATATATAAAGGTATCCTAAATAAATAAAGAATCCTAAATATATAAAGGTATCCTAAATAAATAAAGAATCCTAAATATATAAAGGTATCCTAAATAAATAAAGAATCCTAAATATATAAAGGTATCCTAAATAAATAAAGAATCCTAAATATATAAAGGTATCCTAAATAAATAAAGAATCCTAAATATATAAAGGTATCCTAAATAAATAAAGAATCCTAAATATATAAAGGTATCCTAAATAAATAAAGAATCCTAAATATATAAAGGTATCCTAAATAAATAAAGAATCCTAAATATATAAAGGTATCCTAAATAAATAAAGAATCCTAAATATATAAAGGTATCCTAAATAAATAAAGAATCCTAAATATATAAAGGTATCCTAAATAAATAAAGAATCCTAAATATATAAAGGTATCCTAAATAAATAAAGAATCCTAAATATATAAAGGTATCCTAAATAAATAAAGAATCCTAAATATATAAAGGTATCCTAAATAAATAAAGAATCCTAAATATATAAAGGTATCCTAAATAAATAAAGAATCCTAAATATATAAAGGTATCCTAAATAAATAAAGAATCCTAAATATATAAAGGTATCCTAAATAAATAAAGAATCCTAAATATATAAAGGTATCCTAAATAAATAAAGAATCCTAAATATATAAAGGTATCCTAAATAAATAAAGAATCCTAAATATATAAAGGTATCCTAAATAAATAAAGAATCCTAAATATATAAAGGTATCCTAAATAAAATAAAGAATCCTAAATATATAAAGGTATCCTAAATAAATAAAGAATCCTAAATATATAAAGGTATTCCTAAATAAATAAAGAATCCTAAATATATAAAGGTATCCTAAATAAATAAAGAATCCTAAATATATAAAGGTATCCTAAATAAATAAAGAATCCTAAATATATAAAGGTATCCTAAATAAATAAAGAATCCTAAATATATAAAGGTATCCTAAATAAATAAAGAATCCTAAATATATAAAGGTATCCTAAATAAATAAAGAATCCTAAATATATAAAGGTATCCTAAATAAATAAAGAATCCTAAATATAATAAAGGTATCCTAAATAAATAAAGAATCCTAAATATATAAAGGTATCCTAAATAAATAAAGAATCCTAAATATATAAAGGTATCCTAAATAAATAAAGAATCCTAAATATATAAAGGTATCCTAAATAAATAAAGAATCCTAAATATATAAAGGTATCCTAAATAAATAAAGAATCCTAAATATATAAAGGTATCCTAAATAAATAAAGAATCCTAAATATATAAAGGTATCCTAAATAAATAAAGAATCCTAAATATATAAAGGTATCCTAAATAAATAAAGAATCCTAAATATATAAAGGTATCCTAAATAAATAAAGAATCCTAAATATATAAAGGTATCCTAAATAAATAAAGAATCCTAAATATATAAAGGTATCCTAAATAAATAAAGAATCCTAAATATATAAAGGTATCCTAAATAAATAAAGAATCCTAAATATATAAAGGTATCCTAAATAAATAAAGAATCCTAAATATATAAAGGTATCCTAAATAAATAAAGAATCCTAAATATATAAAGGTATCCTAAATAAATAAAGAATCCTAAATATATAAAGGTATCCTAAATAAATAAAGAATCCTAAATATATAAAGGTATCCTAAATAAATAAAGAATCCTAAATATATAAAGGTATCCTAAATAAATAAAGAATCCTAAATATATAAAGGTATCCTAAATAAATAAAGAATCCTAAATATATAAAGGTATCCTAAATAAATAAAGAATCCTAAATATATAAAGGTATCCTAAATAAATAAAGAATCCTAAATATATAAAGGTATCCTAAATAAATAAAGAATCCTAAATATATAAAGGTATCCTAAATACAAAAAATATTATAAATGAATAAGGGTATCCTAAATACAAAAAATGTTATAAATAAATAAAGGTATCCTAAATACAAAAAATATTATAAATAAATAAAGGTTTCCTAAATACAAAAAATATCCTTAATAAATATAGGTACCCTAAATACAAAAAATATTATAAATAAATAAAGGTTTCCTAAATACAAAAAATATTATAAATAAATAAAGGTATCCTAAATACAAAAAATATTATAAATAAATAAAGGTTTCCTAAATACAAAAAATATCCTTAATAAATATAGGTACCCTAAATACAAAAAATATTATAAATAAATAAAGGTATCCTAAATACAAAAAATATTATAAATAAATAAAGGTTTCCTAAATACAAAAAATATCCTTAATAAATATAGGTACCCTAAATACAAAAAATATTATAAATAAATAAAGGATTCCTAAATACAAAAAATATTATAAATAAATAAAGGTTTCCTAAATACAAAAAATATCCTTAATAAATATAGGTACCCTAAATACAAAAAATATTATAAATAAATAAAGGTATCCTAAATACAAAAAAATATTATAAATAAATAAAGGTTTCCTAAATACAAAAAATATCCTTAATAAATATAGGTACCCTAAATACAAAAAATATTATAAATAAATAAAGGTATCCTAAATACAAAAAATATTATAAATAAATAAAGGTACCCTAAATACAAAAAATATTATAAATAAATAAAGGTATCCTAAATACAAAAAATATTATAAATAAATAAAGGTTTCCTAAATACAAAAAATATCCTTAATAAATATAGGTACCCTAAATACAAAAAATATTATAAATAAATAAAGGTATCCTAAATACAAAAAATATTATAAATAAATAAAGGTTTTCCTAAATACAAAAAATATCCTTAATAAATATAGGTACCCTAAATACAAAAAAATATTATAAATAAATAAAGGTATCCTAAATACAAAAAATATTATAAATAAATAAAGGTTTCCTAAATACAAAGAATATCCTTAATAAATATAGGTACCCTAAATACAAAAAATATTATAAATAAATAAAGGTATCCTAAATACAAAAAATATTATAAATAAATAAAGGTTTCCTAAAATACAAAAAATATCCTTAATAAATATAGGTACCCTAAATACAAAAAATATTATAAATATATAAAGGTATCCTAAATACAAAAAATATTATAAATAAATAAAGGTATCCTAAATACAAAAAATATTCTAAATAAATAAAGGTATCCTAAATACAAAAAATATTCTAAATAAATAAAGGTATCCTAAATACAAAAAAATCATCTCATGATAAGGATTAGGAATCAGAAAAGAAGATGGAACAAGTCCTGTGCAGCATCGCAAGCGACGCAGGAAATTGGCGGAGTGTGTTGGTAACGAAACAAAAGGCGGCAACAATGGAGCTGACCGAAGCGAGTTAGTTACACGACCGTTGGCTGACGTGTCAGGCTTCAATTTTCAGTTTTTTCCCCGGTCGGACGGACAAATTGGTAAACATGGGGGATCCCTCCCCCTCTTCAAGGGGGCCCTTGAAGAGGGGGTTCTGCTAAAAAGTCCTAGGCAGCATCGCAAGCCAAAACGTACTCAAGGAGGTGTAGATGCACCTCACCAGGGTACTACTAAGCGCTTGCAATACTTAACCTGGCCTACTTTTCAGCTACAAAGGTAGCAACTTAACCTGGCCTACTTTTCACCTACAAAGGTAGCAACTTAACCAGGCCTACTTTTCAGCTACAAAGGTAGCAACTTAACCTGGTCTACTTTTCAGCTACAGCTCAAGCTAAAGTACTCAAGGAGGTGTAGATGCACCTCACCAGGGTACTGCTAAGCGCTTGCAGCAGCGCGGTGCCGCGCTGCCTTTTTGAGCCCCTCAGCGCGTTTCGCACAGTTTTTCAACCCCCAGTGGGCGCAGCGCGCAGTTTTTGCGCTTTTTGCACTAAAAAGCGCTGACCTATTTGGCAAGAAGTAGTACCCTGGTGTAGATGCACCATACTCAGGGATTTCTTTTCCCGCTATGTATAGCGATCGCTTGTTTCGACCCCGTTTCAGCAAAATTATCGCTATACAAAAAATAAAAAGTAAAAGATACAGAAAGCACCAAAACGCTGTCCCTGGAACCCTGAAATCATAAAGCTAGAAGAAACCCACTTTCAGATTTGAAAAAAACATCACTGACCACACTATCATCCCCTCTTGGTAGGATTAGGAATCATAAAAGAAGACAGAAACCCTACTAGTTAGGGAGCAGCAGGTAGCCCTTACCCAGCCAGGTAGCTCTTACCCAGCTACCCCCCCCCACCCCACCCCACCCCACCCCACCCTGCCGCTCCCTACGACTAATAGATGTGTACAAGGAGTAGATGCATGACATTGTCGTCGTCCCTTGGTAGGATTAGTAATATATATAATTCCCTCATGGTAGGTCTTGCCATTGTCACCTCCACCACCATCACCACAACAACCTATACAACCACTACCACCATCACCTCCACCCAGGTACCAACGCCTTGGCTATGTGACCGCGATGGTGGTATGTAACCGTCATCACCACGACCTCCATCGCCACCACCATCATCACCACCACCTCATCGCCACCACCACAATCCTCACCACCAGCTCCACAACCATCACCACCACCACCCAGGTACCAGCGCCCCGGCTATGTGACCGCGATGGTCGTATGTAACCACCATCACCACCACCATCACCACCACCCAGGTACCAACGCCCCAGCTATGTGACTGCAATGGTGGTATGTAACCACCACCATCACCACCACCCAGGTACCAGCGCCCGGGCTATGTGACCGCGATGGTCATATGTAACCACCACCACCACCCAGGTACCAGCGCCCCGGCTATTTGACTGCGATGGTGGTATGTTACCATCATCACCACCACCTCATCGCCACCACCACAATCCTCACCACCAGCTCCACAACCATCACCACCACGCAGGTACCAACGCCCCGGCTATGTGACCGCGATGGTCATACGTAACCACCACCATCACCACCATCACCACCACCCAGGTACCAGCGCAGGGCTATGTGATCGCGATGGTCATATGTAACCACCACCACCACCCAGGTACCAGCGCCCCAGCTATGTGACCCCGATGGTCGTATGTAACCACCATCACCACTACCATCATGACCACCACCATCATCACCACCACCACAACCACCACCCAGACACCAACGCCCCGGCTATGTGACCGCGATGGTCGTATGTAACCACCATCACCACTACCATCACGACCACCACCATCATCACCACCACCACAACCATCACCACCACCACCACCACCACCACCACCACCCAGACACCAACGCCCCGGTTATGTGACCGCGATGGTCGTATGTAACCACCATCACCACTACCATCACGACCACCGCCATCATCACCACCACCACAACCATCACCACCACCACCACCACCACCCAGACACCAACGCCCTGGCTATGTGACCGTGATGGTCGTATGTAACCACCATCACCACTACCATCACGACCACCGCCATCATCACCACAACCATCACCACCACCACCACCACCCAGACACCAACGCCCCGGCTATGTGACCGTGATGGTCGTATGTAACCACCATCACCACTACCATCACGACCACCACCATCATCACCACCACCACAACCATCACCACCACCACCACCACCCAGACACCAACGCCCCGGCTATGTGACCGTGATGGTCGTATGTAACCACCATCACCACTACCATCACGACCACCACCATCATCACCACCACCACAACCATCACCACCACCACCACCACCCAGACACCAACGCCCCGGCTATGTGACCGTGATGGTCGTATGTAACCACCATCACCACTACCATCACGACCACCACCATCATCACCACCACCACAACCATCACCACCACCACCACCACCCAGACACCAACGCCCCGGCTATGTGACCGCGATGGTCGTATGTAACCACCATCACCACTACCATCACGACCACCACCATCATCACCACCACCACAACCATCACCACCACCACCACCACCCAGACACCAACGCCCCGGCTATGTGACCGTGATGGTCGTATGTAACCACCATCACCACTACCATCACGAACACCACCATCATCACCACCACCACAACCATCACCACCACCACCCAGACACCAACGCCCCGGCTATGTGACCGCGATGGTCGTATGTGACCACCATCACCACAACCATAACCACAACCACCACGACCACCTCCCCACCAGCTCGGCCTCCATCACAACCACCACCACCTCCATCACAACCACTACCATCACCACCACCCAGGTACCAACGCCCCGGCTATGTGACCGCGATGGTCGTATGTGACCACCATCACCACAACCATAACCACAACCACCACGACCACCTCCCCACCAGCTCGGCCTCCATCACAACCACCACCACCTCCATCACAACCACCACCATCACCACCACCCAGGTACCAACGCCCCGGCTATGTGACCGCGATGGTCGTATGTAACCATCATCACCACCACCTCCATCGCCACCACCACCATCCTCACCACCAGCTCCACAACCATCACCACCACCACCACCACCCAGGTACCAGCGCCCCGGCTATGTGACCGCGATGGTGGACCTGATGGAAGGTGAGCTGAAGAGGTTCAGGGAGCAAGAAGGTGTAGAGATCTTCTTCTCAGCTCATGGGGTGCCAACCTCCTATGTGACCGAGGCTGGCGACCCATACAAGGAGGAGATGGAGGAGTGCATCAAGCTTATCATGGCTGAATTCAAGTAAGCGCAAGTGATTCAGATTTAACTACGGGCTTAAAATCAGGGTAGAAAAACAGGATGTAGGCCATAATCGTGGCTGGATTCTTGGGGATAGAGGCTACCCACCCATACAAGGAGGAGATGGAGGAGTGCATCAAGCTTACCATGGCTGAATTCAAGTGAGTGCGCGTGATAAATATTAAAGCAAACAAACAAACACGAAAATGGAGGTGTGCATGGAGCTTATCATGGCTGGATTCAAGTGAGCCAATCACCAACCACCAACCACCAACTTGAAGATGAAGGGGTTTCACCAACCACCACACGCTGGCCACCAATCACCAACAACCAACCACCAATCACCAACAACCAACCACCAATCACCAACAACCAACCACCAATCACCTACAACCCACCACCAATCACCAACCACCAATCACAAACCACAAACCACTAACCTGAAGACGAAGGGGTTCACCAACCACCACACGCTGGCCACCAACAAACAACCACCAATCACCAACCACCAACCACTTACCTGCAGGCTAAGGGGTTTCAGCAACCACCACACGCTTGCCACCAACCGCCAATCACCAACATCCAACCACCAATCACGAAACACAAACCACCAACCTGCAGGCTAAGGGGTTTCAGCAACCACCACACGCTGGCCACCAACAACCAATCACCAACCACCAATCACCAACCACAAACCACTAACCTGCAGGCCAAGGGGTTTCACCAACCACCACACGCTGGCCACCAACCAACAACAACCAACCAACCACAAACCTGCAGGCGTTGGTTGGCTTCAGCAACCACCACACGCTGGCCACCAACCAACAACAACCAACCAACCACATGCCACAAACCTGCAGGCGAAGAGGTTACAGCAACCACCACACGCTTGCCACCACCCACCAATCAACTAATCCACCCAGCCGCCTATCAACCTGCCTATCCACCCTTCCACCCATCCACCTATCTATCCACCCACCCAGCCACCACCCAGCCACCACCCACCCACCCACCCACCCATCAACTCATCTACCCAGCCACCCATCAAGCTAGCTATCCACCCACCCAGCCACCACCCAGCCACCACCCACCCACCCACCCATCAACTCATCTACCCAGCCACCCATCAACCTAGCTATCCACCCACCCACCCACCCACCCATCAACTCATCTACCCAGCCACCCATCAACCTAGCTATCCACCCACCTAGCCACCACCCACCCACCCGTCAACTCATGTACCCAGCCACCCATTAACCTAGCTATCCACCCACCTAGCCACCACCCACCCACCCGTCAACTCATGTACCCAGCCACCCATCAACCTAGCTATCCACCCACCTAGCCACCACCCACCCACCTGTCAACTCATGTACCCAGCCACCCATCAACCTAGCTATCCACCCAGCCACCACCCACAAACCTGCAGGCGAAGAGGGTTCACCAACCACCACACGCTGGCCACCAACCAACAACAACCAACCATCCACCCATCCACCCAGCCACCCAGCCACCACCCACAAACCTGCAGGCGGAAAGGGTTCACCAACCACCACACGCTGGCCACCAACCAACAACAACCAACCAACCATCCACCCATCCACCACCCACAAACCTGCAGGCGGAGAGGTTTCAGCAACCACCACACGCTGCCCACCAACCAACACCAACCAACCACCCATCCACCCATCCACCACCCACAAACCTGCAGGCGGAGAGGTTTCAGCAACCACCACACGCTGCCCACCAACCAACACCAACCAACCACCCATCCACCCATCCACCACCCACAAACCTGCAGGCGGAGAGGTTTCAGCAACCACCACACGCTGGCCACCAACCAACAACAACCAACCAACCAACCATCCACCCATCCACCACCCACAAACCTGCAGGCGGAGAGGTTTCAGCAACCACCACACGCTGGCCACCAACCAACAACAACCAACCAACCATCCACCCATCCACCACCCACAAACCTGCAGGCGGTGAGGTTTCAGCAACCACCACACGCTGGCCTACCAAAGTCGAGTTGGACCTGTCGAGTGGTTAAAACCGTATACAGACGACACCATCCGCGAGCTAGGTCAGAGCGGTGTCAAGAGCTTGCTCGCGGTTCCCATCAGTTTTGTTAGTGAGCACATAGAGACCTTGGAGGAAATCGACATGGAGTACAGGTGTGTTTGTGTGTGTGTGTGTGTGGGGGGGGGGGGGGGGGTCCTACCAGTTTTGTTAGTGAGCACATAGAGACCTTGGAGGAAATCGACATGGAGTACAGGTGTGTTTGTGTGTGTGTGTGTGTGGGGGGGGGGGGGGGGGGGGGGGGGGGGGGTCCTACCAGTTTTGTTAGTGAGCACATAGAGACCTTGGAGGAAATCGACATGGAGTACAGGTGTGTTTGTGTGTGGGGGGGGAGGGGGTTGCGTGGATGGAGGGGTATGTGTGTGGTTGGAGTGTGTGTGTGTGTGTGGGGGGGGGGGGGGGGGGGGGGGTCCTACCAGTTTTGTTAGTGAGCATGTAGAGACCTTGGAGGAGATTGGCATGGAGTACAGGTGGGTGGAGTGGGGGGGGGGGAGGGGGTATGTGTGTGTTCGGAGTGGGTGTGTGTGAGGTGTGTGTGTGAGGGGGGGGGGGGGGGGGGGGAAGATTGACATGGAGTGCAGGTGGGGGGGGGGGAGGGGGGATGTGTGTGTTTGGAGCGTGGGGGTGTGAGGGGGGGGGGGGGGGGGGGGGGAGATTGACATGGGAGTACGGGTGGGGTGGGGTGGGGGGAGGGGGGATGTGTGTGTTTGGAGTGTGGGTGTGTGTGTGTGTGTGGGGGGGGGGGAGATTGACATGGAGTACAGGTGGGGGGGATGTGTGTGTTTGGAGTGTGGGGGTATGAGGGGGGGGGGGGGGGGGGGAGATTGACATGGAGTACAGCTGGGGGGGGAGGGGGGATGTGTGTGTTTGGAGTTGGGGGGGGGGGGGGAGGGTGAGGGGGGGGGGGAGATTGACATGGAGTACAAGTGGGGGTGTTTGGAGTGTGGGGGGGGTAGACCTGATAAAATTGATACAACTGTAACAACACAGATACAAACATACAGTCAGACAATCAGACAGACGGACACAGGGAGCTTCAATCCCACGCCTCAATAAGGCGTACCATCATACATACATATATATATATATATATATATATATATATATATATATATATATATATATATATATATATGTATATATACGTACATAAATAGATAGATAGATAGATAGATAGATAGATAGATAGATAGATAGATAGAGATATTTCACAGCTTGCGCATGAAAGCGGGATCACTAACTGGGGTCGCGTACCATCATGTTTTTACACGTATATTTGTTTATTTACTTATTTATTTATTACTCAGGGAGCTTGCGCATGAGAGCGGGATCACCAACTGGGGCCGCGTGCCAGCATTGAATACCAACGAGGTGTTCATCAACGACTTGGCAGATGCAGTGTTGGAGGCGCTGCCCTATGTCGGTCGACTGATGCGCTCAAGCGGCTCCTTGGTGCCTCAAGGTGGGTTCCTCCTCTTCCTCCTCATCCCCCTCTTCCTCCTTTTCCTTCCCCACATCCTCCCCCTCTTCCTCCTCCTCGTCCCCCTCCTCCCCCTCTTCCTCCCCTTCCTTAATTATAATCTCGTGACTGCCCCTACCTTGGCTGAGCTTAATCTCATACATTCCTCGGCCTGCCTTGCCTATGTCGGTCGACTGATGCGTTCAAGCGGCTCGTTGGTGCCTCAAGGTACCAATAGCGAGTGCGCCGAGCCCTCCCCTCGCCCGTTGTCTAGGCCACTTCCTTCCTCATATAATTATATGCTTTAGGGTTAGGAGTTTACATTCATGATCCCATACCCAAACTAAGTTCCAGAGTAGCCTTGCTTTTCTTTCTCATATAATAAGATGCTTAATTTACATTCATAATCCCATACCCAAACTAAGTACAAGACTTGCCTTGCCGTCCTTTCTCATATAATTTATGCTTATTTTGCATTCCTAACCACTGAAAAAGTGGCTCTACCTTGCCTTGGCAGGTGACTTGGAGATGTTGCTGGAGGCTTATGACCGAGAGCACCGAGCTCTCACCTCACCCGTTGTAACAAAAGAATTTAGCTTAATCCAACCCAACCCCATAAGCCACCTTGACCTACCTAACCCTGAAGTACACCACCCTGACCTACCCAACCTTGACCAACCCAACCCTGACCAACCCAACCCTGTTAGGTGACCTTGAGATGTTGCTGGAGGCTGATGACCAAGAGCACCGAGCCCTCACTTCACCCGTCGTAAACGAAACAATTTAGCTTATAGCAATTCAGGGGATGAACTGGACATACGGTTCGTAATTTGTCGAGAATTCCAGGCCAAATTGTCGAGAATTCTCGGATTTCCTGGCCAAAATTGTCGATGAAGTACAAAGTACGAATTCTCTCGGAAACGGTTTGTCCAGTTCATCCCCTGAATTGCGATAATCCAACCCAAATCCCTGAGCCACCCTGACCTACCAAACCCTGACATACCCCACCCTGACCAACCCAGCCCAACCCTGCCCAACCCTGCCCAACCCTGCCCAACCCAACCCAGCCCAACCCAACCCTGCCCAACCCAACCCTCTCAGGTGACCTTGAGATGTTGCTAGAGGCGTACGACCGAGAGCGCCGAGCCCTCCCCTCACCTGTCGTCTTGTGGCAGTGGGGATGGACCCGCAGTGCTGAAGCATGGAATGGGCGGCTGGCTATGATCTCAATTCTCTGTATTCTTGCAATTGAGTCAGCCACAGGCAGGAGCATTCTACAGAGCATGATGTTGGACCAATAGTGATAATAGATATATAAGATATACAAATATATAAGATAATCATGTTTGATATTTACATGTGTCTTCATTCTTGCGGTTGAGTCGGCCATCGGCAGGTGCATTCTGCAGAGCATGATGCTGGACCAGTAGTGCTAATGATAATTTAATGGAGTGCAATCATAGAAATACGATAATCGTGTATGCATGTCACCGGGTGATAATATACGATGATTTGGGCTATATAAACGATGATAATGGGCTGACTCGCCATCTTCTAACTCCAAGTACCCTCGTGCAATACTTGAACTTGGTTGCTTAGCATCAGCCAGCAATTTGGCAGCTCGCCGTCTTCGGCAGGATAAAAGCACAAACAGGAAAATGTAAACGCGAACAAATCACCCCCCCTTTATTTTGAGGGTTTAGGGCTCACTGTCTGCAAGCATAGTGATTTGGTTTGTTCGTTACATGGTTTTTCAGCGAACGACCTCTTCGCGGCTCTCTCTGTACAGTCAAGTACTGCCTCAAGTTCTCTTTTTTTCTCGTCCCGTTTTTCATTACAACCTTTTTTGACATGGCTTTTCAGCCAACGCTCGTCTTCCAATCCTTGAATTGGGACATGTTTCCCTGGACTGTAACCACAGTCCATTACAGTTCAATTTTAAGTCCATGACAGCCACCCTCTCTAACCAGAGTTACACAATTTGCTGCTCCACAGATCACCGATTCATAAAAAATCACAGCTGTTCACGCCTTTTTCAGATATCACTCACATCTCGTCTTGGAGGCGTCCATGACAGATAACACTCCAGACCAGAGTGCCATGAGTTACTGAATCCATGTCAGGGTACTTCAAATTGGCGAATTGGCCAGCGCTTTAGCGCACTTGAAAACAAAAAAACTGCGCTTTGTAGTGCAAAAAGCGCAAAAATTGCTTGCTGCGCCCACAGGGAGTTGCAAAAAACTGCGCTTAAAGCGCAGAGGGGGTTAAAAAGTCAGCGCTCAAAAGAGCGCACTTTGAATTACCCTGCTCCATGTATAGCAAAATCCACCACCCTTCAATCTCACATCTCCTCTTGGAGTCTCCCGTGACAGCCACCACTAGTGATCAGAGTGCCATGAGTAGCTGCTCAAATATATAATCACATTCATCACCCTTACATCTCCCAGCGTCCGTGACAGCTACCGCTTCTGATCAGAGTTGCACGAGTCGCAGCTTCAATTTTATATATTTTGTTTATTCTATGTATTTATTTTTATGTATTATTTTGTTTATTTTATATATTTTGTTTATTTTATGAAAGGAATCTCACCCCAGGAGGTGGGTATCTCGACTCAAACCAGCGGCACATAGGATTAAATTCAAATGGTGTTGCCACTCATAATACATGACCAAATCCACCAGCCTTCACATTTCCTCTGGGAGGCGTCCGTGACAGCTATCACACCTGATCAGAATGGCATGAGTTGCTGATTCAATACATACCGGTAATGCAATGTTATGTAATACCGGTAACCAAATCCATCACCCTTCACATCTCATATCCCCTCATGGAAGCAATCATGACGACTACCACTAGTGATCACAGGGTCATGAGTAGCAGCTCAAATATATGTATAATAATCCATCACCCTTCACATCTCCTCATGGAAGCAATCATATTAACACAAATAACCACATTTAAAACTCTTCTTGGAGGCGTCCGTGGCAGCTATCACTCCTGATCAGAGTTCCAAGAGTTCCAGATTCGTAGAAGACGAAATATCCAAGTCCCAGTCCTATGACAACGGCGAAGAAGTAGCCAACATTGCTGCACAGGGGGAGGGAGAGATGAGTGATGAGGGGATATGCTTTGACTCACGAGTCCTATCATGCACTACAGGAGGGTTTTGCCTGGCAGGGTTCCCTTGCATAGGAAATATGCAAGTCCCAGTCCCATGACAACGGGGAAGAAGTAGCCGACATTGCTGCACATGGGGAAGGAGAGAGGAGTGAGTGATGAGGGGTTATGCTTTGACTCACGAGTCCTATCATGCACTACTGGAGGGTTTTGCCTGGCAGGGTTCCCTTGCATAGGAAATATGCAAGTCCCAGTCCCATGACAACGGGGAAGAAGTAGCCGACATTGCTGCACATGGGGAAGGAGAGAGGAGTGAGTGATGAGGGGTTATGCTTTGACTCACGAGTCCTATCATGCACTACCGGAGGGTTTTGCCTGGCAGGGTTCCCTTGCATAGGAAATATGCAAGTCCCAGTCCCATGACAACGGGGAAGAAGTAGCCGACATTGCTGCACATGGGGAAGGAGAGAGGAGTGAGTGATGAGGGGTTATGCTTTGACTCACGAGTCCTATCATGCACTACTGGAGGGTTTTGCCTGGCAGGGTTCCCTTGCATAGGAAATATCCAAGTCCCAGTCCCATGACAATGGCGAAGAAGTAGCCGACGTTGCCGCACACAGTTTTGTTTTCAAATCCGAAAGCAATTTTTTAGCCTGATGGTTTTAGGCCTCCTCCAGGGATAGCTTTTTGTAGCTTGTTACCTTGCTTCTTACAGCGTGTTAGAGCATTTTTTGTCTAGCGACAATTTGGGCCAAAACGGGGTCATAAGTCCTAAAAACAAACGGGTTCCTGCTCTAGGGGGTTTTATACCTACACCACCAAAACCACCACATCTCTTAGTGGCACCGTAATTCATTATCCTTTTTTTTCCTTGTGACTTCTCATTTGTTAGCTTCTTACCTCCGCCACTGTTAGTGGTTGAGATCTGGGTCCTGCTCTAGGGGGTTTAATACCTACACCACCAAAACGGTGGTTGGGAGTTTGGTTTGTTTGTCCTCGACACCCCCCTGATGTAATGGTTTTTTTTGCTTTGTGGGTGCTTTTTCTTTTTGTTTAAAGCACAGAGTCCCATACACCCTCGCGGTGTCAAGTAGACTTTAACATGTAATGTAATGTAATGTAATGTAATGTAATAAGTAGAGATCGCTATACACAGCGGAAAAAATCCCTGGTTACTGCACAGGGGGAGGGAGAGGTCAGTGAGAAGGCCAGATTTTCTTTTCCGCTACGAGCAGCAGCTTCTAAGCAGCTCCCCTGGCTTGCTTCCCAGCCAAACCTAGAGCAACATAGTACATCTGGAAGCTGCTAAAATCAACTGATCAATACTGTTGGAATATTGGGGATTAGCCCAGTGGCTCATCCTTTGAGCTGCTTAAAAGCTGCTGCTCGTAGCGAAAAAGAAAAACTATGGTGAGAGGTCACGAGTACTTCACTTGTTTATCAAGGATTGTACAATGAGATTGGTTCAAGTGCATTTTGTTAAAGTAGTGCTTCTAATGTAGATCTTACTGCCCAAGACAGCGAGCTTTTAATGTAGATCTTACTGCCCAAGACAGCGAGCTTTTAATGTAGATCTTACTTCCCAAGACAGCGAGCAGCCTTGAAGGCTGGAGCCATTTAACTAAGGACCTGCATATCATATAATGTTGACCAAAGGCGAGTATGACATCATACAAATTGCATCATATGATATTTTATATATATGGTAACTTCAGCCTAGTCAGACTGCCGACATCATATGATATCATATGGTACCATATGCTGATGCTATATCATATGATCTCATGTCAGGGACACACACACACCCCATGCACACACAGACACACGCCCCATGCAAACACACACACCATGCACACACAGACACACACAACCCATGCACACACAGACACACACCCCATGCACACACACACACACACCCCATGCACACACAGACACACACCCCATGCACACACACACACCCCATGCACACACAGACACACACACCATGCACACACACACACACCCCATGCACACACAGACACACACCCCATGCACACACAGACACACACACCATGCACACACACACACCATGCACACACACACCATGCACACACAGACACACACACCATGCACACACAGACACGCACCACATGCACACACACACACACACACCATGCACGCACACAAAAACACACCATGCACAGACACACACACCACATGCACACACAGACACACACACCATGCACACACAGACACACACACCAAGCACACACACACACACCATGCACACATGACACACATACCATGCAGTCCAGCTATCACTTAAAAGGTCATGACGGCAAGCATGTCGCAACACATTACACTAACCCCATGCACACATACACAAACCCCATGCACACACCCCATGCACACACACACACGACCCATGAACACACATACACACACACCACATGCACACACCCCATGCACACACATACACACACACCCCATGCACACACCCCATGCACACACACCCCATGCACACAAGAACACACACGCCATGCAGTCCAGCTATCCCTTACAAGGTCATGGCAGCAAGCATGTCGCAACACACCACACAAGAGAGGGACACACACACTCACTATATGCACACACACACCCCATGCACACACAGACACACACACCCCATGCACACATAGACACACACACCCCATGCACACACGAACACACACACCATGCACACACAGACACACACACCATAAACACACCCCATGCACACACAGACACACACTCAAACCATGCAGTCCAGCTATCCCTTACAAGGCCATGACGGCGAGCATGTCGAGACACACCACACAAGAGAGGGACACACACACACCATGCACGCACAGACACACACCCTATGCAAACACACACACCATGCAGCCCAGCTATCACTAAACAGGTCATGACGGCAAGCACGTAGCAACACATCACACAAGAGAGGGACACACACACTCACTCCATGCACACACACACCACATGCACACACAGACACACAAACCCCATGCACAAACACACACACACCATGCACAGACAGACACACACACTATGCGCACACAGACACACACACAGACACAAACACACCATGCACACACAGACGCACACACCATGCACACATAGACACATACACACTATGCACACACAGACACACATACACCATGCACACATACACACACCCCATGCACACAAACACATGCACACGACACATGCACACACAGACACACACACACCATGCACACAAGAACACAAACACCATGCAGTCCAGCTATCACTTACAAGGTCATGGCGGCAAGCATGTCGCAACACATTACACAAGCGAGGGACACACACCATGCACACACACATATACACCCAATGCGCACAGACACACACACAACATGCACACACACATATACAACCCATGCGCACAGACACGCCTACACCATGCACACACACATGTACAACCCATGTGCACAGACACGCACACACCATGCACACACACATGTACAACCCATGTGCACAGACACGCACACACCATGCACACACATATACACCCCATGCGCACAGACACACACACACCATGCACACACACATATACACACCATGCGCACAGACACACACACCATGCACACACACATATACAATCCATGCGCACAGACACACACACACCATGCACACACACATATACACCCCATGCGCACAGACACACACACACCATGCACACACATATATACACCCCATGCGCACAGACACAAACACACCATGCACACACACATATACACCCCATGCGCACAGACACACACACCATGCACACACACATATACACCCCAAGCGCACAGACACACACACCATGCACACACACATACACCCCATGCGCACACACACACACACACCATGCACACACACGTATACACCCCATGCGCACAGACACACACCCCATGCACACATACATATACACCCCATGCGCACAGACACACACACACCATGCACACACAGACACACACACCATACAGTCCAGCTATCACTTACAAGGTCATGACGGCAAGCATGAGTAAGTAACTGGTGCACATGCTTAGCATGTACATCGACATCATGGTCAGGCGCAAGCCCAGTGAGCTCTTCTGATGCCTGCGCTCACAAAAAGGGAAATTTATAAGGAGGTGGGGTGGGGTGAGGTGATGATGGTGATAATGACAAAGAGACAGGGGGGTTAGCAGAGGGACGAGATAGCTGGTGTACATGGTCATCATGGTCAAGCGCAAGTCCAGTGAGCTCTTCTGATGCCTGCGCTCACAAAAAGGGAAATTGATAGTGATGATGGTGATGATGACTAAGAGAAAGGGGAGTCTGAAGAGGGACGAGGTAGCTGGTGTACATGGTTATCGTAGTCATGGTCATGGTCATGGTCATCATGGGCGTGGTACATTTACATCGAAATCATGGTCAAGCGCAAGTCCAGTGAGCTCTTCTGATGCCTGCGCTCACAAAAAGGGAAATTGATAGTGATGATGGTGATGATGACTAAGAGAAAGGGGAGTCTGAAGAGGGACGAGGTAGCTGGTGTACATGGTTATCGTAGTCATGGTCATGGTCATCAAGGGCGTGGTACATTTACATCGAAATCATGGTCAAGCGCAAGTCCAGTGAGCTCTTCTGAGGCCTGTGCTCACAAAAAGGGAAATAGATAGTGATGATGGTGATGATGACTAAGAAAAAGGGGAGTCTGAAGAGGGACGAGGTAGCTGGTGTACATGGTTATCGTAGTCATGGTCATGGTCATCATGGGCGTGGTACATTTACATAAACATCATGGTCAAGCGCAAGTCCAGTGAGCTCTTCTGATGCCTGCGCTCACAAAATGGGAAATTGATAGTGATGATGGTGATGATGACTAAGAGAAAGGGGAGTCTGAAGAGGGACGAGGTAGCTGGTGTACATGGTTATCGTAGTCATGGTCATGGTCATGGTCATCATGGGCGTGGTACATTTACATCGAAATCATGGTCAAGCGCAAGTCCAGTGAGCTCTTCTGATGCCTGCGCTCACAAAAAGGGAAATTGATAGTGATGATGGTGATGATGACTAAGAGAAAGGGGAGTCTGAAGAGGGACGAGGTAGCTGGTGTACATGGTTATCGTAGTCATGGTCATGGTCATCAAGGGCGTGGTACATTTACATCGAAATCATGGTCAAGCGCAAGTCCAGTGAGCTCTTCTGAGCCTGTGCTCACAAAAAGGGAAATAGATAGTGATGATGGTGATGATGACTAAGAAAAAGGGGAGTCTGAAGAGGGACGAGGTAGCTGGTGTACATGGTTATCGTAGTCATGGTCATGGTCATCATGGGCGTGGTACATTTACATAAACATCATGGTCAAGCGCAAGTCCAGTGAGCTCTTCTGATGCCTGCGCTCACAAAATGGGAAATTGATAGTGATGATGGTGATGATGACTAAGAGAAAGGGGAGTCTGAAGAGGGACGAGGTAGCTGGTGTACATGGTTATCGTAGTCATGGTCATGGTCATGGTCATCATGGGCGTGGTACATTTACATCGAAATCATGGTCAAGCGCAAGTCCAGTGAGCTCGTCTGATGCCTGCGCTCACAAAACGGGAAATTGATAAGGAGGTGGGGTGAGTAAGGTGGGGTGAGGTTATGATGGTGATGATGACGATGAGAAAGGGGACTTAGAAGAGGGACGAGGTAGCCGGTGTACACTGTCATCATGGTCATGGTACATTTACATCAACATCATGGTCAAGCGCAAGTCCAGTGAGCTCTTCTGATGCCTGCTCGATCACAAAAAGGGAAATTGATAAGGAGGTGGGGTGGGGTGAGGTGATGATGGCGATGATGGTGATGATGACGAAGAGAAAGGGAGTTGGGAGAGGGACGATGTAGCTGGTGTACACGATTATCGTGGTCATGGCACATTTACATCGACATCATGGTCAAGCACAAGTCCAGTGAGCTCTTCTGATGCCTGCCCTCATATAAAGGGAAATTCATAAGGAGGTAGGGCGGAGTGAGGTGGGGTAAGGTGGGGTGAGGTGAGGTGGGGTGAGGTGATGATGACGAAGAGACAGGGGAGTTAGAAGAGGGACGAGGTAGATGGTGCATATGGTCATCGTGGTCATGGTCATCGTGGTCATGGTCATGGTCATGGTACATGTACATCGACATCATGGTCAAGCGCAAGTCCAGTGAGCTCTTCTGAGGCCTGTGCTCACAAAAAGGGAAATAGATAGTGATGATGGTGATGATGACTAAGAGAAAGGGGAGTCTGAAGAGGGACGAGGTAGCTGGTGTACATGGTTACCGTAGTCATGGTCATGGTCATCATGGGCGTAGTACATGTACATCAATATCATGGTCATCATGGGCGTGGTACATTTACATAAACATCATGGTCAAGCGCAAGTCCAGTGAGCTCTTCTGATGCCTGCGCTCACAAAAAGGGAAATTGATAAGGAGGTGGGGTGGGGTGAGGTGATGATGGTGATGATGACGATGAGAAAGAGGAGTTAGAAGAGGGACGAGGTAGCTGGTGTACATGTTTATCGTGACATGGCACATTTACATCAACATCATGGTCAAGCGCAAGTCCAGTGAGCTCTTCTGATGCCTGTGCTCACAAAAAGGGAAATTGATAATGATGATGGTGATGATGGTGATGATGACGAAGAGAAAGGGGAGTTAGAGGAGGGACGAGGTAGCTGGTGTACATTTACATCAACATCATGGTCAAGTGCAAGTCCAGTGAGGTCCTGCTGATGCCTGCGCTCACAAAAAGGGAAATGGATAAGGAGGTGGGGTGGGGTGAGGTTGGGTGGGGTGAGGTGAGGTGGGGCGAGGTGATGATGACGATGAGAAAGGGGACTTAGAAGAGGGACGAGGTAGCTGGTGTACATTGTCATCATGGCCATGGTACATTTACATCAACATCATGGTCAAGCGCAAGTCCAGTGAGCTCTTCTAATGCCTGCGCTCACAAAAAGGGAAATTTATAAGGAGGTGGGTTGGTTGAGGTGGGGTGAGGTTGAGTGAGGTGATGTGGGATGAGGTGATGATGGTGATGATGACAAAGAGAAAGGGGAGCTAGAGGAGGGACGAGGTAGCTGGTGTACATGGTTTCTCACAGTCAAGGCACATTTACATCAACATCATGATCAAGCGCAAGTCCAGTGAGCTCTTCTAATGCCTGTGCTCACAAAAAGGGAAATTTATAAGGAGGTGGGGTGGGGTGAGGTGGGGTGAGGTGATGTGGGATGAGGTGATGATGGTGATGATGACAAAGAGAAAGGGGGGTTAGAAGAGGGACGAGGTAGATGGTGTACATTGTCATCATGACTGGGACCGGCATATTATATGATGCTGCCAAAAGGCGAGTATGATATCATATGATATCCTACCAAATGCACCAACTGATTTTGTACATAAATGGTAATTTAGCCTATTTGAGCCGCCGTCATCATATGATATAACATGACAAAATTATATAATTTGATATCATATGATGATTCGAGATCATATGAGATCATATTGCCGTTCCTTACCTATTTGGCTACCACCTGGAATGCAGCATAACCACATACACACAAAATAATACGGAAAAATGATAATCATAAGAGCAATAAAGAAGGCGCACCGGTAGGTGTTAAGTAGAGGGGGGGCTGCTTTATCCAATGCTGCCTTGTGGCTCTTGTAGCACGCTAGCATTTCACATTTGCAGCCTCGCAAGTCCTTTTTGCCTATTTGCTTACACACTGGACTGCAACATACATACTGTCAAGATGGGCAATCAGATGTACACTCAGATGTACAACAACCAACATACTTACAAGATGGGCAACCAGACGAACAATCAGATGACCAAGAACCTACGTACTTACAACATGGACAATCAGATGTACAACAACCTACATACTTACAAGATGGGCAATCAGAAAGTTACTAAGCATAGAAGGAGGCGTACCGGTTGGTGTTAAGAAGAGAGGGGCCTGCTTCATCCAATGCTGCCTTGGGGCTCTTGTAGCACGCTAGCATTTCACATTTGCGGCCTGGTAAGTCCTTTTTGCCTATTTGCTTATACACTGGACTGCAACATACATACTTACCAGATGTACAATCAGATGTACAACAACCAACATACTTACAAGATGGGCAATCAGAAAGTTACTGAGCATATAAGGAGCGTACCGGTTGGTGTTGAGCAGAGGAGCCCCTGCTTCATCAAATACTGGCTTGGGGCTCATCTTAGCTAGCATTTGTGCCCTTACTACAAAAATCCCCTCGTGTATGACAGCGAATATGATGAGCGCCACGATGCTGAGCATGTACTGAGTCACGTTGGTTGTCGTCCAGCTCCTGAACCAAAGGGTGGTATGGAAGGTATTCATGAAGTACATGGGCATGGGCATGCCGTCCATGCCCACGTGGCCAATGTGATCGTGCGACATGGGCATAGCTTCCTCTGACATGGTTGAGTGGTCATGGTGGGCATGAGCGTCCATGGCTGCAGGCTGCTTGTCGTTGACTATCAGAAGGGCAAGACAGAAGAACAGAAGGGAGAGAGCGGTGATCTGGGTGGACACTGGGAGGAGCATGTACTGTTGCTGGTCTGGCGCACACAGGTGGAGATGGAGTCCTGCGAGTGTGGTGCCTCAGGGTTACATAACGGGCAATGAGTAGCAGGGCTGGCTAGTTCCAGAGTTGTGAGGGGAAGGCTGGGGCGCCTGACAAGGTCTCGAGCGGTGGCCGTGGCAGACAAAAACTGCTGCGGTCAACTGGTCCGTCTCATCGTCAAACGACTGGAATGCAGCCTCGGGAATCCCAAAAAACGAAGGAGGGAACTATCCAAGAATGGCCAACTTGACATGTAAAAGAAACCCGTGCGAACTTGGTGTACTGGATGTACAGACATGATATTTAAATGACGCGAATGTACACACGTGTTCACACACAATATTGGCTGAAGCGAACCGCTGCAACCGAAACCGTTTGGAACCGCGCTAAGAGCTAAGATAACAAGAGCGTGAAATTCTATAATTCTATGTTGACGCATACTCCTCGAGAAACAACCTCCCACTCGGTGTCTCCAACACCCGCCTACCCCCTTGGCTCCTCCCACACCTCCCACCCACTTGTACATGCCTTCACCCTTGCTCTTGTACCCCTGTAGCCAAATTGCGCCCCGACATCCTCTTCCTTTCCGGTCTCTCCCCTTTTGACGCCCCCTCCCACGACGCCACCCTCACCCAGTCAGAACTTTCCAGTTTCCACACTCCAAGCCGCCCACACTGTCTATCTTAGTGAACTCACGTACACTTGGGGCGCCCGCTATCATACCACCCTTGCCATTAAACGCGCCCAGCATTCCACCCTCCGTTCGGCTCTTCTCGCTGCTGGTTGGCGGGTCATCTCCCCAGACCCTATCATCCTCGGCTCCTTCGGTACCCTCTTCGCCTCCCTTATCCCCATGTTTTCTTCTCTCGGTATCCATCCTACTGACACCACCCGCCTCCTCAGCTCCCTCCACTTGCATGCCGTTCGATACGCACATACCATTTTGTGTACCCGCCGGCGCATGGAATCTGCTACACACTCGTCCCAAACTCCTTCTTCCGCCACCGGCTATCGTGGGGGGTACCGCCCCCCCTAGGCACCCCCCCGGTTTGATGGTGTTGTCCGAGGACCCCCTTTGGACAGCTTCCTTAATCACGCCGAATTGGCGTACTGCTTTTCTTTTCTTTGAAGAGCGCTGCTTGATGAAAGCGAGAGGATGAACCATCAGTAGCGATTGCGCTGCGTGAAACAGCCCGGTCGGCAGGGGTGCTGTATGAAAACCCTGAAAACCTCGATCTGGCCTGGGCTGGAAGCGGTTGGGGTCGATTTTGGGGAGGAGCCCGGAGAAGCCCCCCTTTCTGGGCGGGAGCCCCGAGGGTCACCCCAACTAGTAGCTATACCTACGCGATTGCATTCCGCACTCCCTTGATTAGTCTTTAGCTCTTTTGGCTCAGCCCTCTTCTCTTGTGTTTGTTGGGCTTGGTGCTCTGGATTACCTGCCTCGGCATCCCTCAGTCCCTCCCCTTCACGCTTCCCTTTCCGCTCCTCTTTCCGCCTCTAGTTTGTTTCCTTTTTGGGACTTGGCCTAGGTTGTTTCAGGTTTGTGGGGATGCCTTCAAAATCCCTCATGCTTCTGTGTTATAAAATTGGATTGTCGGCAGGCTGTGCTGCTGTCCAGTCTCGGCAGTGATTTGCTGAGTTTATGTAACGAACGCTCTCTCTCGCACTCCGGAGTGTGGTTTAGTAGGGTTTACACTCTACCCATGTTAACTCAGCCTGTATGTATGTTACAGTCCACAGGTAGGCCAAATAGGCTAAAAGGACTTGCCCACAGTAGTAGGAAGGGCTTAAAAAGAAAAATCACTAATGAACTGACCTCAAACAATCGTTTTCTCGACGGGGGCCCTAAGCTCGTGCTACAGTGATCATTTAATTCTACAATGTATGTAGACGGTGAGTAGCCTAACGGCTGGCAGACCATTTACGGTAATCAAAACAAAAGCACGAAACACAGCCCCACGTTTCAGACTCTTAAACGTGACCTGGACACCTGGTAGGGCACCCACCAGGGCACCCTGCTATTATTTCCTTCCTTTTGTTTCCATTATTTCCTTGGAAATGGGGGGGGGGGGGGGGGGGGGGCAGCCCAGCGTTAGCTAAAAAACATGTAACTATTCGATTCAATTCAATCTGTGGGCAACTTGGGATGTACGCAAATGCAAGAGACTGTCTCAAGGGGTCGAAAGATAAATACGTGAATGTTATGCCTTGACGTGAGGTTGAGGGGGCCAGGGGTACAAATATATCGTTACAGATTTGCTTCATCCGGCACAGCTACCTCTTGGCTGCTCCCCAGCACGCCTCTGGGCTGCTCACCTAGCTCGCCGCTCTATGAAATAGCGCAGACATGACGCATGAAACATTCAAGACGACAATGATAAGCGGGGCTTGGTTAGTCACCGGCCGAACCGACCGGCCGAACACAGAAAGCGGGCCATAGTCACCAGGGGCCATAACATCGACTATTATAAATTGTCGCCCTAAATTACGGCAAATTGTCACCCATATTCAGGATTCTGAGCTGGGACTCGGGGAGGGAAGAATCGGCGGTGACGCGGGTGGGGCAGTAGGCGGACAGATTGCTCAAGCACCTCCTTCCAAGTTTCGGAGAGGAAGGATTCGGAGGAGGAGGCCTGTACAGCCTGAAATGAGTGACGCTGACCACGTGAAGGTGACGCTGGCAGCTCGGAGCCAGCAGAGCAGCGAATCCAGGAAATCTTGCTGGCATCCTCGCCGCAGGCGCAGGCGCTACACTGAGCGACGAGCGAGGAATGGAATTAGATACTCACAACCTTCTCGCAACCTCGGAACTTCAAATATCTTCCCAGAAGCACGAGCAATTCTTTCTCTCCTGCGAGCTTTGTTTCTAGGCATCGCCACCTCCCTCCCCTGCCCCTCACCCAGACTATCGCATGGAGCGGGTGGGGCCTTATGAAGACAGATTGCCTCAGTATGCAACTCAATCGGACTAGATCAAGAAGCACAAACAGCAGCACCAGCATGTATAGTTTATGCTGCCTGATGTTCACGTAATATATGCTGGATGTTGTCAAAACATATATTGATCTCATTGCAATATATGTCGGATTTCATCAAATATGTATTGATATTATGATGGCATCATGTGCATAGGTCGAAAAGAGGAAACACGTAAATCGACTAGACAGGTCGGACGCCCAGATATCTATGGAAGTACCTGCCACATACGTGACCAAAGTACAGGTCTGCTCTTTTAACATACTAACCACAAGGTTGTCAAGTACGAAAAGTCCCTGCCACATACATTACCACAGCTCAGGTCTGCTCATGTGTAGGGTCGTGAAGTACGAAAAGTCCCTGCCACATACATAACCACAGCACAGGTCTGCTCATGTGTAGGGTCGTCAAGTACGATATCGTATAGATATATCATATGTTATATCGTACAATATCTTACACTATAACGTACAATATCTTACACTATATCGTACAATATCTTACACTAAATCGTAAAATGTATCAGAACGATCCCACGTGATGTATCATCTTGAAGAACAATATGATATGGACACATACATCACACATACATACATCTCACATACATACATCACACATCACATACATACATCACACATACATACAATTTATTTACCATATCCCCTTTGCCATACCAGTATACCACCCTTACCATTCAATAACATTAACATGCAATTCCATTACAATACAATTTGTAAACCATACAATTCCTTTACCTTACCATTTGAGGTCTACAGACTGCTGTGGTTTATCAAGACTACATAGAATCCTGCACTGGTTGAGGTGCATTAGATTGGAAGCACAGCCAAGGGTGGTTCAGTGGACGAACTCCTATAATGCTCAGTTGTGGGTGAGGTGTGACAGGAACGAGAGCTCTCGAGTGCAGGTCTGCAGGCTGCTGTGTTTTATCAAGACCACACAGAAGCCTGCACTGGATGAGGTGCATTAGTGGAAAGCACAGCCAAGGGTGGTTCAGTGGACGAACTCCTATAATGCTCAGTTGTGGGTGAGGTGTGACAGGAACGAGCGCTCTCGAGTGCAGGTCTGCAGGCTGCTGTGGTATATCAAGGCTACACATACAGAAGCCTGCACTGGATGAGGTGCATTAGAGTGAAAGCACAGCCAAGGGTGGTTCGGTGGATGAACTCCTATAATGCTCAGTTGTGGGTGAGGTGTGACATGAACAAGCGCTCTCGAGTGCAGGTCTGCAGGCTGCTGTGGTATATCACTAAACGGAAGCCTGCACTGAATGCATTTTATCTGTGTGTTCCACATGTTATCTGAATACATGTTATCTGAATGCATGTTATCTGTGTGTTCCACATGTTATCTGAATACATGTTATCTGTGTGTTCCACATGTTATCTGAATACATGTTATCTGTGTGTTCCACATGTTATCTGAATACATGTTATCTGTGTGTTCCACATGTTATCTGAATACATGTTATCTGAATGCATGTTATCTGTGTGTTCAGCATGTTATCTGAATACATGTTATCTGAATGCATGTTATCTGTGTGTTCCGCATGTTATCTGAATACATGTTATCTGAATGCATGTTATCTGTGTGTTCCACATGCTATCTGAATACATGTTATCTGAATGCATGTTATCTGTGTGTTACGCATGTTATCTGAATGCAATGCATGTTATCTGAATGCTTGTTATCTGAATGTATGGTATGCAGTGTTCCTGTTGGAGGAGAAATCGGATGGAGATAGGAGCAGAGCATCCCAGAACTGATTTCTAGATGATATTCTGGTAGGTATGCTCTGCTTATTTCTGGAGCACTGCACATCAGTGAGGGAGTTGAGCAACAAGCACTGCTGTCAAATTGATGTATTTATATTATATATTATTTTTCTACGTTATTATACATATTATTTTTCTTTTTCTTTTTTTCTTTGTGCATGATGTTCATAAGTCCCCCTTGACTCCGTCAACCCGAGGGCACATTTGGAGTCCAGTTGGGCACCAGGAAAATGTAATCATCATCATATAAATATACGGTTTATATAAATATATGGTACTGGTATTTATAAATATACATTATATTTGAAGTACAATCGACCCACAATAGACGATATACCCACAATATACCCACAATAGACCCACAATGGACAATCGACCCACAATAGACGATATACAATATATTTGAAGTAAAACCGCACACAATCTGGTCTCATCCAGGCCACATACAAGGTTGTTTGGAAGCTTCTGGGAAGCTGACATACATGAAATATGGTATCCGTAATATTAGTCAACATAACCAGTCTCAACCAAGCAACGACATACAAGGTTGCTTAGAAGCTTCTGGGAAGCTGACATACATGAAATATGGTATCTGTACTATAAGTCAACATAACCAGTCTCAACCAAGCAACGACATACAAGGTTGCTTAGAAGCTTCTGGGAAGCTGACATACATGAAATATGGTATCTGTACTATAAGTCAACATAACCAGTCTCAACCAAGCAACGACATACAAGGTTGCTTAGAAGCTTCTGGGAAGCTGACATACATGAAATATGGTATCTGTACTATTAGTCAACATAACCAATCTCAACCAAGCAACCACATACAAGGTTGCCTAGAAGCTTCTGGGAAGCTGACATACATGAGATATGGTATCTGTACTATTAGTCAACATAACCAGTCTCAACCAAGCAACGACATACAAGGTTGTTAAGAAGCTTCTGGGAAGCTGACATACATGAAATATGGTATCTGTACTATTAGTCAACATAACCAATCTCAACCAAGCAACCACATACAAGGTTGCCTAGAAGCTTCTGGGAAGCTGACATACATGAAATATGGTATCTGTACTATTAGTCAACATAACCAGTCTCAACCAAGCAACAACATACAAGGTTGTTAAGAAGCTTCTGGGAAGCTGACATACATGAAATATGGTATCTGTACTATTAGTCAACATAACCAATCTCAACCAAGCAACCACATACAAGGTTGCCTAGAAGCTTCTGGGAAGCTGACATACATGAAATATGGTATCTGTACTATTAGTCAACATAACCAATCTCAACCAAGCAACCACATACAAGGTTGCCTAGAAGCTTCTGGGAAGCTGACATACATGAAATATGGTATCTGTACTATTAGTCAACATAACCAATCTCAACCAAGCAACGACATACAAGGTTGCTTAGAAGCTTCTGGGAAGCTGACATACATGAAATATGGTATCTGTACTATAAGTCAACATAACCAGTCTCAACCAAGCAACAACATACAAGGTTGTTAAGAAGCTTCTGGGAAGCTGACATACATGAGATATTGTATCTGCACTATTGGGGTTTAAGGCAGAGCTCCTTTAACTATGAAGGTGCCGGGTTCGAATCCCCATGGGTGCGCTTGAGTGTTCGCGGTCGATGTCATCCGCCATGGTAGCTTTGCCCAGGTAAAGTAGCAGCCCGTTCCCTAATGCCATAAGACGGGGCTTCCTTAATACCAAGACCCACCAGGCGTTATCATCACATTTTCCACCATGTGTCAGTAGAATCAGGGCTGTTGTAGATGCTGCCTTACTTGGCTGTTGTAGGGGTCCACCATGTGTCAGTGGAATCAGGGCTGTTGTAGATGCTGCCTTACTTGGCTGTTGTAGGGGTCCACCATGTGTCAGTGGAATCAGGGCTGTTGTAGATGCTGCCTTACTTGGCTGTTGTAGGGGTCCACCATGTGTCAGTGGAATCAGGGCTGTTGTAGATGCTGCCTTACTTGGCTGTTGTAGGGTCCACCATGTGTCAGTGGAATCAGGGCTGTTGTAGATGCTGCCTTACTTGGCTGTTGTAGGGGTCCACCATGTGTCAGTGGAATCAGGGCTGTTGTAGATGCTGCCTTACTTGGCTGTTGTAGGGGTCCACCATGTGTCAGTGGACTGCTTCAGCTGCTGCCAAAGCAGCTGAAAAGCTTGCGGAGCTTGCTCACTTCTTTGACGTTTATGGTTGGGGCGTCTGGTAGCTGCTCGAAAGGAGAGGGGAAGGCCTGCTTGCATGTGGAGATGAGTTAGTCCAGGTTGGTTCAGGTTGGATCAGGTTGATTTTGAAAAGATATTGTGTGTTCAGGGTGCGTGGGGGGTTGGGGGCATGAGGATTTAGGGGAAAGTAGGGGATCATGTAGGTCCTGGGGGGGTGGGGGTGGGGGGGCATATTTTAGAGTATTGAAGGGAAGGGGGCATGCGTTAGATGTATTCAACTGCAGGGGGGTACATATTTTGACTGTGTGTATGTGAGCAAGGAAGAGAGGGTGGGGGGTGAGTGGGTACATACAAGGGCGTTACCCGTTCTGTAACCCAGACCAGACTAGGACCCAGGACCTGGGCAGGGTGGTGTAGGGGTGGCCAATGTAGGCCACATGGGCTACCCTAAAAGTATATATATATATATATATATATATATATATATATATATATACCGGTACGGACCGGTATAAGAATTATAATACATAAATGACAAAATGTGAATTATTATGCAGTGTACAAATCCAGATGAATTATATATAATCGTATGAATTATAAAAAAATGAATTGGCATTTGAATTATAATACATTCTACGTGTATCCATATTTAGAAAATGTCACTGTTTGTTTTGTGCGACGCGTCGCAAATTGAGCGACTCTGTGCAACCCCAACGCAACGCTCTGCCTCCAAACCCCATGGGGCGCAAAGCACATAGCCCGGGGGGGGGTTGGCGGGGGGGCATTTCTGACATGCTAAGCCAGACCTATGCGTCACCATGCAGTGACAGAATGGTGACGCGTCACAACAAAAAGTGCGAAATGTACAGCAGCAACCTTGCTCACCTTGACCTTGCCTGCATTCATCCTGGAATGATCAAAACTCTCCTCACCCCAGGCGGAGACACTACATTTGGCTGCATCATCAGGCAGGAACGCAGGAACAGCGTTGCTCAGACTTGGCCTGGGCAGACTGGTGCGTGGATGGCAGCTCCTGAAATCCTCTAGGTCAGTCATGATATAAGCCGGAATCCGGTCGGAACCTACGGCTGATTTCCCCAGGAGCCTTGAGCGGCTGTCCCCAGTCCGCTCCCTGCCGGTTCCAGGGGGCAGCACTTGCCCGGTGCCACTTAGCCACTTGCAGCTCGCGGTGCTACTTGGTGGCTCGTGGGTCGGGGTGCCACCAGACAACTTACGGGTCGGGGTGCCACCTGACGACTCGCGGGTCGGGGTGCCACCTGACAACTTGCGGGTCGGGGTGCCACCTGACGACTCGCGGGTCGGGGTGCCACCTAACGAATTGCGGGTCGGGGTGCCACCTAACGAATTGCGGGTCGGGGTGCCACGGGGCAAATTGTCTGGTGCCGTCCCGACCCACAAGCCAGTCGAAGTGATCTGATTGGCACTGATGATCCTTTGCTCCATGAGGTTCATGCTGGGGTTGGTCAGGAAGGCGTTGCTCGGGATCCTGGGGATGTATTGGTTCCTAGGATTGCTCTGGTTCCTGGCGTTGGTCAGGCTGGGGTTGCTCTGGATCCTGCTCATCGATAGATTGGGGTTGGGGGGAAGTTAGCCCCCACTTACGTTTAGGGGGGGTAGGGTTTCGGGTTTAGGTTTTAATTTGAAGGTTAAGGGTTTGGGGGGTTTAGGGTTTAGGATTCAGGGTGGTTTTAGGGTTTACTTAAAAGGAAGCTAACTTCAATCCCCCTACCTGCGCATGGATCCCTTTATGAGGGTGGGTGTGAAGGCCCCTAGCCTCACGTGTCTGACGGGGTTCACCAAAGAGCTTCCCGCATGGGTCAAGGAGCTGCCGATGTGCATCATCGTGCTGCTCTGGTGCTGAGATGAGCAGGAGGAGCTTTCAGAGCATAGCTTGGAGGACGACCTTTTGTTGCGCATGCTCGAGTTCCTGAATGGGCCTAGGTTTGAGGAGCCCTGCCTACTGCCCAAACCGAGCATTGAGGAAGAGTTCTGCCTGCTGCCCAAACCGAGGTGTGTACTGGATCGGAAGAGTCCCATTGAGTGGGTGCCCAAGGAGGGTCCGCCTCGGGAAGTCGCGGACCATGGCAGCGGACCGAACAGGTCCTCACTGTCACCGTGCTTCTGCATGATCAACATAGCAAAGCTACACACTCAGAATGGTGTGAGTGTGAGTACGAAAAAGCCAATCCTAGAAAAAGGTACTAGGGTTTAGGGTTTAGGTGTTGTGAATGTGAGTTCGACAAAGCTAATCCAAGAAAATGGTACTAGGGTTTAGGGTTTGGGTGGTGTGAGTGTAGGTACGACAACGCCAATCCCTGACAATGGTCCTAGAGTTTAGGTTTTAGGTAGTGTGAGTGTGGGTACTACAAAGCCAAGCCCTGCCAATGGTTCTGGGGTTTAGGGTCTAGGTAGTATGAGTTTGGACACAACAAAGGTAAGCCCTGACGATGGTCCTAGGGTTTAGGGTATTGATGGTGTAAGTGTGGACACAACAAAGCCAAGCCCTTGCAATGGTCCTTGGGTTTAGGGTTCAGGGTTTTGGGTTTAGGTGGTGTGAGTGTGGTTACGACAAAGCCAAGCCCTGACAAAGGTTATGGGGTTTAGGGTTTAGGTGGTGTGAGTGTAGAAACAACAAAGATAAGCCCTGGCAATGGTCCTAGGGTTTAGGGTTGAGGTGCTGTGAGTGTGGACACAACAAAGCTCAGCCCTGGCAATGGTCCTAGGGTTTAGGGTTCAGGGCTTGGGGTTTAGGTGGTGTGAGTGTGGGTACAACAAAGCAATGGTTCAAGGGTTTAGGGTTTAGGTGGTGTGAGTGTGGACACAACAAAGGTAAGCCCAGGCAATGGTCCTAGGGTTTAGGGTTTAGGTGGTGTGAGTGTAGACACAACAAAGCTCAGCCCTGGCAATGGTCCTAGGGTTTAGGGTTTAGGTGGTGTGAGTGTGGACACAACAAAACTCAGCCCTGGCAATGGTCCTAGGGTTTAGGGTTCAGGGCTTGGGGTTTAGGTGGTGTGAGTGTGGGTACGACAAAGCAATGGTTCAAAGGTTTAGGGTTTAGGTGGTGTGAGTGTGGACACGACAAAGGTAAGCCCTGGCAATGGTCCTAGAGTTTATGGTTTAGGTGGTGTGAGTGTGGGCACAGCAAAGGTAAGCCCTGGCAATGGTCCTAGAGTTTATGGTTTAGGTGGTGTGAGTGTGGGCACAGCAAAGGTAAGCCCTGGCAATGGTCCTAGAGTTTATGGTTTAGATGGTGTGAGTGTGGACACAGCAAAGCCAATCCCTCAAAGTGGTATGGGTGCGTGCAGGCTTGTTTACAGCCATTCAGCGGATGATTTGGATTTGTGTTTTCAACACTCTTTGCATTTCGTATTTTGCACCTCGAACTTGAGAATTTGGCCTGATAATTCTGACATTTTGGCCTGAGAATCAAGAATTGTGAGAATTGAGAGAATCCTCGAAAACTTGGCCTGAAAAAGTGGAGGTATGAACTACAAACTGCAAGACCCAAATCCAAATCGTTCGCTGAATTACTATAAGAGACCTGCAGTAGGGGGGGAACTAACTTGCTGCCAGAAGACTGATGATATGCAGGGCACTACAAAGCGCGCGCGGCAGCACGATTTGGCGCACACTTTTTTTTGAGCCCCACTGCGCGTTTCACGCAGTTTTTTTTACCCTCCTGTGGGCGCAGCGCGCAGTTTTTGCGCTTTTTGCACTACAATGCGCTGACCAATTTGACGTTTGTGCGCTTCAAGCGCTGATCAATTTGACAAAATGTAGTAACCTGATGATATGTCGTGGAAACCTGGGACGATGCTACTTACCTAAATTCAATCAGCCTCTTTCAGTGATTTACAATGGTCTAGTGGTAGACCAGATCGCTTAAGAATGAAGAGTCGGGGTTCGACTCCCTCTTCGGTCGCTCTTGGCGTTGCAGGTCGTCGTCTACCGCGAAGGTAGCTTGTCCAGTTGAGGTAGGAGACCGCTCCCCACCCGCACACGACGGGCTCCCTTAACACCACGCCCCACCAGGCGTTATCATTACCTTTTTTAATTAAATCAAAACCAAGACCAAGACCAAGACCAAGACCAAGACCAAGACCAAGACCAAGACCAAGACCAAGACCAAGACCAAGACCAAGACCAAGACCAAGACCAAGACCAAGACCAGTGCTTTTCTTTTGGGCTACTCATAGCAGCTTCTAGGCAGCTCCCTGAGCCAGACACCGTGCTAAAACCCTAGCTTTCACGAGCACTGGCAAGCTCCTCGTAATCAAATTATTATTATATATGTATATTGCATATCATATATAATATATTATACATATATAATATATTCATATATTTCATATCATATATTAAACATATATAATATTGCATATAAAATATATATTATGATATATTATATATTATGATATATTATATGCATAATTATGCATAGTATTCATGTACTGCATTGTTGCAATAATTAAACACCACCTGGCTAAACTGCTAAATATCAGGGGCAATGGCAAGCTGACGATGTCAACATTCAGGTGCACCAGCTTGGACTAGGATTTTTTTTTTTAGTTGTGAAAGGACTGTCACCCCAGGAGGTGGGTCTCCCGACACAAACCAGCGACACGGAGGATAGCTTTGATGGAGTAGCCAGGCAGGGGAGCTTGCCAGAAGCTGCTACATGTAGCCCAACAGAAAAACACTGACGAAGACCAATTTCCCCCTCCACCAGACCCCAACACCCAACGCACCATCATCACCGCATCATCATCATCATCTTCAACAAATTTCCTACAGAATACTAGGGGATTCTCGGACATGCGACCATACGGGATGATAACATCCAGCTCCGGTGTAATCAGAGGGTACGAGAACCTTGGTGCAAGGGGCTGGGCCTTGGCCTGGGACTGAGACCAATGATAGCTGCTTTCCGAAGTGTCTCCCTCAGCCTGCGTTACAGGACAGCCAGGGATAGTGGGTGGGTGGGGGTGGGTCCTATTTCTTCAAGTTTGTGTAGGTCAGGTTAAGTCGTAAAATGTGTGTTGCAAGCCTGATCAGTGATTTTTGTTTCAAATCTGAAAGTGGGTTTCTTCTAGCTTTATGGTTTCAGGGCTCCTCCAGGGACAGCGTTTTAGTGCTTTCTATAGCTTTTTATAGCTTTTTGGGGTAATTTAGGGCAACAAATTAAACAACTTTTCTTTTTCTTTTCTTATAGCGATAATTTCGCTTAAACGGGGTCAAAACTAGCGATCGCTATATATAGCGGAAACAAATATCCCTGGCCTGATTCCAGCACGTGCAGGTGCGTGGGGGTGGGGGGTGGGCAGCTGCTAATCAGAGAGGGGAAGCGCACACTGACAAATTAAAGAAAAATAAAGGTACACACAAACAAGCAATAATAAGCGATAAGGCGACAACAACCAGACAGGGACTGGGGCTGTGACCATTGAAATCTAGGAGTGTGACCAGTGATATCTGGGACTGGGACAAGTGATATCTAGGAGTGTGATCAGTGATATCTGGGACTGGGACAAGTGATATCTAGGAGTGTGACCAGTGATATCTGGGACTGGGACAAGTGATATCTAGGAGTGTGACCAGTGATATCTGGGAGTGTGACCAGTGATATCTGGGACTGGGACAAGTGATATCTAGGAGTGTGATCAGTGATATGGGACTGGACAGTGATATCTAGGAGTGTGACCAGTGATATCTGGGAGTGTGACCAGTGATATCTGGGACTGGGGCAAGTGATATCAAGGAGTGTGACCAGTGATATCTGGGACTGGGACAAGTGATATCTAGGAGTGTGACCTGTGATATCTGGGAGTGTGACCAGTGATATCTGGGACTGGGACAAGTGATATCTAGGAGTGTGACCAGTGATATCTGGGACTGGGACAAGTGATATCTAGGAGTGTGACCAGTGATATCTGGGACTGGGACCACTGATATCTTCTTTCTGAGGGATCATCCCGTTCCAGGACAGCCAGTTGTTTTCCTTCAAGTTGTTTTAGGTCAGGTTAGGTCGAAAAATGTGTGTCGCAAGCCTGATTCCAGCTCGGAAAGGTGGTGTGGGGGGTGGGGAGCTGCATGGCAGAGAGAGGCAGCGCACACAGACAGAGGAAGAAACAAGCAAATCTAATGCCAGCACAGACAAGCAGTGTGGATGTGCGGTGTGGGGAGCTGCATGGCTGAGAGAGGCAGCGCACACAGACAGAGGAAGAAACAAGCAAACCTGATTCCAGCACAGACAAGCAGTGTGGGTGTGCGGTGTGGGAGCTGCATGGCAGAGAGGCATCGCACACAGACAGAGGAAGAAACAAGCAAACCTGATTCCAGCACAGACAAGCAGTGTGGGTGTGCGGTGTGGGGAGCTGCATGGCAGAGAGAGGCAGCGCACACAGACAGAGGAAGAAACAAGCAAACCTGATTCCAGCACAGACAAGCAGTGTGGGTGTGCGGTGTGGGGAGCTGCATGGCAGAGAGAGGCAGCGCACACAGACAGAGGAAGAAACAAGCAAACCTGATTCCAGCACAGACAAGCAGTGTGGGTGTGCGGTGTGGGGAGCTGCATGGCAGAGAGAGGCAGCGCACACAGACAGAGGAAGAAACAAGCAAACCTGATTCCAGCACAGACAAGCAGTGTGGGTGTGCGGTGTGGGGAGCTGCATGGCTGAGAGAGGCAGCGCACACAGACAGAGGAAGAAACAAGCAAACCTGATGCCAGCACAGACAAGCAGTGTGGGTGTGCGGTGTGGGGAGCTGCATGGCAGAGAGAGGCAGCGCACACAGACAGAGGAAGAAACAAGCAAACCTGATTCCAGCACAGACCAAGCAGTGTGGGTGTTGCGGTGTGGGGAGCTGCAATGGTGAGAGAGGCAGCGCACACAGACAGAGGAAGAAACAAGCAAACCTGATTCCAGCACAGACAAGCAGTGTGGGTGTGCGGTGTGGGGAGCTGCATGGCAGAGAGAGGCAGCGCACACAGAACAGAGGAAGAAACAAGCAAACCTGATTCCAGCACAGACAAGCAGTGTGGGTGTGCGGTGTGGGAGCTGCATGGCTGAGAGAGGCAGCGCAACAGACAGAGAAGAAACAAGCAAACCTGATTCCAGCACAGACAAGCAGTGTGGGTGTCGGTGTGGGGAGCTGCATGGCAGAGAGAGGCAGCGCACACAGACAGAGGAAGAAACAAGCAAACCTGATTCCAGCACAGACAAGCAGTGTGGGTGTGCGGTGGGGAGCTGCATGGCTGAGAGAGGCAGCGCACACAGACAGAGGAAGAAACAAGCAAACCTGATTCTGGGAAGGCAGCACACAGACAGAGGAAGAAACAAGCAAACCTGATTCCAGCACAGGACAAGCAGTGTGGGTGTGGGGAGCTGCATGGCTGCAGAGAGAGGCAGCGCACACAGACAGAGGAAGAAACAAGCAAACCTGATTCCAGCACAGACAAGCAGTGTGGGTGTGCGGTGTGGGGAGCTGCATGGCAGAGAGAGGCAGCGCACACAGACAGAGGAAGAAACAAGCAAACCTGATTCCAGCACAGACAAGCACAGGGAAACCTGATTCCAGCACAGACAAGCAGTGTGGGTGTGCGGTGTGGGGAGCTGCATGGCTGAGAGAGGCAGCGCACACAGACAGAGGAAGAAACAAGCAAACCTGATTCCAGCACAGACAAGCAGTGTGGGTGTGCGGTGTGGGGAGCTGCATGGCAGAGAGAGGCCAGCGCACACAGACAGAGGAAGAAACAAGCAAACCTGATTCCAGCACAGACAAAGCAGTGTGGGTGTGCGGTGTGGGGAGCTGCATGGCAGAGAGAGGCAGCGCACACAGACAGAGGAAGAAACAAGCAAACCTGATTCCAGCACAGACAAGCAGTGTGGGTGTGCGGTGTGGGGAGCTGCATGGCTGAGAGAGGCAGCGCACACAGACAGAGGAAGAAACAAGCAAACCTGATTCCAGCACAGACAAGCAGTGTGGGTGTGCGGTGTGGGGAGCTGCATGGCAGAGAGAGGCAGCGCACACAGACAGAGGAAGAAACAAGCAAACCTGATTCCAGCACAGACAAGCAGTGTGGGTGTGCGGTGTGGGGAGCTGCATGGCAGAGAGAGGCAGCGCACACAGACAGAGGAAGAAACAAGCAAACCTGATTCCAGCACAGACAAGCAGTGTGGGTGTGCGGTGTGGGGAGCTGCATGGCAGAGAGAGCAGCGCACACAGACAGAGGAAGAAACAAGCAAACCTGATTCCAGCACAGACAAGCAGTGTGGGTGTGCGGTGTGGGGAGCTGCAATGGCAGAGAGAGGCAGCGCACACAGACAGAGGAAGAAACAAGCAAACCTGATTCCAGCACAGACAAGCAGTGTGGGTGTGCGGTGTGGGAGCTGCATGGCAGAGAGAGGCAGCGCACACAGACAGAGGAAGAAACAAGCAAACCTGATTCCAGCACAAGACAAGCAGTGTGGGTGTGCGGTGTGGGGAGCTGCATGGCAGAGAGAGGCAGCGCACACAGACAGAGGAAGAAACAAGCAAACCTGATTCCAGCACAGACAAGCAGTGTGGGTGTGCGGTGTGGGGAGCTGCATGGCAGAGAGAGGCAGCGCACACAGACAGAGGAAGAAACAAGCAAACCTGATCCAGCACAGACAAGCAGTGTTGTGTGTGCGGTGTGGGGAGCTGCATGGCTGAGAGAGGCAGCGCACACAGACAGAGGAAAAAAACAAGCAAACCTGATTCCAGCACAGACAAGCAGTGTGGTGTGGTGCGGTGTGGGGGAGCTGCATGGCAGAGAGAGGCAGCGCACACAGACAGAGGGAAACAAGAAACAAGCAAAACCTGAGCTTCCAGCACAGACAAGCAGTGTGGGTGTGCGGTGTGGGGAGCTGCATGGCTGAGAGAGGCAGCGCACACAGACAAGAGGAAGAAACAAGCAAACCTGATTCCCAGCACAGACAAGCAGTGTGGGTGTGCGGTGTGGGGAGCTTGCATGGCAGAGAGAGGCAGCGCACACAGACAGAGGAAGAAACAAGCAAACCTGATTCCAGCACAGACAAGCAGTGTGGGTGTGCGGTGTGGGGAGCTGCATGGCAGAGAGAGGCAGCGCACACAGACAGAGGAAGAAACAAGCAAACCTGATTCCAGCACAGACAAGCAGTGTGGGTGTGCGGTGTGGGGAGCTGCATGGCAGAGAGAGGCAGCGCACACAGACAGAGGAAGAAACAAGCAAACCTGATTCAGCACAGACAAGCAGTGTGGGTGTGCGGTGTGGGGGAGCTGCATGGCAGAGAGAGGCAGCGCACACAGACAGAGGAAGAAACAAGCAAACCTGATTCCAGCACAGACAAGCAGTGTGGGTGTGCGGTGTGGGGGAGCTTGCACTGGCACAGGAGAGAGGAAGCGCACACAGACAGAGGAAGAAAACAAGCAAACCTGATGCCAGCACAGACAAGCAGTTGTGGGTGTGCGGTGTGGGGAGCACTTGCATGGGCTGAGAGAGGCAGCGCACACAGACAGAGGGAAGGAAACAAGCAAACCTGATTCCAGCACAGACAAGCAGTTGGGTGTGCGGTGTGTTGGGAGCTGCATGGCTGAGAGAGGCAGCGCACACAGACAGAGGAAGAAACAAGCAAAACCTGATTCCAGCACAAGACAAGCAGTGTGGGTGTGCGGTGTGGGGAGCTGCATGGCTGAGAGAGGCAGCGCATGGCACAGACAGAGGAAGAAACAAGCAAACCTGATTCCAGCACAGACAAGCAGTGTGGGTGTGCGGTGTGGGGAGCTGCATGGCAGAGAGAGGAAGCGCACACAGACAGAGGAAGAAACAAGCAAACCTGATTCCAGCACAGACAAGCAGTGTGGGTGTGCGGTGTGGGGAGCTGCATGGCTGAGAGAGGCAGCGCACACAGACAGAGGAAGAAACAAGCAAACCTGATTCCAGCACAGACAAGCAGTGTGGGTGTGCGGTGTGGGGAGCTGCAATGGCCCAGAGAGAGGCAGCGCACACAGACAGAGGAAGAAACAAGCAAAACCTGATGGCTCCAGCACAGACAAGCCTAGTGTGGGTGTGCGGTGTGGGGAGCTGCATGGCTGAGAGAGGCAGCGCACACAGACAGAGGAAGAAACAAGCAAACCTGATTCCAGCACAGACAAGCAGTGTGCGGTGTGCGAGTGTGCGGGGAGCTGCATGGCTGAGAGAGGCAGCGCACCACAGACAGAGGAAGAAACAAGCAAACCTGATTCCAGCACAGACAAGCAGTGTGGGTGTGCGGTGTGGGGAGCTGCATGGCTGAGAGAGGCAGCGCACACAGACAGAGGAAGAAACAAGCAAACCTGATTCCAGCACAGACAAAGCAGTGTGGGTGTGCGGTGTGGGGAGCTGCATGGCTGAGAGAGAAACAGCAGCGCACAGACAGACAGCATGGGAGAAACAAGAACCTGATTCCAGCAACAGACAAGCAGTGTGGGTGTGCGGTGGTGGGGAGGCATGGCAGAGAGGGCAGCGCACAGACAGAGGAAGAAACAAGCAAACCTGATTCCAGCACAGACAAGCAGTGTGGGTGTGCGGTGTGGGGAGCTGCATGGCTGAGAGAGGCAGCGCACACAGACAGAGGAAGAAACAAGCAAACCTGATTCCAGCACAGACAAGCAGTGTGGGTGTGCGGTGTGGGGAGCTGCATGGCTGAGAGAGGCAGCGCACACAGACAGAGGAAGAAACAAGCAAACCTGATGCCAGCACAGACAAGCAGTGTGGGTGTGCGGTGTGGGGAGCTGCATGGCTGAGAGAGGCAGCGCACACAGACAGAGGAAGAAACAAGCAAACCTGATTCCAGCACAGACAAGCAGTGTGGGTGTGCGGTGTGGGGAGCTGCATGGCTGAGAGAGGCAGCGCACACAGACAGAGGAAGAAACAATCTAGACAGCAAGCAATGAATCAAACAAGCAGTTTAGAAATAAAACAAGCAATTACAGCAAGCGCATACAGCAAGCAATGAAGCAAGTCAATACAGCCTAGCAATACAGCAACCAATGAAACAAGCAAGCAGACTAGCAATAAAAAAAGCAATACAGCAAGCAATTATGCAAAGCATCAGGCTAGCAATAAAACAAGAATTAAGCTGAATGAAGCAAGCAATAAGGCAATATATAACTCATACAATCAGTCAATCAATCAATAAATCAATCAAGCAAGCAAGCAAGCCAGCAAGCAAGCCAGCAACAAACAAGCAAGCCAGCAACAAACAGGCAAACAGGCAAACAGGAGCAAGTCAGATAGACAGCAAGCCAGCTGCCTGGACAGGACTAGGGTCGGGCTGTGTTATATAATAATAGTGAATAAATAATATTTATACAGTATTATTATATAATATTAAATCTACTAATCTGTTGGACAAGCCGTCGTCTCACCAGAATTTCGAACGTATTAAAAAATTATAATATTATTGTGACGCTGCAATAGTCTTAGTCAAGATTAGTTTTTCAAACACTTATATTAGTTGCCGTTCCCTAGCCAGGACAGACAGCCATCTATACAGCTGGCTTGACATCCAGCCAACACAAAAGACAAAAGCTGGTTAGCCAGAACCCCCAAACACAAACTGCTGAACATAGGAGCCTTACTCATAGATAGGGACCTGCGTATAATATGATTTTTACCAAAGGCGAGTATGATATCATATGATATCATACACATTGCATCATATGATATTGCATATAAATGGTAACTTTAGCCTCGTCAGACTGCTAGCATCATACGATATCATATGATATCGTATGATGACATGATATCATATGCTATCATATTGCCGTTTCCTACTCACAGAGAGGTACAGAGATTCAGACATGGTAGCACGTCGCCTGCATTTCTGCTTGTCTGCAGAGCAAGTGGGCAAGGGGTTGTAAAACAGTGAGAGATGTGTAAAGCAGTTAGAGATGTGTACAACAGCGAGAGATGTGTAAAACAGTTAGAGATGTGTAAAGCAGTTAGAGATGTGTACAACAGTGAGAGATGTGTAAAACAGTGAGAGATTTGTACAACAGTGAGAGACTTGTAAAACAGTTAGAGATGTGTACAACAGTGAGAGATGTGTAAAACAGTCAGAGATGTGTAAAACAGTGAGAGATGTGTAAAACAGTCAGAGATGTGTAAAACAGTCAGAGATGTGTAAAACAGTCAGAGATGTGTAAAACAGTGAGATGTGTAAAACAGTGAGAGATGTTTAAAGCAGTGAGAGATGTGTAAAACAGTGAGAGATGTTTAAAGCAGTGAGAGATGTGTAAAACAGTGAGATGTGTAAAACAGTGAGAGATGTTTAAAGCAGTGAGAGATGTGTAAAACAGTGAGAGATGTTTAAAGCAGTGAGAGATGTGTAAAACAGTGAGATGTGTAAAACAGTGAGAGATGTTTAAAGCAGTGAGAGATGTGTAAAGCAGTGAGAGATGTGTAAAGCAGTGAGAGATGTGTAAAGAAGTGAGAGATGTGTAAAGCAGTGAGAGATGTGTAAAGCAGTGAGAGATGTGTAAAACAGTAAGAGGTGTGTAAAGCAGTGAGAGATGTGTAAAGCAGTGAGAGATGTGTAAAGCAGTGAGAGATGTGTAAAACAGTCAGAGATGTGTTGAGATCAGCGGCTTATTTATGTGAGATGCTATATGCTATATGCCCAAACCCAAACATTGACGTAAACCCAAACCTAAACAATCCAAACCCAAAGCGCAAACCCAAACATTAACCCAAAAACCAAACCTAAACAATCCAAACCCAAAGCGCAAACCCAAACATTGACGTAAACCCAAACCTAAACAATCCAAACCCAAAGCGCAAACCCAAACATTAACCCCAAAACCAAACCTAAACAATCCAGACCCAAAGCGCAAACCCAAACATTGACGTAAACCCAAACCTAAACAATCCAAACCCAAAGCGCAAACCCAAACATTAACCCAAAAACCAAACCTAAACAATCCAAACCCAAAGCGCAAACCCAAAAATTGACGTAAACACAAACCTAAACAATCCAAACCCAAAGCGCAAACCCAAACATTGACGTAAACCCAAACCTAAACAATCCAAACCCAAAGCGCAAACCAAACATTAACCCAAAAAACCAAACCTAAACAATCCAAAAACCAAGCGCAAACCCCAAAATTGACGTAAACCCAAACCTAAACAATCCAACCCAAAAGCGCAAACCCAAACATTGACGTAAACCCAAACCTAAACAATCCAAACCCAAAGCGCAAACCCAAACATTGACGTAAACCCAAACCTAAACAATCCAAACCCAAAGCGCAAACCCAAACATTAACCCAAAAACCAAACCTAAACAATCCAAACCCAAAGCGCAAAACCCAAAATTGACGTAAACCCAAACCTAAACAATCCAAACCCAAAGCGCAAACCCAAACATTGACGTAAACCCAAACCTAAACAATCCAAACCCAAAGCGCAAACCCAAACATTAACCCAAAAACCAAACCCAAACCCAAACATTGAGAAACTGTGTCTGCTCACATGAAAGAGAGCTTGTTGTTTTGAGAACCTTGCCCACCACCTCCCTGTTCTTGACAGCATGGATCATTCTATACATATGCACATGCAGCCACAAAAAACTAAACCCAATAATTTTGCCTGTCTGTCTGTCCATCCAGCAACACATACACACAGGGACAAGAAACCAAAAACCAGTCATTTTTCTGTCCATCCCCCCATACATATTTACATATGAACATGGTACCAGCATTCTTGCCACACGTCGTCGCATGAGGAGTTCCCTCCCGCCTGGAGGGTGACACTTACTATGTCTGCCATGGTGACTTTCCCCAGCTGCGGCGTACGGGAGGGTCCCCTTAACACCACGCCCCTCCAGGCGTTATCTTTTTTTTTTTTTACATATGAACATGCAGGCACAAAAAAAACGAACCCACACATTTAGCTACTCACATTTAGCTACTCACATTTAGCTACTCTCATGACAACAAACTCACATTTAGCTACTCACATTTAGCTACTCTCATGACAACAAACCCACACATTTAGCTACTCACATTTAGCTACTCTCATGACAACAATAACTCCACATTTAGGCTACTCTCATGACAACAAACCCACACATTTAGCCTACTCACATTTAAGCTTACTCTCATGACAACAAACCCACACATTTAGCTACTCACATTTAGCTACTCTCATGACAACAAACCCACACATTTAGCTACTCACATTTAGCTACTCTCATGAATGACAACAAACCCACACATTTAGCTACTCACATTTAGCTACTCTCATGACAACAAACCCACACATTTAGCTACTCACATTTAGCTACTCTCATGACAACAAACCCACACATTTAGCTACTCACATGATCACTAAAGTACGAACTCAGGGCCCCCGTCGGTAAAACGATTGTTTAGGGTTCAGTTCATCAGAGCTATTTCTTTTCAAGCCCTTCCTATCACGGTTGGGCAAGTCCCTTTAGCCTATTTGGCCTACCCCTGGACTGTAACATACATAGATACATACAAACATGATTAAATGAGATATAAATTGCTGTTCAGATAACCTTGTCCTGCATCCCAAAAACCAAACATTTTAAATGTCTGTCCATCCATCCATCTACACATACACGCAGGGTCAAAAAACAAACCCAAACGTGTTATATGTCTGTCCATCCATCCATCTTCTCAAACATGCAGAGAGAAAAACCCCAAACCCAAACATTTTGTCTGCCCGTCCGTCCATCCATATACATACGCGGGCACAAAAATCCAAAGCCACACAGTTGGCTAGCAACTCCAATGAATAAAAGATTGTTATTCGGATAACCTTATCCATCATGATAAATAAAAGCCATTACAGAAAAACCAGCAACCAGCTAGTCACGATTCAGATCCACAGCATCCATGCATGGTGGTTTGTGTGTGGGGTGGGGTGGGGTGGGTCGTCGAAAAATGAAACACTGTAAGCAAATTACCAGAAAACCCAGCACCAGCTAGTCACGATTCAGATACACAGCCATCCAAGCATGGTGGTTTGTGTGTGGGGTGGGGTGGGGGGTGGGGGTGGGGGGTGGCATTGGGATGATGGCAGTGGTCGTCGACAAATGAAACACTGCCATCATCCCATAGCCCATTAACCATTTATCTGTCTGTCCATCCATCTATACCTATGCACACACATGCACAAAAACCAAACCCAAACATTGTGTCTACTCACAATGCTTACCATATACTTTCCGTATAATAACCATATAATTACTATATACAAAAAAAAAAGTACCCATGCAATTGCCGTATAATTATCATGCAATTACCACACACTGGGACAAAAATGCAACCCAAACCCAAACATTTTGTCTAGCTACTCGCCATGAGAGCAGAGATGGTTTATTTGAGAAACCTTGTCCCTCATCCCACCCCAACCCCATTCCCATCAACAAATATTAAACACATATACAAAACATTACAAATGTGTCTACTCCCATGAGAGAGAGATGGTTTATTTGAGAACCTTGTCCATCATCCCATCCCAACCCATTCCCATCAAAAACATTATAGCAATTTCAGGGGATGATTTGGGTAAACCAAGCACACTTTGTACTTCGGACTTGGTTTCATAGAATCTCAGGCCACATATCGAGAATTCTCGCGAAAATTCTCAGATTTTCAGGCCAAATGCTCGATTTCATGTACGAAGTGCGGGTTTTCAGAAACCTTGAACCAAATATCTGCTGAATTGCGGGTTATAACACATATAACAAAAACATTAGCATATGTGTCTTACTCACATGACCGAGGGTTGCTTTGAGAACCTTGTCCAACACATCCTCTTCCTGTAAGCACATATCATGTCAAGTACTGGCGACTTGCACTGCCCCTATATATTAAAAGAAGGCAGTGTATGGAATGTGAGTGCAGGCTATGTGACTGTGTGAGTGTACAGTATGTGTGTGCAGAGTATGTGGGTGAGTACAGGCTAATGTGTGCTGTGGTGCTAACAGGGTGTGCACGAGGTATTTGGTGCAGGGTGGGTGCTGTGCACGGATCCCTCATTCCATCCGTGCAGGCTGGCATGAGGCGTTCCTGTGGGTGCCTGGCGTTCGACCGAATCAAAGGCGCAGCATGGCGTTGGCGTAATGGTATGTGAGTGTTAGGCTGTGGGTGCAGTGTAAGGCGTTCCGTATGGTATGTCGAGTGTAGGCTGTGGGTGCATGGCGTGTTAGTGGGTATGGGTATGTGAGGCTGTGGTGTACTGAGTGTAGGCTGGGTGTGGGGCGTTCGGTATGTGAGTGTAGGCTGTGGGTGCATGGCCTGTTCTAGGCTGTGGGCATGGCGTTCGTATGGTAGGTAATGTGAGGCTAGGCTGTGGGTGCATGCTAGGCGTTCGCGTATGAGCGTGCGAATGGGAAGTGCATTGCAATGGCGTTGTATGGTATGTGAGTGTAGGCTGTGGGTGCATGGCGTTCGTATGGTATGTGAGTGTAGGCTGTGGTGTTATGCATGGTTATGCTGAGTTGTAGGCTGTGGGTGCATGGCGTTCGTAATGGTATGTGAGTGTAGGCTGTGGGTGCATGGCGTTCGTATGGTATGTGAGTGTAGGCTGTGGGGTGCATGGTCCTATGTATGTGGATGTAAGGCTGTGGGTGCATGGCGTTCGTATGGTATGTGAGTGTAGGCTGTGGGTGCATGGCGTTCGTATGGTATGTGAATGTGAGCTGTGTAGGTTCCTATGTATGTGAGTGTAGGCTGTGGGTGCAATGGGTTCGTATGGTATTGAAGGTGTAGTTCCCTGTGGGTTGCATGGCGTTTCGTTGGTAGTGAGTGTAGCTGTGGGTGCCTGGCGTTCGTGTAATGTGAGTGTAGGCTGTGGTGCATGGCGTCGTATGGTATGTGCGTGTAGGCTGTGGTGCATGGCGTTGTATGGTATGTGTAGTGTAGCGTATGGTAATGTGAGGTGTAGGTGCATGGGTTGCATGGTTCGTATGGTAGTGAGTGTGTAGGCTTGTGGGTGCAATGGCGTCGTTCCTATGGTATTGTGAGTGGTAGGCTGTGCGGTGCAATGGCGTTCGTTCCTATGGTATTAGGTGTAGGAGTGGTGGGTGGCATGGCGTTCGCTGGTATGTGAGTGTAGCTGTGGGTGTGGCGTTCCTATGGCTGTGAGTTAGGCTTGTGGGTATGGCGTGTGTATGTATGTGAGTGTAGGGTTAAGTGCATGGTGTGTGTATGATTATGTGAGTTGTAGGCTGTGTGGTGCATTCATATGGTATGTGAGTTGTGGCGTTCATGGCTTCGTATGGTATGTGAGTGTAGGCTGTGGGTGGCGCATGGTGTGTAGGCTGTGGGTGCATGGCGTTCGTATGGTATGTGACCGTGTGTTAGGCTGCTGGGTGAATGGCGTTCGTATGTAGTAGGCTGTGGGTGCAATGGCGTTCGTATGGTATGTGAGTGTAGGCTGTGGGTGCATGGCGTTCGTATGGTATGTGAGTGTAGGCTGTGGGTGCATGGCGTTCGTATGGTATGTGAGTGTAGGCTGTGGGTGCATGGCGTTCGTATGGTATGTGAGTGTAGGCTGTGGGTGCATGGCGTTCGTATGGTATGTGAAGTTTAGGGCTGTGGGTGCATGGCGTATGGTATGTGAGTTTAGGCTGGTGCGATGGCGTTCGTTATGGTATGTGAGTGTAGGCTGTGTGGGTGCATGGCGTTCGTATGGTATTTGAGTGTAGGCTGTTGTGGGTGCATGGTCCCGTATGGTATGTGAGTGTAAGGCTGTGGCATGTGCATTGGCGTTCGTATGGTATGTGAGTGTAGGCTGTGGGTGAATGGCGTTCGTATGGTATGTGAGTGTAGGCTGTGTTTGTTTTGCATGGCGTTCGTATGGTATGTGAGTGGTAGGCTGTGGCTGCATGGCGTTCGTATGGTATGTGAGTTGTAGGCTGTGGGTGCATGGCGTTCGTATGGTATGTGAGTGGTAGGCTTGTGGGTGCATTGGCATGGTGTATCGATATTGGTATGTTGGACAGGGTATGTGCTTGGGTGTGCTCTAAAATCGATTCAATTACTGGCTACTTGCCATGCCCGGCGACAGAGGGCAGTGTATGGTATGTGAGTGTAATAGTATGTGGGTGGTGTGATCTGATTCAAAGTCAATTCTGGCAACTTACCATGCCCGCGCGACCAGAAGGCAGTGGAAGTTATGTGAGGTATAGTAGTGGGTGCAAGGGTGTGGTTTCTGATCATCTAAATACGTGAATTCTAGCTCTGAATGGGCTCATCTGTATTCTGTGCGTTTATTCATTTGAGCAATTGCGATTGTTTCCTATTCATACACCAACTCCCACCTCAGCAAAAAAATTCAAAATGCCTCCAGAGCAGATGCGCTAAGTCATTGCGCGCACGCTTCATTTCGTGTCGATATCTGCTCCCATTCTATGAGTGCAATACATGTTAGAATGAGAGATCCTCGCTTGAAGGTCATTGCTGAGTGTGACGCCTCAGATTGTATAGGTCAGAATTCAGATTTCATGTATTTTTTAGGCTTCTTTATGCGGTCGCTGTCATGCTCATGCTCCTCCATCCATCATAGCATCATCATCATCCATCGTACCCATCTCATCATCCTCCCTCCGTCCATCATCCATCCATCATCCATCATCCATGCCATCCATCCATCCATTCGTCTATCCGTCCATATGCCGTCCTTTATAATCCGTCATCCATCCGTCGTCCCGTTCCGTTGCCGTCCGATGCCGTCTCCCATCATCCATCCATCATCATCCATCATCCATCATCCATCCATCCATTCATCACAAAGTATCTCACTCACCGAGACAAGTATCCATTCGGTTCTTGTCCTCTGCTCTGCTGTCCTTGCTGTCCTTCTTTGACTAGAGATACGTTTTCACGAAAGTTCAGCAAAGTCAGCCAACTCACCTGTTGCAAGGGGGTTAGGGTGTGTGCGTTTGTGTGGTATGTATGTATGTGTTTGGGTGTGTGTGTTTGTGTGTGTATGTGTGTGTATGTGCATGTGATTATATATGTGTATGTGTGTGTCTGATGCGTGGTATAATATATGTGGCATGTTGTGTATGTGTGTATAATGTGTGTGTATGTATGTGTGTTTTAAATGCAAGGTTGCACCAAAGAAGGTTACAGCCAAAGCAAGATAAATTGATTTTGGTCGGACCCCTCTTTCAGTGTCTCTGTAGTTCACGCATCTGACACTATCAGGTAGCTTTCGGCATGGTACTGGTAAATACTCTTTTATGACTTCTGTTCGTGTCCTTTTCCTTTTTTTGGCGGAGCCCTCTTCAGTGGTCCTCTGTAGTTCAGCACTCTGACACTATAAGCGTAGCTTGCACAACCACCACACTACACACCCACAAACCATTCCTTTCTTCAGTATCGTTATGAGGCGCACTAGAAATGTGTTTAGGCTTGGAAATAACTGGTAATACTCTTTTATGACTCTAGTTAGTGTCCTTTTCTTTGTTGGCGGGTCCCTCTTCAAAGGGGGCGAAAGCCTCCATGTTTACATTTGTCCGTTTGTGCGAACCTGGAAAACGAAAACTTGAAGCCCGAACGTGCTCTCCAGTTTGCGTAACTAAGTCGCTCAGTCAACTCCATCGTTGCCAATTCGTTCGTTGCCAACACACCTCAATTTTCGCGTCGCTTCGACGCTGCATAGGACTTGTTTTACAGAAGTCCATAAGTGGTCATTTCATCCCAGTTCGAGGCAAGGGGATAACATCACATGCACTATGACATACTCCATCTGGAATTTGTATTCTGTTACAACGAACATGCACTTGAGAACAGCCTTGCATGTAAGGTGGGCTACATAACTAGGTACTGGACATCATGATATTGACCAAAGGCGAGTATGATATATACAAATTTGCATCATACGATATTGTAAAGTTAGAATGGGTAACTTTTTTTGGGGTGGGTGTAAGAGGGTTGGGGTGGGTGCGAGCGCTGGGGGTGGGGTGTAAGAGGTTGGGGGTGGAGTGTAAGTGGTAATGGGAAGGGTATAAGATGTGGTGGGATTGGTGGCAGAGGGCTCCTGCCTGGTTGTGTACGAAGGGCTGGGATTGGACAGTAAGGTGTGGATGTGGGTGCTTGGAGATTAAGGTGTGGGCGTTGGACAGTAGGTGTGGGTGTGGGGGTGTTGGAAGATTAAGGTGTGGGCGTTGGACAGTAAGGTGTGGGTGTTGGTGTTTGGAGATTAAAGGTGTGGGCGTTGGCAGTAGGTGTGGCGTGGTGGTGTTGGAGGATGAAGGTGTGGGCGTTGGAACGGTAGGTGTGCGGTGTTGGAAGGTGTACGGTGTTGGACAGTAAGTGTGTGGTTGTTGGAGTTTGTTTTGTGGGCGTTGGACAGTACGGTGTGGGTTAATCAGTAAGGTGGGGGTGTTGGGACAGTCAGGTGTGGGTTTGGACAGTAAGGTGTGGGGTGTGGGTGTTGGACAGTAAGGTGTGGGTGTTGGACAGTAGGTGGTGGGTGTGGGGTGTTGGAACAGGTGTGGGTTGTTGGACAGTAAGGTGTGGGGGTGTTGTGTTTTAAGGTGTGGCTGTGGGTGTTGGAAGGTGTGGTGTTGGACAGTAAGGTGTGGGCTGTTGGTGTTTTAAGGTGGTGGGTTGTTGGAGCCAGTAAGGTGTGGGGTGTTGGGCCAGGTAGGTGTAGGTGTGGGTGTTGGGCAGTAAGGTACTGGGTGAGTGTGTTGTTTAGGTGTGGGTGTTGGCAGATCAAGGGTGTAAGGTGTGGGTGTTGTACAGGTGCGGGGTGTTAGACAGTAAGGTTGGGTGTTTGGGTGTTTTAAGGGTTGTGGGTGTGGGTGTTGAACGTAAGGTGTGGGTGTGGGTTATCTGTACAGACGTGTCAAAGTACACCAAGACCGATATATGAAGGTCCCCGCCAAGACAAGTGATCTAAAGTACACCACAAGCAAGTGATCTGAAGTACCAAAGCAGTTTCTGAAGTACGACCAGAGCAAGTGATCTGAAGTACACCAAGACAAGTGAATACTGAAGTACACAAGACAAGTTAATCTGAACGTACACCAAGACAAGTGGATCTGAAGTACCCCCAAGACAAGTGAATCCTGAAGTACAACCAAAGACAAGTGGACTCTGAAGTACACAGGGACAAGTGGGATCTGAAGTACACCCAGATAAAGGGATCTAAACAACACCGAGACAAGTCATGCTGAGTCACCAAGAACAAAGTGATCTGAAGTAACCGAGACAAGTTAACTGAAGTACACCAAGAAAGTGATCTGAGTCACGCGAGACAATGGATCTGAGCACAGCCGAGACAGTGATCTGAAGCACACAAGACAAAGTGATCTGAAGTATCCAAGGACCAAGTGAGTCTGAAGTACACGAAGACAAGTTATCTGAAGTACACCTAGACAAGTGATCTGAAGTACACCGAGACCAGTTAATCTTGAAGCACCAAGACAAGTGCTCTGAGTCAGCCGAGACACAGTGATCCTGAAGCACACCCAAGACAAGTTATCTGAACGTACACCAAGACAAGTGATCTGAAGTACACCAAGCCATACGTGATCTGAAGTAACACCTTTAAGAAAGGATTTGAAGTACACCGACGACAAGTGGATCTGAAGCCAACAAGACACGTGATCTGAAAGTCACTGGGGACAAGTGATCCTTGAAGTACACCAAGATAAAGTGATCTGAAGTAGCACCAAGACAAGGAGATCGAGAAGTAACATACCAAGACAATTGATCTGAAGTAACACCAAGACAAGTGATTAAGTAAACCAAGACAAGTGATCTGAAGTACACCGAGACAAGTGGATTCTTGAAAGTACAGGTACCCGACAGTGATCTGAAGTACATACCGGACAAGAGTGATCTGACAGCACACCAAGACAAGTGATCGAAGGCACACCAAGACAAGTGATCTGAAGTTACCAGACAAGTGATCTGAGTACACGAAGACAATTATCTGAAGTACAACCAAGACAAGTGATAGAAGTCAACCAACAAGTGATACTGAGTATATCAAGACAAGTGATCTGAAGTCCACCAAGACACGTGATCTGAAGTACACTGGGACAAGTGATTCTGAAGTAGCAACGAGATACGGTTGAATCTGGAAGCACACCAAAACAAGTGAATCTGAAGTCCACCAAGACAACGGTGATCTAGTACAAAAAGACCTGAGCAAGGTGAT
>CM039462.1:153964400-154043446 GCA_022414725.1 Microglena sp. YARC
ACCCAAACACCTATTTCTTCGGCACTGCACCCCCCCCCCCCCCACCCCACCCCTACACCCAATCCCACCCACCAACAACAACCACCACCACCACCATCCACCCACCCCCCTACACCCCCCCCCACCCACCACCACCCACCAGGGCACTGTTGGAGCAGCGTGCCTTTACTGACACCCCAACACCTATTTCTGGCACTGGCCCCTCCCCCCCACCCCCCCCACCCCCCCCCCCCCCCACCCCCCTCCCCCCCCACCACCCACCCACCACGCACCACCACCACCACCACCACACACCACCACCACCACCTACCACCCCCCACCACCTACACCCCCACACACCACCAGGCTGCGTCTCTGAGCTATGCTGTTTTACTGAGCAACCCCCCCAACACCCCTACTTTCTTGGCACTGCCCCCCCCCCCCCCCCCCCCCCCCCCCCCCCCCCCACACACACCCCACACACAAAACCCAATCACGGCCTCCCGTGTGAGCAGGAACCTGCCTTTTACCTACACCCGAGGAGCAACCTGTTCTTCTAACTTGCACCCAAAACCCACCCCAACCAACCCCCAACCCTCCACCCACCTACCCTCCCCAACCCACCCAACCCATTCCAACCCACCCCCACCCACCTACACACACACCACATCCACTTACACACACAACATGCTCTGTGACCCAGCTGACTCGCTTACATCCCAACACAGCCTCTTGGCACTTGCCCCCCCCCCCCCCCCCCCCCGCCCACCCCCCCCTCCCCCCCCCCCCCCCCCGTCCCCCCCCCCGCCCGCCCCCCCCCCCCCCACCCACCCCCCGTCCGCCCACCTCCCCCCCCCCCCCTCCCCCCTCGCGCCCCCCCCCCCCCCCCCCCCCCCACCCCCCCCCTACACACACACACACACACACACACACAACCCACCCACCCACCCACCTAGTACCACCCAACAGGCTCTGTGAGCAGCTGCTTCACTTACACCCCAGCACCCCTCTCTCTTCCTCACTTCCCCCAACCCACCCATCCCCACCCCCTCCTACCCCACAACCCACACACACCACCACCACCACCACAAGAGACCAGGCCCCTTGAGCAGCTGCTTCACTAACACCCCAACACCCCCTCTCTCTTCACTGCCTCCACCCCACCCAACCCCCGCCCACGGCCCATCCCTCCAACCACACCCCACATCCCACCCCACCCCACTCCCCACGCATCCCACCCCCCACCATCATCCCCCCACCCCACGCATCCCACCCCCCACCCATCCCACCCCCCCCTCCACCCATTGTCCCACCCCCTCCCCCACCACCCAACAGGATCTCTTCGAGCAGCTTCTTCATTTACACCCCAACACGCCGTCTCTTGCTCGGCACTAGCCCCCCACCCACCCACACCCACACACTTTTACACATACACAACACACGCACTTTACACACACGCTACACACACTTCCCTCCCACCCCCCACCACCACACCACACCACACACCACACGTATCCCACCATATCCCCCACCCAAAAGGATCCGAGCAGCTTCTTCATTTCACACCCCAACACGCGTCTCTTGGCACTACCCCCCCGCCCACCCCCCCCCCCCCCCCCCCCTCCCTCCACCCCACCCACCATTCACCACCACCACCACCACCACCACCACACCACCACCATCCCCCCACCCAACAGTGATCTCGAGCAGCTTCTTCACTTACACCCCAACACGCGTTTCTTTGGCACTAGCACCGCACCGTGGCCAAGTACGCGGAGGCGCGGCTCAACGTCAGCGTGGATTGGGCCCTACCCCTACCTCCCATGAGGTAAAAAACCGTATTAGGACCTAAACTCTGAACCACCAACACCCTACCCCTACTTCCCATCAGGTAAAACCCTGAACCCTGAACCCTGAACCCTGAACCCTAAACCCTGAACTACCGACATACCCCACCTACCTCCCATCAGGTGAAACCCTTAACCCTGAATCCTAAACCCTGAACCACCAACACCCCTCACCTTCCTCCCATCAGGTAAAACCCCCAACCCTAAACCCTGATCCACCAACATCCCCGACCTACCTCCCATCTGGTAAAAACCTGAACCCTAAACCCTAAACCCTGAACCTGAAACCCCGAAAACCTTATCCACCCCACCCCCACCACCCCTCCCATCAGCCCCTTTTCCGCCTGCCCTGCGGCACCGAGTTATCTAGCTATACCACCAGAGAGGTTAATCCTGCTACTGTATGTTCAAGGGGTTCAGGGTTAGGGTTTAGGACCCTGACCCCCCCCCCCCCCCCACACACACACCACACACACTACCTCCCATCAGGTCAAACCCCCAACCTAAACCCTAAATCTAAAAGCATAATACCTAAAACCTTAAACCACCCCCAACCCCACCCCCACCCCTACCCCCACCTACCTCCCATCAGCCCAGTTCCGCCTGCCCCTGCTGCACCGAGTTATCTAGCTATACCACAGAGAGGTAATCCTGCTACTATGTTCAAGGGTTCAGGGTTTAGGGTTTAAGGACCCTGACCCCTGACCCCCCCCCCCCCCCCCCCCCCCCCACACAACACACACACCTACCTCCCATCAGGTCAAACCCAAAACCCTAAACCCTAAACCTAAAAGCCTAATACCTAAAACCTAAACCAACCCAACCCCAACCCCAACCCCACCCACCTCCCATGAGCCCCTCGGCCCCACCCTCACCCCCACCCACTCCCTCTAGCCCCTCAGCCCAGTTCCGCCTGCCCTGCACAGCACCGAGTTATTCTAGCTAATACCACTGAGGTGGATTCCTAAGCTACTCTGTAATCAAGGGTTTAGGGTTCAGGGTTTAGGGAAGCCCTGAACCACCAACCACACCCCCCACTCACCTCCCATCAGGTCAAACCCTGAACCCAAAACCCTAAACCCTAACTTTAAACTCTAAAACCTAGAACCTAAACCACCCCACCCCCACCCATTTGCCCCTCGGCTGAGTTCCGCCTACCTGCAAGCACTGAGTTATCTAGCTATACCACTGAGGTTGATCCTTCTACTCTGTTCAAGGGTTTAGGGTTAAGGGTTTAGGGTTTAGGGTTTAAGGATTCCTGAACCCCAACCCCAACCACACACACCTACCTCCCATCAGTCAAAACCCTCCGAACCCTGAAACCCTACCCCCTAAACCTCAAACCCCAAAACCTTATCACCCCCACCCCCACCCCCACCCATCAGCCCCTCGGCTGAGTTCCGCTTGCCCTGCGGAACCGAGTTATTTCTAGCTATACCACTGAGGTTGATCCTGCCATACTAACTGTTCGTCCCAACCAACCTGTCTCTGGAGGTGAAGCTGGAGCCAGGACTGCCTTGCTGCCTGACTGGCTTTGCTGTGAGCAGGTGTGGTGGTGGTGGTGGTGGGTGGTGCAGTGGGTGGTGGTGTAGTGGTGGTGGTTGGTGGTGGTGGTGTGCAGCCTGACTGGCTTTGCTGTGCAGGTGGGTGGTAGGTGGTGGTGGGTGGTAGAGTGGTGGTAGGTGGGTGTGTGAGTGGGTAGTGGAAAGTGGTGGTGTGGTAGTGGGTGGTGGTTGAGTGAGGTGGTGGAGTTATCTAGCTATACCACTGAGGTTGATCCTGCTACTCTGCTCGTCCCCACCAACCTGTCGCTGGAGGTGAATTTGGAGCCAGGACTGCCTTGCTGCCTGACTGGCTTTGCTGTGCAGGTTGGTGGTGGTGGTGGTGGGTGGTGGGTGGGTGGAGGTGGTAGTGGGTGGTGGTGATGGTGGTGGTGTGCAGCCTGACTGGCTTTGCTGTGCAGGTGGGTGGTGGTGGTGGTGGTGGGTGGTGGTAGTGGTAGGTGGGTGGTGGTGTGTAGTGGGTGGTGGTGGTGGTAGTGGTAGTGGTGGTGGGTGGTGGAGTTATCTAGCTATACCACTGAGGTTGATCCTGCTACTCTGTTCGTCCTCACCAACCTGTCTGTGGAGGTGCATTTGGAGCCAGGACTGCCTTGCTGCCTGACTGGATTTGCTGTGCAGGTGGTGGTGGTGGTGGTGGTGGGGGGTGGTCCGGTGGTGGTAAGTAGTGGTGGTGGTGGTGGTGGTGGTAGTGGGTGGTGGTAGTGGTGGTGGTGTGTCTGGTGTGTGGGGGATAGTGGTAGTGGTGGTGGTGGTGCAGCCAGGTCTGCCTTGCTGCCTGACTGGCTTTGCTGTGCAGGTGGGTGGTGGTGGTGGTAGTGGATGGTGGTGGTGGTGGCAATAGTTGTGGTGGTGGGGTGTGCGTGTGTGTTTGAATTGTTGTGTGCCAGTCAGGCAGGGTGGCAGGCCCGGCTCCAGATGCACATCCAGCATCCTATGTAGGATCAGACCCAGCTCCAGCTGCACACGCACACCACAGTCACACCACCACCACACCACCACCACCACTACCACCTCCACTACCACCACTACCACCACCACCACCACCACCACCACCACCACTACCACCTCCACTACTCCCTTCCCCCCTCCTTCCCACTAAACCCTCCCTACCACCCAATCTGAGCAGGGCTACATGAACAGCTGGCGCCGCTACTACACCATTATATGGGACCAGTTGCTCTCACAAATCAACAGCTCTCAATAGCCATCCTCATTTCCACCAACCACCCAACATTCTCCCCCTCCCCCTCCCACACCAACCCACCCTCCCACACCAACCCACACTCACACACCACCACCACATCAACCAGCACCACCACCACAACCCACACTCACACACCACCACCACCACCACCACCACTGATGATCCCTCCCAACCACCCCATCTGGGCAGGGAAACATGGACAGGGGGCGCCGCAACTGCACGCTCATATGGGACCAGATGCGCTCACTGGTCAAAAACTCTCAATCAACCAACATTCCCCCCCTCACCCTCACCCTCTCCCTCACCCTCACCCTCCCACACCAACCCGCACTCACTCACACACCACCACCACCCCAACTGAGCAGGGCAACATGGACAGCCGGCGCCGCAACTACACGCTCATATGGGACCAGATGAGCTCACTGATCAAAAACTCTCAACAGCTTGCAATTGACAAGCGTTTCGTCATCAACGTAGTTGGTTCAGGGGACCCACGCAAGCTTGAGGTGCCTTGGTCCCTCACTCGACGTGTCGTACCCCATGTCAACCTCAAGTTCAGGACATTCTATGAGGTAACACAAATTAGTTACAGAATGCTGACTAAGTCTCTAAGTGTCGTACAAAGCAATGAACTACACTTAACGTCACGTAAATGCTTTTGTGTAATGTCAGTCAGTGAGGTGGGACCAGGGGAACCACACAAGCTTGAGGTGCCTTGGTCTCTCTCTCGACAAGTTGTACCCCACGTCAACCTCAAGTTCAGGGCATTCGATGAGGTAATGAGAAGTTGTATATAGTCATGTCAATGCTTTTTTTATTGCCATCGGCGAGTTGGGCGCGGCGGAACCACACAAGCTTGAGGTGCCTTGGTCTCTCTCTCGACAGGTTGTACCCCACGTCAACTTCAAGTTCAGGCCATTCTATGAGGTAATGAGAAGCCGCATATAGTCATGTGAATGATCTTTGAATGCCATAAGTGAGGTGGGAACGGGCTTGAGGTGCCTTGGGACCTCACTCGACGTCTTGTTCCCCAAGTCAACCTCAAGTTTTACACATTCTACGAGGTAACACAAATTAGTTACAGAATGTAGACGAAGTCTCCTGACTGTCTAACAAACTGTCATTGTCGTAAATAGTCATGTGAATGCTTTTTTTAAATGCCATCAGTGAGGTGGGCACGGCGGACCCACGCGAGCTTGAGGTTCCTTGGTCCCTCATCCAGACATGTTGTACCAGAAGTCGACCTCAAGTTCGGGATATTCTGTGAGGTGGAAAAACACCGAATGCCCAAACAGCATGTTTAAGTAGACACAACCTTTTCATAACTCATTACGTTTCAGTGTTGATGTGCCCTGGTCCCTCACTCGGCAAGTTGTACCCCACGTCAACCTCAAGTTCAGGACATTCTACAAGGTAATGAGAAGTCGTATATAATCATGTCAATGCTTTTTTTAATGCCATCAGCGAGTTGGGCGCGGCGGAACCACACAAGCTTGAGGTGCCTTGGCCTCTCACTCCACGTGTCGTACCCCATCACATGTCAACCTCAAGTCGAAGTGTTGTTAAGCTCATACAGTAAGTAGTATAGTAAGCTCATACTGTTCTGAGTTAGTCAGCTCTCAAGTTGAAGTGTTGTTAAACTCATGTACACGTGTTTTTGGCGGAGCCCCCCTTCTGGGGGGCAGGAGCCCCCAGTGTTACCCATTTGTCCGTTTGACCGACCGTCTGACCATGATGAAGCCAGACACGTCAGCCAACGGTCTCGCTTCCCTTGCCACCTGTTGCTCCAACGCGATCAATCTCTGCCATTTTTTAGCATCGCAGGCGACGCTGCATTGAACTTGTTGTAATGCCATCGTTGAAGTGGGATCAGGGAACAGCGCAAGCTTGATGTGCCTTGGTCCCTCACTCAACATGTTGTACCCCATGTCAACCTCAACTTCAGGACATTCTACGAGGTAGCACAAAATTAGTTACAGAATGCAGACAAAGTCTCTAAGTGTCGTACAAAGCAATAAAGTACACTTAACGTCACGTAAATGCTTTTGTGTAATGTCAGTCGGTGAAGTGGGATCAGGGAACAACGCAAGCTTGAGGTGCCTTGGGACCTCACTCGACGTGTTGTTCCCCAAGTCAACCTCAAGTTTTACACATTCTACGAGGTAGCACAAAATTAGTTACAGAATGCAGACTAAGTCTCTGAATGTCTTACAAAGTAATCAAGTATACTTGTCGTTTGTAGTCATGTGAATGTTTTTTTGAATGCCATCAGTGAGGTGGGTGTAAACTTGAGGTGCCTTGGCCCCTCACTGATCGTGTTGTACCCCACATCAACCTCACTGATCGTGTTGTACCCCACATCAACCTCACTGATCGTGTTGTACCCCACATCAACCTGAAGTTGAAGTGTTGTTAAATTTCATATACACGTGTGTTTTGAGTTACTCGGTTCTCAAGTTTCAATGAACCCTAAACTCATTTACACGTTTGTTTTGATTTAGTTAGTTCTCAAATTAATGTGTTGTTTAAGTCATGTATACCTTTGTTTCGAAGTAGTCAGTGAGGTGGGCTCAGGTGACCCACGCAAGCTTGTAGTGCCTTGGTCCCTCACATGGCATTTTGTACCTCACCTCAACCTCAAGTTGAAGTGTTATTAAGCTCATACCCACGTTTTGTGTAGTTAGTCAGTGAGGTGGGCTCAGGTGCCCCTCGCAAGCTTGTAGTGCCTTGGTCCCTCACATGGCGTTTTGTACCTCACCTCAACCTCAAGTTGAAGTGTTAAGCTCGTATACTCGTTTGTTTTGGGTTCGTCAGTGAGGTGTGCGCGGGGGAACCACCCAAGCTTGATGTGCCTTGGTCCCTCATCTGGATGTGTTGTACCAGAAGTCGACCTCAAGTTCTGGACATTCTATAAGGTGAAAAAATACAGAATGCCCAAAAAGCATATTAAAGCAAACACGGTATTTTCATGACTCATTAAGCAAACTTGATGTGCCTTGGTCCCTCACTCGGCGTGTTGTACCCCACCTCAAGTTGAAGTGTTGTTAAGCTCATACACACGTTTTGCGTAGTTAGTCAGCGAGGTGAGCCCGAGGGACATACGCAAGTGTGTAGTGCCTTGTGTGTGAGTGTGTGAGTGTGTGTGTGGGTGGGTGTGTGTGGTCCCTCACTCAGCGTGTTGTACCCCACGCAACCTCAAGTTGAAGTGTTGTTAAGCTCATACACACGTTTTGTGTAGTTACTCGGCGAGGTGAGCTCAGGGGACCCACGCAAGCTTGTAGTGCCTTGGTCTCTCATCCGATGTGTTGTACCTCATGTCAACCTCAAGTTCAGGACATTCTATGAGGTACGGTAGTGAGACTTCGTTTATAGTCATGTGAACGCTTTTTTTATGCCATCAGTGAGTTGGGCACGGCGGAACCACGCAAGCTTGAGGTGCCTTGGTCCCTCACTCGTCATGTTGTACCTCATGTCAACCTCAAGTTCAGGACGTTAGAGGAGGTAACACAACCAATAGTAGTATGTATGTTACAGTCCAGGGGCAGGCGAAATAGGCTGAAGGGACTTGCCCAACTGTGACAGCCTGGCTGCTTGTGATGATGTGTAGTATGTACGTTACAGTCCAGGGGTAGGCACAATAGGCTGAAGGGACTTACCCAACTGTGACAGCCTGGCTGCTTGTGATGATGTGTAGTATGTATGTTACAGTCCAGGGGCAGGCCAAATAGGCTGAAGGGACTTGCCCAACCGTGACAGCCTGGCTGCTTGTGATGATGTGTAGTATGTATGTTACAGTCCAGGGGCAGGCCAAATAGGCTAACGGGACTTGCCCAACCGTGACAGCCTGGCTGCTTGTGATGATGCGTAGTATGTATGTTACAGTCCAGGGGCAGGCCAAATAGGCTAACGGGACTTGCCCAACCGTGACAGCCTGGCTGCTTGTGATGATGCGTAGTATGTATGTTACAGTCCAGGGGCAGGCCAAATAGGCTGACGGGACTTGCTCAACCGTGATAGGAAGGGCTTCAAAAGAAATAGCACTGATGAACTGTACCCCGAACAATCGTTTAACTGACGGGGGCCCTGAGTCCGTGAATAAAAGTAGTAAAGAAAGGAAGTAGTGAATAAAAGGAATAACTGGGCAAGTGAGTGTTAAGCTCATGTACATGTTGATGTTGAGTTCATCAATGTGGTGGGGGTTTAGATGCAATTGTTGAACTAACCCATAACCTCCCCTCACCTTTTCTGTTGACATTGCAGCGCAACTTCACCCAAATCCACACCACCACTACTACTATCACCGCCATCACCACCACCACCACTCACCACCACCACCACCACCACTCACCTTTTCTGCAGATGGTGCAGTGTAACTTTGCCCTCATCCCGGCTTTAGCCAGCAGCGCATACATTGATCGCCACCACACACCACCACCACCACTACCACCACTACCATCATCACCACAACTACCACCAACACCACCAACACCACCACTACCACCACTACCATCACCACCACCACAACTACCACCTACACCACCAACACAACTACCACCAACACCACCAACACCACCAACACCACCACTACCATCACCACCACCACAACTACCACCAACACCACCAACACCACCAACACCACCACAACTACCACCAACACCACCAACACCACCACTACCACCACTACCATCACCACCACCACAACTACCACCAACACCACCACTACCACCACTACCATCACCACCAACACAACTACCACCAACACCACCAACACCACCAACACCACCACTACCATCACCACCACCACAACAACCACCAACACCACCAACACCACCACTACCAACACCGACACCAGCGCTACCAATGATGCATTGCGTGACCTAACCCATAACCTCCCCTCACCTTTCTGCAGATGGTGCAGCGCAACTTCGTCCTCATCACCACCACCACCACTACAGCCACCACTACTACTATCACCACCATCACCACCACCACCACCACTCCCCTCCCCCCACCTATCTGCAGATAGTGCAGCGCAACTTCGTCCTCATCACCACCACCACCACTACAGCCACCACTACTACTATCACCACCATCACCACCACCACCACCACCACTCCCCTCCCCCCACCTTTCTGCAGATAGTGCAGCACAACTTTGCCCTCATCACCACCACCACCACTACAGCCACCACTACTACTATCACCACCATCACCACCACCACAACTACCACCAACACTACTACTATCACCACCATCACCACCACCATCACCATCACCACCACCACTCCCCTCCCCCCACCTGTTTTTCAGATGGTGCAGCACAACTTCGCCCTCATCCCAGCTATAGCCAGCGGTGCCTACTTTGATCACCACACACACACCACCACCACCGCTACCACCACAACCACCATCATTACCACCATCATCATCACCACCACCACCACCACCACCATCACCATCCACCTTTTCTGCAGATGGTGCAGCGCAACTTCGCACTCATCCAAACTATAGCCAGCGATGCCTACTTTGATCACCACCACACACCACCACCACCACCACTACCACCATCACCACCATCACTACCACCATCTTTACCACCACCACCAACAATCAACACCATTCACCTTTTCTGCAGATGGTGCAGCGCAACTCCGCCCTCATTCCGTCTATAGCCAGCGTTGCCTTCTTTGATCGCCACCACACACCACCACCACTAACACTACCACCACAACCACCATCATCACCTCCACCACCATTACCACCACCACTCAACACCGTTTACCTTGTGTGCAGATAGTGCAGTGCAACTTCACCCTAATCCACACCACCTCCACTACAGCCACCACCACTACTACTATCACCAACACCACCATCATCACCACCACCACCGCCACCACCACCACCATCACCATCCACCTTTTCTGTTGATGGTGCAGCGCAACTTCGTACTCATCCCAGCTATAGCGCACGGTGCATACTCTGACCGCCACCACACACCACCACCACTAACACCACCACCACCATCATCACCACCACCACCACCACTCACCACCATTCACCTTTTCTGCAGATGGTGCAGCGCAACTTCGCCCTCATCACCACCATCACCACTACAGCCACCACTACTACTATCACCACCATCATCACCATCACCACCACCACTCACTACCATACACCTTTTCTCCAGATGGTGCAGCGCAACTTTGCCCTCATCCCGGCTATAGCCAACGGTGCATACTTGGATCGCAAGTTCTCATCTACTCTCATCACATCACTGGTCACGGGGGTGCCCCTTATTGTTGGACCCCAGTAAGTTATAAAGTTGTGGGTGGGTGGGCTGTGGGTGGGTTGGTGGGTAGTGGGTGTGTGGTGGTGGTTTATAAATCGTGGACCACAGCAGACCCCAGTAAGTTATAAAGTGGGACGTGGGTGTGTGAGTGGGTGGTGGGTGTGTGGTGGTGGTTTATAAATCGTGGACCACAGCAGACCCCAGTAGGTTATAAAGTGGGACGTGGGTGTGCCAGTGGGTGGGCTGTGGGTGGGTTGGTGGGTGGTGGGTGTGTGGTGGTGGTTTATAAATTGTGGACCACAGCAGACCCCAGTAAGTTATAAAGTGGGACGTGGGTGTGCGAGTGGGTGGGCTGTGGGTGGGTTGGTGGGTGGTGGGTGGGTGGGTGTGTGGATGGTGGCTGGTGGTTGCTCGAGTGGGTGATGGGTGGGTGGGTGGTGGTGTATAAATCGTAGACCACAGTAACTTATTAAGTGGGACGTGGGTATGCGAGTGTGTGTGTGGTGTGTGGTGGGCTGTGGGTGGGTGATTGGTGGGCTGTGTGTGTGTGGGTGGTGGTGTATAAATCGTGGACCACAGCAGACCCCAGTAATTTATAGAGTGGGAGGTGGGTGCGCGAGTAGGTGGGTGGGTGGGTGGATATATTATGTACATCCAGGGGGAGGAGGAAGAGAGCCCTCTCAACGTGGCTGTGTGGGTCACCTACCTGCCTACCTACCTACCCACACACACACCCACCGACTCACCCACCTACCAACCTACCCACCTACCCACCCACCCACCCACCGTCTCACCCACCTACCTACCTACCGACCCAGTCACCCACTTCCCTACACTACCTACACTACACTACACTACACTACACTACACTACACTACACTACACTACACTACCTACTCTACACTACGCTACACTACACTGCACTACACTACCTACTCTACACTACTCTACACTACACTTCACTACCTACACTACCCCCTGTAGGTTTATGGAAGCGTACTCCTTCCTCCAGCATCGGCATGTGTTTATTCAGGGGGAGAAGGACGAGAGCCCTCTCAATGTGGCTGTGCCCATGTTACGTATAGGTCACCTTCCTACCTACCTACCTACCTACACTACCTACACTACACTACACTACACTACACTACACTACACTACACTACACTACACCCTGCAGGTTTATGGAAGCCTACTCCTTCCTTCAGCATCGGCACGTGTTCATTCAGGGGGAGAAGGACGAGAGCCCTCTCAATGTGGCTGTGCGCATGTTACGCATGGGTCACCGAGAGCTGGCTCAAGTACGCGGAGAGGTTTCCAAACTGCGCTTGGAATTGAACCGCGATGCAGAGACCAAGCTGGGGGCCTTCTTGGCAGAGGTCGGGATTGAGAAGCCCCCTGCGCCCTTGCCAAGGGGTGGTGGGAGTAGTGGGGGTGGTAGCGGTGGGGGTGGTGGTGGGGGTGGTAGCGGAGGTGGCAGTGGTGGTTGGTGGTAGTGGTGGTGGGACCCTGGTAAGGGATGGGTTGGGGGGGCTCCGATGACCTAGGCGAGGGGGGAGGGGGGGTAATGGGACTGGATGACATGAGAACGCTGATCAATGTGGCGGATCTGCATGCGCTGCTGCTGCCCAAGAGTGGTGGTGAAGAGAAGGTGGCGGGTCTAGAGTAACTTGTGCTGCCCAAGATTGTTGGAGGACAGCAACAGGGTACTTCAAACGGACCCCAGGGGTTGTGTCCTGGGACGCAACCTAATTCGGTAGATTGCACCCTGGGACGCAGCCAAACAATTAAGCTGTCGTCCCACTATCAACAGAACCCGTAGCCCACGGCAATGGAGTGGTGGTGGGCCAATCAACTGATGGGTGAGACGCAGCCAACATCCTGAACCTGCGTCTGCGACGCAACCAACAACCCGAAGCTGCGTCCGGGACGCAACGGACCATCCCATGTTGCGTCCTGCGACGCAGGACGCTGTGTCCTGCACCAACCTGGACAGCAAGTGGCAGATCAACAGTCACTGGTCCTCCTCCTCCTCCCCCTCCCCATCCTCAACCAGCACCCTGTCAAGGCCTCCATCACGCAACTCGGCTAGGGAGAATTTCCCCCAACCCCCGACCCACCCCCTCCACACCTCTCACCCATACCTGATATGCCTGGCTCTCGTCCTTGGTGGCACCAGCTCCATCCTGCACCACATACTCAGCCTCCTCCTCCCCCTCCCCATCCTCAACCAGCACCATTGAAGAGCAGGCTGTGTAGTCTTGTGGGTGTGACGGCCAAAACGAATAAGCACTGATGAACTGGCCAAAACGAATAAGCACTGATGATGAACTGGCCAAAACGAAGAAGCACTGATGAACTGGCCAAAATAAACGAAGAAGCACTGATGAACTGGCCAAAAAGAATAAGCACTGATGAACTGGCCAAAACGAATAAGCACTGATGAACTGGCCCAAACGAAGAAACACTGATGAACTGGCCAAAATAAACGAATAAGCACTGATGAACTGGCCAAAACGAATAAGCACTAATGAACTGGCCAGAACGAATAAGCACTGAAGGGGTGGGGGGGGGGGGGGGGGGGGGGGGGGGGGGGGGCACATCGGCACATGGACCCTATGATTTGGCACATGGACCCTATGACAAATCGATGTAGATATGAATGCGCTGCTGCTGCCCAAGAGTGGTGGTGAAGAGACGGTGGCGGGTCTATAATAATTTGTGATTACAAGATTGGTGGCAAAGAGAAGGTCGCAGATCTACAATCACTTGTGCTGAGTAGTAGCGGAGAGCAGGAGTTACCTCCCTTAAAGGTTGCACAGGATTTCACAGGGTTTTGCACACATTTAGGTATGGTGTGGGTGTGTTGTGTTGTGTGTGTGTGGGGGGGGGGGGGACGCTCGTATGGTATGCCCATGACGAGAAGGAGAGAGTGGGGAGCAGGGTAGTGCAGGACGCAGCGTCCTGCGTCGCAGGACACAACATGGGAGGGTCCGTTGCGTCCCGGACGCAGGTTCAAGATGTTGGTTGCGTCGCAGACGCAGGTTCAGGATGTTGGTTGCGTCTCACCCATCAGTTGATTGGCCCACCACCACTCCATTGCCGTGGGCTACGGGTTCTGCTCATAGAACTCTGCGACGCAGCCTGGAGAGTGCCTTGCATCCCAGGACGCAACCTACCGAATTAGGGTGCGTCCCAGGACGCAACCCCTGGGGTCCGTTTGAAGTACCCTGGTGGGGAGCGAAAGGGAAATATGGCATCTGTTTACATCAGGGTAATTCAAAGCGCGCGCTTTTGAGCTTTTGAGCGCTGACTTTTTGACCCCCTCTGCGCTTTAAGCGCAGTTTTGCAACTCCCTGTGGGCGCAGCAAGCAATTTTTGCGCTTTTTGCACTACACAAGCGCAGTTTTTTGTTTCAAGTGGGCTAAAGCGATGGCTAATTTGGCAATTTGAAGTACCCTGAAACACACCCTTAGGAAGATAGGCATCCTCTGCGTGCAAAGGTGCACTCCTTGCAGCCAAGTAGCTGTGCACCGGCATCCAACTCCTGGTCACTATTCAACTCCTTGTCACTATCTTCAGTGGGCTGGTCATCCTCACTCCTACCAAGAATCTTCCTCACTGCTCTTGGAAGAGTCATCATCCGTTGAGTCGACGGGAGGCTGACTGCATCTCTCACTTCCTCTGCCTCCAACTCTCCCACCCATACTGCTGCCGAGTACACTTGAGGCGGTTAAAAGCGTGATTGGTGTAACATGGCAAACGCCAGTGATACGGGGCCGGCTCACTTACGTGCTGAAACGACGTTGGCAAATGTTCGTTTGCCAAATCATTTGCCATTACATGTTGCGCATACGGTATTCAACTTGCTTTGCAAATTCAACGCATGATAGAACAGACTACCATGCAAGGTACACGGGTGGGCAAGCAATTGTGGCAGAGAAGTTGTGGCGCGATGTTGCGTATTGGACTTGCGACCATGCAAACTGCTTTGCAAGTATTACGCTGCAAAACTTGCGTATACCGGGATAGCAACTGTTCATCGAGGGCAGAGAAGTTACAAAGTTGCAAGCAACAAGGTGAAGAAGAAGAACCATCCCCTGCGATGGAATCGAGCACGAGTCGCTTAGACTTCAGAGTACTGAATTGACCGGCTTATTTGACAGGCTTTCTTGGGAATATTTGAAGATGTGAAAAAACAGCACGATATCGCGTAAGTATCGCATAGGTCTGCCCCCCTAACAGCCTGTTTCCATAAGACCAGGTTACGGTTTTGCGTAACCCCGCAAACTGTAGTGCGGCAATACTCGTAACCCGTGTACTAGCCAGCTTCCTGTCGCGTAACCCCGGTGTACAACTTCGTGTTTCCGATTGTCCCTGAAATCTGGGTTATGGGGAAACGTGGGTTATGTGATCGTCAAATCAGTTGTTCGACAGCTTGGAAGCGTTTGAATTATTTACTCGCCGGCTTGACTTTCTTTCGTGCAGCCGTCTCGCAATTCGAGTTCATGTTCTGACTCCAAGACGTTGGCCCTGTCCTTTTCCATTTCGTTACCATATCCCAGAAGCTTCTAGGGTGCTCGTTGATGCCCCAATGCAGGTTCTGCTTGAAAAACAAACCTTGGCCAGACGAATCCATAGCGGCGAGCGTCAGAGATTCTAGGGAATTTAAGGGATCGCGCGTGACTGCGCGATCTACAAGATTGCAGCGCTCGCGCTCACCACATTATGGTCGCAAGTGACCGCTGCTGCGGTCAAAGTGCCAGCGTGGAACCAAGGCGGATCGGGGTTACGCTTAACCGTGGGGGGGGGGGGGGGGGGGGGGGGCACGGTTCAGGGTAACCCCGATCCGCACCGGCACGTCATCAAATTTTGCCGGAAACTGGCGTACAAGTCGGTCGAGCGAAGTACAATTTTTCATACTCAGCAAAAATCAATGCCGAGACTGAACAGTGCCGAGGCAGCTGGACAGTTTTATAACAGTGGGGGTTTGGGCAACATACCAGGGTTTTTCTTTTGAGCGATGTGTCGCTATTAGCGATGAAACCCATCGCTTTCGAGATTGGCCTAGCGATGAAAGCGGTTTGAGCGATGCACCTAGATCTGGCCAGCCTAGCAGACTCAGCCAGGGAATCCAGGGGCCTGGCCTGGGCAGTCACCTGCCTGGAACATTCCAAGTTCCAACCGCTACTACTAGAACCTAGAAACCCTGACACGAACGTTACACAACAGGCCAAAGGCGAGGGGTCGCTTCTACGTCCATTCAGTTTTGCTTCCCTACCCGTCCCTGCAGTGAAATTGTCAATTCCGGCATTTATCGGATAACACATCCGTATCCACTCGGATGATCAGTGTAGTTGCTCCCCCTAAACACGGTCGTGGCCAAACAAATCCGTTGAGGCCCAATCTCTTCTCCTCCTCCTGCGCTATCATTCTTCCTCGCCCGCTGACTGCTTTTCCATCCCGAAAATCATAGTCTTGGCCAAACATCAGTCGCTTATGAGCGCTCATTCTGAAGCTTTTCCTCCATGACTCTTACAACGGCTGCAGTTGAATTGAATGCTTGACGCCCATTTTTTCACTCGCAACATGAATAAAGCTCTGACTGGGCGAGCCAATGTCAGCCAATGCTTGTCACTGGGCGAGTATGCGTTCCCTTCTGCTCGCTGTCGGCATTAACGCCTTACAATTTCGTACGTCATGACAGCTGCTCCCACCTGTTTCCTCCAACCCTTTCAGTCCTGCGCGGGCATAGCTGATGGGCATCGCATTTATTCCTGCTGCGATGTGCTTGTTTTGTAGGAGCCGACCTACTGTCGGGTTGATGAGTGGGTGGGGGGGTCCGCTCGCGAGATGCTGCGCCCAACATGCTCCCCCGTTGCTGTTTCCCCTTGCATTCTCACTTCTGGCGAACCTGACAGGAAACGTGGGGAGGAGCCGAGGAGTTCCGTCGTCGGTTCGACCCTGACCCCCCCACCACCACCACCACCACCACCACCACCACCACCACCACCACCACCACCAACCCACACACACACACACCAAAATGAGGCCAAATGGAAATAGCGATAAGTAGCTAGGAATCTACCAGGTCCAGATGGCTCCGGAACCAGTATAGCTAGAGGAGGGGGGGGCTCAAAAACGAAAAGAAAAACCCTGCAACATACCCCTCAGAACCTGGTCCAGGAGGTGACCTCCAAAAAAGCGTACGAAAGAGCAAATAAAAGGCTTGACAACCAGCAATGCGAACTACCAAGGCATAGAGAAACTAGCGAATTAAGTGTATATAGTAGAAGGGCTGAGAGTTGCCGAGGCCTAAAAAGCGAGATTCTACAAGAAGACGTGAAGGACAAAAGGCACAGGAAAATCACCAAACAAACAAGGAGAGAGGCATGGAGCTCTAAAAAGGCGGCCTTAACACTCCCTATCTAAAGGCAAACACAAGGCCAAGCCGTCAGCCAAAACGCCACAAGGAAAAGCACAGCTAAAAAAGGACACTTAACAACCTAAGCAGAACTACTAACACGATAAAAAGCGTGAGGAAAAGCGAAAGACCAAGACCAGCGGGGAAAAGCTAAGAGAGTCCATAGCCTGTCTGTATAGAAACCATCAAGCTAAAGGACGGAGAGAGGTCACAGGAGAGCAGTCAAACAGGTCAAGAGTCAAACGGAGACTCGAGAAACTTTTCCGATTGCCGAGGACGGTTATGCTCCGTAACCCGGCCTAACCCTCAATTGGAAACAAGCTGTAAGGGGGCCGACCAAAAACTACCATCGCGGTTGACGACGACCTGCAACGTCATGAGCGACCGAAGGGGGAGTCGACCCCCCAACTCTTCGTCCTCCAGCAATCTGGTCTACCACTAGACCATCGTATATCACTGAATGGGGCTTCTCTCCGCCTTCTCAACTTGAACTTCCTGCTTCGGTAGTTCTGTCGAACTCTTTATTTGACGGCGGGTAGTTTCTCGAGTCCGACTTTAGGGCGGTGTTTTTTCACTGCTAGGACATGAAGCCCTTGTAATTTTTCTTTTTTGGAGTTTGCCCAGTCTGGAGGGGCGGAGGGCGGTATGGTCCAGACCCGGTGGTTAGGGCTTCGGCCACCGGAGTTCGAGCCCCGCTGCCGGAAGACGGCGGGTGGTTTATCGAGTCCGACTTTAGGGCGGTGTTGTTTTATTGTTAGGACATGAGCCCCTTGTAATCTTTCTTTTTGGTGTTGTTTCACTACTAGGACATGAGCCCCTTGTAATCTTTCTTTTATCCGCCTCTCGTTATGCACCTGGGTGGGCGCTGTTTTGTGAACGGGGTCCCATTCCCTGGTGTGAAAATCCTCTCAATAAGAAACCCAGTGTTGACCCGGTGTTGACAGAAAATGCTGTAGCTGTTGTGTGTCGCTGTCAGGTCTTGGCATTATTTCGTCGTGTATGTAACGTTCTTGTGGGTGACAGACATTGCTATTTACATAACGGCCATGAGCTACTGGAGGACGCGGCCTGTACAAGGATGGCCAATAATTATGCCGCAGCCAGGGATTAAACCTGGGACTCCACGTTTACAAAGCGCGTACTCTACCACTGAGTTACAACGGCATCACCTCAACTGTCAAATTACAAATCATAAATTTGAACATGCTTTGTGGGCGTGCCTCGAAAACAGCTACAGTTCCGCTGCCCGTGTTGCCCTGATGTGCCTTCTGACTGTGACCCCCTCCTCCATTGCTTTTGGACGTGCCCCGTTGCTTTAGCGGTCCGTGAGGCTCTCCAGGTTCCCTTGGCCACCCTTTCTGCCTGCCCTATCCAGAGAGCTAGCCTCTGGGTGTGCAACCCCCGTCCCTCCTCAGCCATGGATACCAATGTGTGGGGAATTGTTTGCCTTGCGGCCCTGTCAGCTATGGATAATTGCCGCCGGCAATTGTGGAGGTTGGCCTCCTCTGTCAGTGGTGAGGCCACTTCCGGCCTTCTCCAGGCCACTCTGCATGAGTTGTGGGGCCTTCCACCTCCTCAGGTGCCAGCTGTTCACCCCCTCTCAGAGCGGGCTGGAGCACTTGCTGTGGCTGATTTCTGTGCTCGCATTGCTGATTTGGTCGCTACGGAAGAGCCCCCTCCTGAGTGGGAGGACACGTTGGGAGATGACCACCCCCTTCATCAGCCATGGTGGGTCCCGTGTCAACATGAGAGTTCCCAACCCTCCACATATGTCGGTGGCGGATTCTCTGATGGCCCAGGACCATTCCCCCTGTCCATTTGCTTCTCTCCCAGAATGAGCTTCTTCCCCTGATCCTCCCTGACAGCCTGGATGACTAGCTTAGATTTGTTCTAGTCCTTTTGTAGCAACCGTCTTGTTTGTGGCGGTGTAGGTGATGGGGGTAGCTTCTGTTTTCACTTCTCGAGTCTCCGTTTGACTCTTGACCTGTTTGATTGCTCTCCTGTGCCCTCTCTCTGTCCTTTAGCTTGATGGTTTCTTGACAGATAGGCTATGGACTCTCATAGCTTTTCCCCGCTGGTCTTGGTCTTTCGCTTTTACACACGCTTTTTATTGTGTTTGTGGTTCTGCTTAGAACGTTAAGTGTCCTTTCTTAGCTATGCTTGGGGCGGTTTGGCTGACGGCATGGTCTCGTGTTTGCCTTTAGATAGGGAGTGTTCAGGGCGCCTTTTTAGAGCTAAATGTCTCTCTCCTTGTTTGTCTGGTTGATATCCTGTGCCTTTTGTCCTGTTACGTCTTCTTGTACAATCTCGCTTATCAGGCCTCGGCAACTCTCAGCCCCTCTACAATGTACACTTAATTCGCTAGTTTCACTATGCCCTGGTAGTTCGCTCTGATTTTTGTAAAGCCTTTTAATTTGCTTTTCGCACGCTTTTGGGAGGCTACCTCTTGGACCAGGTTCTGAGGGGTATGTTACCCAAACCCTCACTTTTTTAAACTGTCCAGCTGCCCCGGCGCTGTTGAGTCTCGGCATTGATTTTTGCTGAGTATGTAACAATTTCCTCTTTCTCAGCAGCAGGGACCCAATACCGGATATCTTGCTGGAGTGATGACCTATGGATTTCTGGATGACTGCCTTCGGACCTGGCCGGTGACGACATCCTCTGGTGGACATTGCAGCGCCCCTGGATTAAGGGCGCCTGGAGGCGCGTCCCGAATGAAATGAAAGATAAGAAAGATTACAATGGGCTCGTGTCATGAAATGATTCGAATCCTTAATTCAATGTATTTTAATTAATTAAATTGAATTGTATTCAGTGTTGCAGCGTTTTTCCTGAGCACGATTAATCGTGCAGGCACGATTATTAATGTTTCTCGCGAAATTGTCCATCGTTTTCTCAGGTCTGGGTAATGTTTTCGAGCTCGCGATACTTTGGCCTGGGCATCGTTCATGCACGATTATTAATGTTTCCGGTCAACCCAAACGCTGGCTGCAGCATCGTGGAGAACGATTATTAATGTTCAGCATCGCCAAACTGTTGGCTCAGGCATCGCGCATCTCAAATCCCCCATGTGAGCATGCCTTGACCAGAACGCTGGTTGACACGCTGGACAGATTCCAGCCAGTCATCCTGGAGTGGGGGGCGAAAGGGGCAGGGGGAAGTTGAGGCCACGTACCCAAGAAATAACCTCGTCAAACCGCCCTCGTCAAACGGCTTCGTGAAACCTCGAGCTCGCTAGCTGTCACGCCCCTATATGTAGCTACACACCACCAATTGCTGCAAGCTCTGGCTGAAACACCTAACCTTGCAGCTTCCCCGTCACAGCACTCGCTTCTCCTCCTCCTGCGCTGCCACTCTTCCTCGCTCGCTGTCTGCTTTTCCATCGCGTGCTCCCCGACATCATGCTCCTCGCTAAATCTTTCAATCTACACAAGCATGGACCAGCACTCGGAGCTTCGAATCAGCGACAGGCACATCTTAAATACCAGTATTGACCAAACCTCAGTCGCTTATAAGCGCTCACTCTGAAGCTGTTCCTCCACAACGATTACAACTGCTGCTGTTGAATTGAATGCTTGACGCCCTTCTACTCGCTTCCGGCATCAATGCCTACAAATTTTGCGCTGCATGCAGATTTCCCCCGGAGCTCTGACTGACAGCTGATCCCTGCTTTACCCCCCAACCCTTTAATTCCAGCGCGGGCATAGCTGATAGCTAATGGGCATCGCATTTATTCCTGCAGCAATCTGTCTGCTTTGTAGGAACCGAGCGAGTATTGGGCTAATGAGTCGGTGGGGTGGGAAGGGTCCGCGCCCAACATGCTCCCTGGATGCTATTTCCCCTTGCCCTCTCACTTCGGGCAAACCTCAAAAAGGCATCGCATTGATTCCTATATCGCTGTGTCCGTTTTGCACGAATCAAACTGCTCTGGGGGGGGGGGGGGGGGGCTGCTGCAGTCGTACCGGCGGCAGCAGCCCCCCCCCCCCCCCCCCCCCCCCCCCCCCCACTGCACTAGAGTACATCGTTTTTCTTCCAGCAAAACTGTAATCGTGCAGAATCGTTCATAACGATTATTAATGTTTTCATGTTCCTAAAGTGCAGACCCAGGAATCGGACCCAAACGATTATTAATGTTTCGTCCAAAAACCTTAGGAAAATGTTAGTCTCTTTCAGTGATTTACAATGGTCTAGTGGTAGAGCAGATTGCTGAAGAATGAAGAGTCGGCCGCTCTTGGCGTTGCAGGTCGTCGTCAACCGCGATGGTAGCTTGTCCAGTTGAGGTAGGAGACCGCTCCCCACCCGCGTACGACGGGCTCCCTTACCACCACGCCCCACCAGGCGTTATCATTACCTTTTCATGTTGTGTTATTTTAATTCGATTTATTCCTTTCCATTTAATTTAATTAACGTGATTTGAATGCATGTAATTGCTTTAAATGGTATCAATACGAATATGATTACATTTGAAGGGCGCCTGGAGGCTTTAAATTAATCGAATTCCAATGAATCGATTGGTGATTTAGCAGTGTTAACTATAAAGTGACGAAAAAGAGAGTTTTGAAGGGTTGTTGATTTTTAAGCAGTATTGAACGTTTCTCAAGATGGCGGCATATCTCCATAGGTCAAGCCACGCCACCTGCCGCTGGCCAAAAACCCGTGCAGGAGGACGGGACATACCGTTCACGTCTGGGCTGGGCCGAACATGCAATACCTTGTGCAAATTCCGTAAAATCAACCAGACACCTGATTGGCCTCATTTTTCTTGCATCAAATTCTTTTAACAAAAATCAATCTACATACATGCATTTCATTACATTACAGAAACGTTCAATACTGCTTAAAAATCAACAACCCTTCAACAACAATATTTTTCGTCTCTTTATAGTTAACAATGCTAAATCATCAATCGATTCATTGGAATTCAATGAATTTATTGCCGCCAGGCGCCCTTCAAATTTATTACTTTTCGAATTGATACAATTTAAAGCAATTACATGCATTCAAATCACGTTAATTAAATTAAATTGAAAGGAATAAATCGAATTAAAATAACACAACATTAAATACAATTCAATTATATTAATTCAAATACATTGAATTAAGGATTCGAATCATTTCATTCGAGACGCGCCTCCAGGCGCCCTTAATTTTGTATGATGTTTTTCATAAAAACTGAAAAAGTGTTTTGTGACGGACGGACACACACACACGGACATTTTAATGGGGCTAATCCCTCTTCAAAAAATCTGGAGATTTTTTTCATTCGGGTATACTATAGTTTGTTGAGCCTTTCTAGCAAGGCTGTGTGTTGGCTGCATATAGCCATCAAATCTGCCCTGTCAACGGGGGTGGATTCCTTTATCTTAGATGTCTGGGTGTAGCTTTGGGGAAGGTAGAAACATTACTCATCGTGGCGCCCGATGCCCATGTGTAGCATTTGGGAACCTGGAAACATTACCCACACCTAGGGGCGCGATGGACCAAAACGTACATTACATTACATTACATTACACTACATTACATTACATTACATTACATTACATTACATTACATTACATTACATTACATTACATTACATTACATTACATTACATTACATTACATTACATTACATTACATTACATTACATTACATTACATTACATTACATTACATTACATTACATTACATTACATTACATTACATTACATTACATTACATTACATTACGTTACATTACATTACATTACATGTTAAAGTCTACTTGACACCGCGAGGGTGTATGAGACTCTGTGCTTGAAACAAAAAGAAAAAGCACCCACAAAGCAAAAATACCCATTACATCAGGGGTGTGTCGAGGACAGACAAACCAAACTTCCAACCACCGTTTTGGTGGCGTAGGTATAAAAACCCCTAGAGCAGAACCCAGATCTCAACCACTAACAGTGGCGGAGGTAAGAAGCTAACAAATGAGAAGTCACAAGGGGGAAAAAGGGTAATAAATTACGGTGACACTTAGCAGTCCAGGGCTTCCTGTCTCGGTCTTCTACGAGTAGAAATATAGTCGTCTAGGTTGCTCCAAAAAGTCTTAGTGCCATTTCCATTCATAAAGGTTCTGAATGTCAAATCTCAGAATTCCACATTCCATACGGTTAAGTCGGTATCCTCATGGACATTCCTATAAATATCTGTAAACAGCGTCTGGTCGAGGAGGCGAATATCATTATAAAAAGGGCACTCAAACATATGCATTTCATCCTTAGGTTTTTGGAACCCACACATTTGACAGTGTCTCATTGAACGAGGGATGTGTGCTCCATCCACCATCCTCATTCTTTCTATGTTCAGCCAATGGGAACCCATTCTAAACTGTGCTATAGAACGAATCTGATCCTGCTTATGTAAGGCGGATGTAAAGGAAATCAAGCCATTCTCATCATTACTGTTGGCTGCAAACCATTTCTGGTGTCGGAGGCGTATAAAGCCAACCCTTCTCTCATCTGGGATGTCTCTAACTGCATTGGTGTCACTTGGGTGCTTAAACCTCCGCGAATCAAAAACTTCAGACATAATACCTTCGACATCGACAGCCTCCAACATGTTGAGGTTTTTATTGGATCCTATAAGGGAATAAACATTTTTACTGGATCCTATAAGGGAATAAACATTATATATCGCGCGTCCTTTGCAAGATGGTGGTGTTGGATTGACTTGCGCTGTGCTGCTGTCCTGTCTCGGCAGTGATTTGCTGAGTTTATGTGACGAACCCTCTCTTTCTGTAACCCTAGTGCATGGATTCGTGGAATCGTTTGAGGAGTGCGGAGCGACAAAGCATGGGCGTGGAATAACCCTAGCTGAATGGACATGTGGGATCTTGGCGAAAGGCCAATCGACTCCCCTGAACCAGACTCGGGTGGAGCCGCCAGGAATTCAAATCGCGATTCAAATCTGATCGCCAAATTTGAAATTACGAACTGGCAACCGGGGGGCGTCTCAGCGGCGGCCCTCTAGCCTTCTCCAGGGCTCCGGTTCGATGTGAAGCACGGGGAGAAAGAAAGGACACGATGATTGTGATAAGCTGAGCGTGGAGCTACGTGGGAACGATGGGAGGAGGAAAATAGCCCTAATTGCTCCTCTAAAGTAGTTACTGTCCGTTTCCCCCCGCGCCCCCCCCCCCCCCCCCCGCTGGACTGTACCTTTACACCCCCTCAGCCCCCCCCCCCCCCCCCCCCCCCCCTTCACGATACCGATCAGCAGATGCAGGTGCCTTTCATAGCTAACCGACCAGGTTGATTTGAATTACCCATAGCCCTACATCTCTCCCGACGACCTGTTACTAGTTGACCTTCTCAATTTTCATCGCTGCCATCGTGCCCTGCCATAGCTGTCATCGGCTTCTTCTGTCCCCACCTCGTCGGGTGGCACTGCCCAAACGAATCTGCTAAGGCAATTATTACTGGATAGCTCTGCACTGATCGGCTATTCACTGCACCCTACGAATAGCTAACCCGCATAAATTAAGCGTGCTTCACCCTCCCGTCGCGCAGCAGAACCCTGTTTTTGTGTTCTGATTTTGACTCTCACCTGTTTCGAAAAGAGGGACCTGAACAGATCACAATCCCCCGACTGCTGCTTCATCGACTATCGCCCTAAAACTTCTTCTGATGCTTCTTTGCTGGCATGAAACCCGATTGGCCCTCTCCCTTCGCCGATCTGAGTTCAGCTGTCTGTGAAATTCGCAGCTGACACTTTCTCCTGCAGAAGTCCCTCTCTCCCCCACCCCCTCCCACCGACCCCCCTGGCCTTTAGCGCACCTCAGAAGCTTCGAGGTCTCGACCCCATCCAGATCTCCTCCCCCTCTCCCTCGTGAGGACAACTAGGCTGCATGCGGCCCCCCTTCTGGGACAAGGCCTTGGCCTCCCTACTTCTCTGCCTTCTCCTCACCCTAGATATTGCATGGGGGGCCCCACTAAGAGGTATGCTGACCAGCAAGAGTGGCAGTACAAGCACCACCCCTAATGATTTGGATGGCAGTCGGTGGGACCTGATGAACTGCATCAACGAAAATCAAGAAAGCAATACGGTACGTCTGTCAACCACAACTTTCATGTGTGTATGTAGGTTATATTCCAGGGGTAGCCAATATAGGCTGAACTTACTTGAATGGCAAACCTTGAATGACTAACCAACCTTGAATGACCAACCAACTTTGAATGACCAACCAACCTTGAATGACCAACCAACTTTGAATGACCAACCAACCTTGAATGACCAACCAACTTTAAATGACCAAGTTAACAAAAACAAACTGCCCTTTTCATCCCTACGGCACCCTTGCCACCCTTTGCTTCACCGTTTTCTAAACCCTTCAGCACCCTTTCTGCACCCCTATGGCACCCTTGCCACCCTTTACACCCTTTTCTATACCTTTCAGCACCCTTTCTGCACATCTACGGCACCCTTACCACCCTTTTCTCCCTTTTGTATACCTTTCAGCACCCTTTCTGCACATCTACGGCACCCTTGCCACCCTTTACACCCTTTTCTTTACCTTTCAACACCCTGTTCCGCACCCCTACGGCACCCTTGCCGCCCTGTACACCCTTTTCTATACCTTTCACCACCCTTTCTGCACCCCTACGGCTACCTTGCCACCCTTTACTTCACCCTTTTAAACACCTTTCAACACCCTGTTCCGCACCCCTACGGCACCCTTGCCGCCCTGTACACCCTTTTCTATACCTTTCACCACCCTTTCTGCACCCCTACGGCTACCTTGCCACCCTTTACTTCACCCTTTTAAACACCCTTAAACACCCTGTTCCGCACCCCTACGGCACCCTTGCCACCCTAATCTTCACCCTTTTCTATACCCTTCAGCACCCTTTCTGCACCCCTGCGGCACCCTTGCCACCCTTTTATTCACCCTTTTCTATACCCTTCAGCACCCTTTCTGCACCCCTGCGGCACCCTTGCCACCCTTTTCTTCACCCTTTTCTATACCCTTCAGCACCCTTTCTGCACCCCTGCGGCACCCTTGTCACCCTTTTCAACACCCTCATGGCCCCATCAAAAGGGTGCCGAAGAAACCCCAAATTAGCAGGCAGGATCTGGCTCCAGGAGCTCTTTATGAACTGGTCCCCAATAAATCGCAAGAGTAGGATGGAGGGCCATAGCTTTTCTTTTTGGCTGTGAGCAGCAGCTTCTGGGCACCTCCTTGATCCAGCCGCTGGGCTAAACCCAAATATGTCACCAGTTCTGGGCAGCTAATTGTGTCAGCTTCAAGGTGCACTAGCTCGCATTTGGTTTGGTTCAAAAGCCAGTAAGGGGAGCGGGAACTATCTAGAGGGAGCGGGAAGCTGTTGCTCGTTGTGAAAAGGAAAAATATATGGAGGACCTGCGATCAAGGTGGTCTGTAAAATATTTAGGGACCGGCATATCATGTGATGTTGACCAAAGGCGAGTATGATATCATATGATATCATACAAACTGCATCACATTATATTGTACATAAATGGCAATTTTAACCTAGTCAGACTGCTATCATGATTTTAACCTAGTCAGACTGATATCATGATTTTAACCTAGTCAGACTGATATGATATGATAACATGATATCATATCGCTGTTCCCTAAAAGTATTCCATTGTTAGAATACGGAATATAATCCAGATTTCAGAATATGGGTTGGGTTGAATCGTTAAATGGTTTTTAAGCCAGCTTTGGGTTGTTGAAAGAAGGAGAAGGCAAAATAAATATGGGCATACCCCCCCTCCCCCCCCCATTGTAGTTAGGAGTAGTTAAGTAGGGTGAACTAAAATGCTGTTAGCCTCTTGCACCTTCTGAATAGCAATACATTTCTGTTCAGGGCTACAGGGAGCATACTAAGCACTTTCAGGATATGGAAATCTTTTATATATAGAAAAAATGAACTATATGGGTATTTCCGTAGTCCATACAAGTTCGTTTTGTTTTGTTGTTTGCTCAACAGTCCTGTCGGGGCCCTGTGAAGGGCTTTTCTCTTCAGCTTTTCTCAGCAGCTTCTAGGCAGCTCCCCTACCAGCCAGCCACTAAGCTACACCCAAATATTTTAGCACTTTTGGACAGATTATTGTATCTGCTTCAAGGTGCACTAGGTTGCGTTAGGTTTAGCTGAATAGCATGTCAGGGGAGGTGCCGAGTAGCTGCTGCTCATAGTGGAAAATAAATTCGGTGGCCTGGTGCTGAGCCCAGGTGCGTGCCAGCCGCTGTTTTATTCTCGACTACACGTCGTCATTCCATCGCCATTCCGTCCTGCATGGCGAAGCATGGGTCTGGCTAAACTAGTCAGAAATGTGTCAACTGCCATGGTAGCTTTGTCTAGGTAAAGTAGCAGCCCGTTCTCTACCGCCGTAAGACGGGGCTCCCTAAGACCACGCCCCACCAGGCGTTATTGTTACATGATTGTTTTAGTCAGAAATGCCCCCTCCCCAAACCTCCCATGCTCAGCGATTCATGCTCCGCGGGGTTTGGGGGGCAGCGCCAGGGATGTTTTTCCGCTATGTATAGTGATCGCTTGTTTTAACCCTGGTTTGGCTAAATTTCCGCTTTACAAATATTTGTGTATTCTTTTCTTTCTCGCCCTAAATGGCCCTACTAAGGTATACAAGGCTATAACAGCTATACAAAGCTACACAACGCTGACCCTGGAGGAGGCCTAAAACCAAAAAGCTAGAAAAAAAACACTTGCAGATTTAAAAAAAAACTGGGGAGCGTGTGGCACTGGGGTCACACCAAGTCGCTTAATTTGCGATGCGTCACAAAAACAAAGTGTTACCAGCCCGCTACTTTATCTTTTACACGTTGATACAGTCAAGGGGTAGCCAAATAGGCTAAAAGGACTGGCCCTACCTTGGCATCAGGAGCGGCTAAAACGTCGAAAAACAATGAACCAAACCCCAAACAATCATTTACCCACGGGGGCCTTGAGTTCATGCTTCAGTGATAATTTAATTTAATTTTACTGATCTTACTGATCCTGATCTTGCTGATCTTGCTGATCTTGATCTTGCTGATCTTGCTGATCTTGATCTTGCTGATCTTGCTGATCCTGATCTTGCTGATCTTGCTGATCTTGATCTTGCTGATCTTGCTGATCTTGATCTTGCTGATCTTGCTGATCTTTATCTTGCTGATCTTGCTGATCTTGCTGATCTTGCTGATCTTGATGAACTTGGTCCTGCTGAGAAACAATCAGCTTCAAGGGATAACACAAATTTAATTTGATAAAGCTCTAACCTGCAGTTGTTCAGTCTAGACTTCAATTCTTGGTTGCCACCCACCACCACCACCACCGCCACCACCATCACCACCACCACCACTTCCACTGCACACATGCAAACCTGAACCCTAAACCCTAAACCCTGAATCCTACACCTAGTAACCCAAACTCTAAACCCTTAAACCTTGAACACTAAACACCAGACATTTGCAGCCCACCACCCAGACCGTGGCCCGCAGTCCGAGTCCAGCTTTCTTGAAAAGTGTTGGGATATGGTGGTATAAGTAAAAGGCCAAGGTGCCTCTCACCCCACAACTTATCCATTAATGGACAATTATCTCTATATTCAAAATTCTGAATTCTAAACCTTACAACCCACCCCCCCAAAATGTGCAGCCCACCACCCAGACCATGGCCCGCAGTCCCAAACCAGCTTCCTTGCAGATTGTTGGGATATGGTGGTCTAAGAAAAAGGCCAAGGTGCCCCTCACCATCACAACACAAATGTCAGCCTCTCGGCTCTGGCAGCTGAAAGCGTTGTGCAAAGCATATTCTGGCCCGGTGGCTGTGGCGCTGTACATTGGTGTGCACCAAGGCAGGGCCGCCATGGACCCAGGTATGGTGAAGGGGGGTGAGGGTGAGGGTGTGTGTGAGGGTGAGGTGTGTGTGTGAGGTGAGGGGTGGGGGCGGGGTAGGGGTGGCCTGTTGGCTGTGGCGTTGCACATTGGCGTGCACCAAGGCAGGGCCGCCATGGACCCAGGTATGGTGAGGGGGGGTGAGGATGGGTGTGAGGGTGAGGGGATGTGAGGGTGAGGGGCGGAGGGTGAGAGTGTGTGGGGGGGAGGGCGAGGGGGGGCTGTGGCGTTGTACATTGGGGTGCACCAAGGGAGAGCTGCCATGGACCCAGGTCTGGCGAGGGGATGTGAGGGTGAGGGTGGGTGTGAGGGTGGGTGTGAGGGTGAGGGGGTGTGAGGGTGAGGGGGGGGGGGTGGAGGGGGGGGGGGCAGTGGCTGTGGCGTTGTACATTGGCGTGCACCAAGGCAGGGCTGCTATTGACCCAGCTATGGCGAGGGGGGTGTGAGGGTGAGGGGCGGAGGGTTAGGGTGTGTGGGGGGGAGGGCGAGGGGGCAGTGGCTGTGGCGTTGTACATTGGGGTGCACCAAGGGAGAGCTGCCATGGACCCAAGTATGTTTTTGTGTGTGTGTCAAAGATTGTTTGTTTGTTACAGTCTGAAGCACACCTTGGGCCTTTCTAGTTGGGGGTGAGGGTGGGTGAGATGGGGTTGGTGGGTGGGGTGGCTGTGGCGCTGTACATTGGTGTGCACCAAGGGAGAACCGCCATGGACCCAGGTACGTGTTGTGTGTGTGTGTAAAACATTCTTTGTTTGTTACAGTCTGGTGCACACCTTGGACCACACTGCACAGTGTGGTTGGGGTGGGGGGTGGGTGAGGGTGGGTGCGATGGGGTTTGAGGGTGGGTGGGGTGGCTGTGGCGATGTACATTGGGGTGCACCAAGGGAGAGCCGCCATGGACCCAGGTGCGTTTTTGTGTGTGTGTAAAACATTCTTTGTTTGTTACAGTCTGATGCACACCTTGGGCCTTACTAGGACAGTACGGTTGAGGGTGAGGGGTGGTGAAGGGGGTGCGATGGGGTGGGTGAGTGGTGGGGGATGCTGTGGCGTTGCACATTGGTGTGCACCAAGGCAGGGCCGCCATGGACCCAGGTATGGTGAGGGGGGGTGAGGATGGGTGTGTGTGAGGGTGAGGTGTGTGTGTGAATGTGAGGGGTGGGGACGGGGTAGGGGTGGCCTGTTGGCTGTGGCGTTGCACATTGGCGTGCACCAAGGCAGGGCCGCCATGGACCCAGGTATGGTGAGGGTGGGTGTGAGGGTTAGGGGGTGTGAGGGTGAGGGGCGGAGGGTGAGAGTGTGTGGGGGGGAGGGCGAGGGGGCGGTGGCTGTGGCGTTTGTACATTGGGGTGCACCAAGGGAGAGCTGCCATGGACCCAGGTCTGGCGAGGGGGTGTGAGGGTGAGGGTGGGTGTGAGGGTTAGGTGTGTGTGTGAGGGTGAGGGGGTGTGAGGGTTAGGGGGGGGGGGGGGGGGGAGGGGGGGGGGCAGTGGCTGTGGCGTTGTACATTGGCGTGCACCAAGGCAGGGCTGCTATTGACCCAGCTATGGCGAGGGGGTGTGAGGGTGAGGGGTTGTGAGGGTGAGGGGCGGAGGGTTAGGGTGTGTGTGGGGGAGGGCGAGGGGGCGGTGGCTGTGGCGTTGTACATTGGGGTGCACCAAGGGAGAGCTGCCATGGACCCAGGTACGTTTTGTGTGTGTGTGTCAAACATTCTTTGTTTGTTACAGTCTGGTGCACACCTTGGACCACACTGCATAGTGTGGTTGGGGGTGGGGGGTGGGTGAGGGAGGGTGCGATGGGGTTTGAGGGTGGGCGGGGTGGCTGTGACGTTGTACATTGGGGTGCACCAAGGGAGAACCGCCATGGACCCAGGTACGTTTTGTGTGTGTGTGTAAAACATTCTTTGTTTGTTACAGTCTGATGCACACCTTGGACCACACTGCACAGTGTGGTTGGGGGTGGGGGGTGGGTGAGGGTGGGTGCGATGGGGTTTGAGGGTGGGTGGGTGGGCTGTGGCGATGTACATTGGGGTGCACCAAGGGAGAGCCGCCATGGACCCAGGTACGTTTTTGTGTGTGTATAAAACATTCTTTGTTTGTTACAGTCTGATGCACACCTTGGGCCTTACTAGGACAGTATGGATGAGGGTGTGGGGTGGTGAAGGGGGTGCAATGGGGTGGGTGGGTGGTGGGGGGGGGGGCTGTGGCGCTGTACATTGGGGTGCACCAAGGCAGGGCCGCCATGGACCCAGGTATGGTGAGGGGTGTGAGGGTGAGAGGTGGAGGTAGGTGTGGGGGGTGTGAGGGGGGGGGGGGGGGGGGGGGGGAGGGGCGGTGGCTGTGGCGTTGGACATTGGCGTGCACCAAGGGAGAGCTGCCATGGACCCAGGTATGATGTTTATTTGATACAGTCGGATGCTAACCCTGGCCCTCACTAGTGCAGAGTATGGTTTGGGGTGAGGGTGGGTGCGATGGGGTGGGAGTTTGGGTGGTTGAGGGGCCTGTGCCGCTGTACATTGGCGTGCACCAAGGGAGAGCCGCCATGGGCCCAGGTATGTTTTTTGTGTGTGTGCAAAACATTGTCTATTTGTTACAGTCTGATGCACACCTTGGCTTTACTGTACAGTATGGATTGGTGTGAGGGGGTGTTAGGGGGGGTGGGTGCGGGGGGGGGGGGGGGCTGTGGCGCTGTATATTGGGGTGCACCAAGGGAGAGCTGCCATGAACCCAGGTATGTTGTTTGTTTGTTACAGTCTGATGCACACCTTGGGCTTTACTGTACAGTGTGGTTGGAGGTGAGGGGGTGGGGGTGAGGGCAGGTGTGAGGGTGGGGGAGGGGGGAGAGGGCAGGTGTGAGGGGGGGGGGGAAGGGGGGGGGAGGGCGGCTTTGGGGGGGGGGGGGGGGGGGGGGGAGAGGGTGTGAGAAGGCAGGTGTGAGGGGCGTGTGTAAGGGGTGTGTGTGAGGGGGGGGGGGGGGGGGGGGGGGGGGGGGGTACATTGGCGTGCACTAAGAGAGAGCCGCCATGGAGCCACCTCCACCACCACCACACACACACACACACACACACACACACACACACACCACACACACCACACACACACGACGCCCCCCACACACCCCACACTGCACAGGCCTCCTAAACGATGTGATAGACCACACTGGGCAATTCTTCAACATAATGGAGAAACATGGAGCATGTAAGCTAGACCTCATGCTAGTAAGAGAGGTCCTCACAAAGACTGAGCTAAAGGTGGGCTACTTAGTTTCTATTGCTATTGCTGTTGCTAGTGCTGTTACTTTTGGTGCTGACATTGCAGTTGCTATCGCTGCTGCTGCTGCTGCTGCTGCTATTGCTGCTGCCTGCGATGCTATTGCTTATACCTCATGCTAGTAAGAGAGGTCCTGGAAAAGACTGAGCTCAAGGTGGGCTTCTTTGTTGCTGTCACTGTTGCTATTGCTGTTACTGTTGGTGCAGACATTGCTGTTGCTGTTGCTGTTGCTGCTGCTGTTGCCAGTGTTGGTGATGATAGACCTCATGCTAGTAAGAGAGGTCCTCACAAAGACTGAGCTCAAGGTGGGATACTTAGTTGCTATTGCTATTGCTGTTGCTTTTGGTGCTGACATTGCAGTTGCTATCGCTGCTGCTGCTGCTGCTATTGCTGCTGCCAGTGTTGCTATTGCTGTTGCTGTTGGTGCTGACATTTCAGTTACTATCGCTACTGCTGCTATCACTACTGCTGCTGCTGCTGCTGCTGCTGCTATTGCTGCTGCCAGTGATGCTATTGCTCATACCTCATGCTAGTAAGAGAGGTCCTGGAAAGGACTGAGCTCAAGGTGGGCTTCTCTGTTGCTGTTGCTGCTACTGTTGCTGTTACTGTTACTGTTGCTGTTGCTGCTGCTGCTGCTGCTGCTGACATTGTTGTTGCTACTTTGTTGCTGCTGTTGCTGTTGCTGTTGCTGTTGCTACTGCTGATGCTGCTATAGCTGTTGCTGTTGGTGATGACATTGCTGTTGCTGCTGCTGTTGCTGCTGCTGCTGCTGTTTTGTTGGTGATGATGTTGCTGCTGCTGTTGCTGTTGCTACTGCTGATGCTGCTATAGCTGTTGCTGTTGGTGATGACATTGCTGTTGCTGTTGCTGTTGCTGCTGTTTTTCTTTTCGGCTACCAGCACCAGCTTCTAGGCAGCTCCTTGAGACTGCCAGACCCAAAGATTCCAGCAGCATTGGAAAGCTGACGACATCGGCTTCCAGGTGCCTAGGTTGCGTAAGGTTTTGATGAAGAGAGAGCCCAGGAAGTTGCCTAGAGGCTGCTGCCCGAAGCTGAAAGCAACAGCTCTGGTTGCTGTTGCTGCTGTTGCTGCTGTTCAGTCAAGGAATGTGGCAGAGTTGCAGAAATGGAAAGTAATGAGTTGTACTGCAGGACTTGTAGTGTAGAAGTCCTTCAATCAATGGAGGACGAAAGTCCTGCTCTGCAATCTCTCGCCTGTTCAAAGTTGTCAGCTGGACTTATCGAAATCTCTATTATGCAAAGGCAAAATGATTCCGAAATTCCCCCAGCAGAAATCCATTCGAAGTTATTTTAACTCACCTAGAGCCCAATGTCGACTATTTCCTCTTTGTCCTCGCAGATCTGGTAGATACATACACATACATACATACACACATACACGTATACACACAACGCCAGTGTGCTATGCGTCATGATCCGTTTTTTTGAATGGCAAGCTTTTGAAAACTATGTTGTTGTCAGCTTGTTTACTTTTTCCCCTTCGTCCTTGCAGATCTGGTACCCAATCAACCAGCTCCGTAACTATGCTCGTCTCATGGTGAGTATGCCTATTCATGCTGGCGGGGGTAGTGGTGGGGGTGAGGGTGGGTGGGTGGGGAGATGGGGAGATGGGCGGTGGGGTGGAGGGTCCCTGCAGATCTGGTAATCAATCAGCTAGCTCCGCAACTATGCTCGCCTCATGGTGAGTATGCGTATTGATGCTCCCGGGGGTGGGCGTGGGGGTGAGTGTGGTGGGTGGGGAGATGGGCGGGTGGGAGGGAGGGTCCCTGCAGATCTGGTAATCAATCAACTAGCTCCGCAACTATGCTAGTCTCATGGTGTGAGTGCCCACTGATGCTGCTGGGGATGGGCGTGGGAGTGAGTGTGGGTGGGTGGGGAGATGGGGAGATGGGCGGGGTGGGGAGGGGGTCCCTGCAGATCTGGTAATCAATCAACTAGCTCCGCAACTATGCTCGTCTCATGGTGAGTATGCCTATTCATGCGGGCGGGGTAGTGGTGGGGGTGAGGGTGGGAGGGTGGGGAGATGGGGAGATGGGCGGGTGGGGTGGAGGGTCCCTGCAGATCTGGTAATCAATCAACTAGCTCCGCAACTATGCTCGTCTCATGGTGAGTATGCGTATTGATGCTCCCGGGGGGTGGCGTGTGGGTGAGTGTGGGTGGGTGGGGAGATGGGGAGATGGGTGGGTGGGGAGGCAGGTCCCTTGCAGGTCTGGTACCCAATCAACCAGCTCCGTAACTATGCTCGTCTCATGGTGAGTATGCCTATTGATGCTGGTGGGGGTAGTGGTGGGGGTGAGTGTGGGTGGGTGGGTGGGGAGATTGGCAGGTGGGGAGGCAGGTCCCTTGCAGGTCTGGTACCCAATCAACCAGCTCCGCAACTATGCTAGTCTCATGGTGAGAGTGCCAACTGATGCTGCCGGGGGACGAGGGTGAGATTGGGTGGAGAGATGGGGCGGTGGGGAGGTTTGGTCCCTTCAGATCTGGTACCCAATTAACCAGCTCCGCAACTATGCTAGTCTCATGGTGTGAGTGCCCACTGATGCTGCCGGGGTGGGGTGAGAGGAGGGCGGTGGGGTTGGGTGAAGGGGTGGGATGAGGGGGGTGATGGGGGGTGGGGGGGGGGGGGGGGCTGATGCTGCCGGGGTGTGTTGGAGGGGTGAGGGTGTGTGTCTGGGGGGGGAGGACGGGCGTGAGAGCCTTCTGGTGTTTGCTGGGTGAGGTGGGTATGGAGGCGGGGTTGAGTGCCTGCTCATGTTGCTGTGGAGGGGGGTGAGTGGGGAGTTGGGGGGGTGAGGTCGGGTGGGGTGGTGGTGGTGGTAGGGAGATGGGCGGGGGGGAGGTGGGGCCTTGCAGATCTGGTGCCCAATCAACCAGCTCCGCAACTATGACTTACACATACCATACACACATACTACCCCACTTCTATCCCTCCACACACACACACACTATCCCTCTCATTCCCCTCCTACTCACACACAGCCGCAGGTACGCCCCCCCCCCCCCCCCCCCCCCCCTGGTTGGTTTCATGGATGGTGACCCGATGGTCTCCCCCACCCTACACACACACATACCCACACACAAACAAACACACACAAACACAAACACAAACAACACACACACACACAAAATCCCCCCCCCCCCCCCCCCCCCCCCCCCCTCAAACACACATACAATCCCTCTAACTCACACCATTTGCTGCAGGCACGAACCCCCCTGGTTGGCTTCATGGATGGTGACCTGTTGGTTTCTTCAAGTATAGAGAGGGAGTTACGGGTCCTTGCCAATAAGGAGGAGCTGATGAGGGGACGTGTTGGAGAAGAAGTGAGTGTGTGTGTTTGTGTGTGTGGGGGGTGGGGGGGTGGGGTGGGGGTAGGTAGCTGGGGGAAGCATAGGGAAGGAGTTACAGGTTCTTGCCAATAAGGAGGAGCTGATGAGGGACGTGTTGGAAAAGAAGTGAGTGTGTGTGTTTGTGTGTGTGGGGTGGGGGTGGGGGGGGGTGGGGTAGGTAGCTGGGGGAAGCATAGGGAGGGAGTTACAGGTCCTTGCCAATAAGGAGGAGCTGGTGAGGGACGTGTTGGAAAATAAGTGAGTGGGTGGGTGGGTGGGGTGGGGAGGGGGGGGGGGGGGGGGGGGTGGGGGGGGTCGACAGCTGGGGTAGCTGTGTTTGTGTTTGACTGTGTGTGTGTGTGTGATAGAAACCAAACCAAACTTAACTAACCCGACCTAAATCAAACCAAACCAACTTGAGCTTGGACTTGGACTTGAACTTGGTAACATAGCACTAGCCAGCAATTAGGCGGTTCGCAGTACTTGGCATTACAAACATACGCCAGGCAAAATGTCACTGTGAACATCGTTTCCCCGCCATTATTCTTTGGCGGAGCCCCCCTCTCCGGGTTCCCCATTTGTCTGTCTCTGTGTCCGCCCGCCTGACCGACAAAAAATTGAAGCCTGACACGTCAGCCAACTGTCTCATAACTAACTGGCTTCAGTCAGCTCTATTTCCGTCGCCACCTGTGGTTGCCAACACACTCCGCCAATTTCTGCGTTGCTTGCGACGCTGCATATGACTTGTTATTTTACCTCTTTCATTTGTCTTTTTCTACCCCCCCCCCCCCCCAAACCCCAAACCCCAAACTCCAACCCAACCCTACATGTTATTTCATTATTCAAGTGTAAGCTGTCTGCAAAGGCATGGCAGTACAGCCAGGGTACTGCATTATATCAAATTGGTCAGTGCTTAAAGCGCACAAACGTCAAATTGGTCAGCGCTATGTAGTGCAAAAAGCGCAAAAACTGTGCGCTGTGCCCACAGGGGGTTGAAAAAACTGCGTAAAACGCGCAGTGGGGCTCAAAAAGCGTGCGCAAATCGCGCTGCCGCGAGCGCTTTGTAGTACCCTGAGTATAGCCAGACCTTGGTGATTAGGGTCCTAATTGTTTAATATTGGAATTGTACAAGTTGAACGCCTTCAAACAGAACTCAACCCAACCCAACCCAACCCAACCCAACCATGTGTCTCCTGCCTCTTATCAGGAGGGTGTACGTGCTGCCAGCTTTCCAGACCCCTTCCATGCCTCTGGAGCTAGCAGTACAGCTGGCTGAAAAGGCAATACGGTATAATAAGTCAGATCTGCGAAAGCTGTACGATGCAAGGACAATCGTGGAGTTTGACCCCGGGAAGCCTGGACACAATGCTACCAACTACAACCAGTGAGTGACGCCTTGGTGCTTGGTTGGGTTGGTTGGATGGTTGGTTGGATGATTATAGTGGTTGGTTGGTTGGTTGGCATTTGATATTTGGTCGATGAGCTTAGGGCTTAGAGCTTTGGGCCAAGGGAAGCCTGGACACAATGCTACCAACTACAACAAGTGAGTGACGCCTTGGTGGATGGTTGGGTTGGACGATTTGGTTGGTTGGGTGGGTGGGTGGCAGGGTACTTCAAATGGCCAAATTGGCCAGCGCTTTAGCGCACTTGGAAAACAAAAAAACTGCGCTTTGTAGTGCAAAAAGCGCAAAAATTGCTTGCTGCACCCACAGTGGGTTGCAAAAAACTGCGCTTAAAGCGCAGAGGGGGTCGAAAAGTCAGCGCTCAAAAGCGCAAAAGCGCGCGCTTTGAATTACCCTGGTGGGTGGGTGATTTTAGTGGTTTGTTGGTTGGTTGGTTGGTATTTGGTCAATGAGTTTAGGGCTTAGAGCGTTGGGTCAAGGGTAGCTTGGACACAAAGCTAACAACTACCACAAGTGAGTGACGCCTTGGTGGATGGTTGAGTGGTTGGGGTGTGCCGCCTTGGCCGGTAGGGGTGTAACGCCTTGGATGGTTACCGTTCCCTGTGAGGGCTAAACCTTGTTTTATGTTATACATTTTATATATATATATATGTGTATATGTGTATATGTATATTATGAAAACACTAAGAGCCCACCCACCCACCACCCCCGCGGCTCGTTTTGGGGGGGGGGGGGGGGGGGGGGAGTCGAGATCAATCCCCTTCGATCGTTTTTGGCGGAGCCCCCCCTTCTGGGGGGCGGGAGCCCCCAGTGTTACCCATTTGTCCGTTCGTCCATCTGACCGTGTTGAAGCCCGACACGTCAGCCAACGGCCTCGTAACTAAATCGCTTCCGTTGCCACCTGTCGCTCCCTTGCGATCACTCTCCGCCATGTTTTAGCGTCGCAGGCGACGCTGCTTAGAACTTGTTTTTAATGTTTTTCGACGGTTCCTGGGCTTGTGCCCCCTTGAGGTCCCCATTCAGTGTGTGGAACACAAGCAACTCCCTGATGGGCCTCTGAATTTTATGCTTATATACTTATTATGCCATTATGTGCCCTCCTGAGGGAGGTGGTTCAACACCAGGCAGCCCTACACCATTCCACAAGGAAGCTAACCCACTGTTTGCATTTCATGCCTGTACACTTATTATGCCATTATGTGCCCTCCTGCAGGAGGTGGTTCAACACCAGCCAGCCCTATACCATTCAACATGAAAGCCGCTACCTGCCTCGCATGTTCACTTATATTGCCTAGAAACATGTCATGCCTGGAAACATATGTTTGATAATGATGATGATGATGATGATATGTCATTATGTGCCCTCATGCAGGTGGTTCAACACCAGCCAGCTCTACACCATTCAACATGAAAGCTAACAAACTGTGTACATTTCATGCCTATGCACTTATTATTAGGGAACGGCAAATCATATGCTGTTAACCAAAGACGAGTATGATATCATATGATATCATACAAAAATCATATGATTTAATATCATATAACATGATGCCCCAGGCCAAAGTTACCTAGTCAGACCGCCGGCATCATATGATATCGTATGATGACATGATATCATATGATATCATATTGCCGACCCCTACTTATTATGTCATTATGTGCCCTCTTGCATGAGGTGCTTCAACACCAGCCAGCCCTACACCATTCAGTATGAAAACCGCTACCTGCCTCATATGTCTATGTATATTGCTTAGAAGCATGTCATGCCTAGAAGCATGTTTGATTATGATGATGATAATGATGATATGTCATTATGTGCCCTCTTGCAGGTGGTTCAACACCAGCCAGCCCTACACCATTCAGTATGAAAACTGCTACCTGCCTCATATGTCTATGTATATTGCCTAGAAACATGTCATGCCTAGAAGCATGTTTGATTATGATGATGATGATGATGATGATGATGATGATGATGATGACATGTCATTATGTGCCCTCTTGCAGGTGGTTCAACACCAGCCAGCCCTACACCATTCAGTATGAGAGCCGCTATGAGCCATGGGTCATCTGCGACCGAATTAACGCACCGTGGCACGACAACATTTTCAAAGGTGTGGTGTCCGTGATGTGGGCAGATCCCACTAATTGTCTTTCTGGAATTCAAATTCTCTCCTTAGATCCCACTAGCTCAGCTGTAGCAGCTTCTAGGCATCTTCTCTACTCAGATCCCACTAGTTCAGGTGTAGCAGCTTCTAGGCATCATCTCTACTCAGATCCCACCTGTTCAGGTGTAGCAGCTTCTAGGCATCTTCTCTACTCAGATCCTACTAGCTCAGGTGTGATAACTTCTTGGCATCTTCTCTACTCAGATCCCACTAGCTCAGGTGCAGCAGCTTCTAGGCATCTTCTCTACTCAGATCCCACTAGTTCAGGTGTAGCAGCTTCTAGGCATCATCTCAACTCAGATCCCACCTGTTCAGGTGTAGCAGCTTCTAGGCATCTTCTCTACTCAGATCCCACTAGCTCAGGTGCAGCAGCTTCTAGGCATCTTCTCTACTCAGATCCCACTAGCTCAGGTGCAGCAGCTTCTAGGCATCTTCTCTACTCAGATCCCACTAGCTCAGGTGCAGCAGCTTCTAGGCATCTTCTCTACTCAGATCCCACTAGCTCAGGTGTAGCAACTTCTTGGCATCTCCTGTACTCAGATCCCACTAGATCAGGTGCAGCAGCTTCTAGGCATCTTCTTTACTCAGATCCAACTAGTTATTGATGGAGCCCCGGGGCGGAGCCCCCCCTCCTGAGGGGCAGGAGCCCCCAGATACACCTTGTTTTCCGTTTGACCGTCCGACTGACTGAAAAATTGAAGCCTGACACATCAACCAACTGTCTCATAACTAACTGGGATCTGTCAGCTCCTGTCTGTTGCCACCTGTCGTTCCGTTGCCAAAAGACTCCGCCAATTTTCCGCATCGCTTGCTACGCTGCTTATGGCATGACGTTATGGTCTTTGATCTGATTAGGCTAGATCTGGTTGTACTTCTGATAATATCTGATTAGGCTAGGTCTGGTACTTCTGATAATATCTGATTAGGCTAGGTCTGGTTGTACTTTTGATTTGATCTGATTAGGCTAGGTCTGGTTGTACTTCTGATAATATCTGATTAGGCTAGGTCTGGTTGTACTTCTGATTTGATCTGATTAGGCTAGGTCTGATTGTACCTCTGATTTGATCTGATTAGGCTAGGTCTGATTGCACCTCTGATTTGATCTGATTAGGCTGGGTCCGGTGTACCTCTGATTTGATATGGTTAGGCATCACATAACACATTACACAACCCAGAATACATTGCATAACCCAAAACACATAAGCACATATCACATGACACAAAGCACACAACACAAAACACAGCACACAGCACATAAATAAATAACACATCAACACGAAACACAAAACAAACAACACACACCTCACATAATACAAAACACATAACAAACAACACACACCTCACATAACACAAAACACAAAACAAACAACACACACCTCACATAACACAAAACACATAAACACATATCACAAAACACATAAACACATATCACAAAACATATAAACACATACCACAAAACACATAAACACATATCACAAAACACATAAACACATAAACACATATCACAAAACACATAAACACAGAAACACATATCACAAAACACATCAACACAGAAACACATATCACAAAACACATCAACTTATAAACACATATCACAAAACACATAAACACATATCACAAAACACATAAACACAGAAACACATATCACAAAACACAGAAACACAGAAACACAGATCACAAAACACATAAACACATATCACAAAACACAGAAACACAAAACACATAAAAACATAAACACATATCACAAAACACATAAACACATATCACAAAACACATAAACACATAAACACATATCACAAAACACATAAACACATAAACACATATCACAAAACACATAAACACATATCACAAAACACTTAAACACATATCACAAAACACATAAACACATATCACAAAACACATAAACACAGAAACACATATCACAAAACACATAAACACATATCACAAAACACTTAAACACATATCACAAAACACTTAAACACATATCACAAAACACATAAACACATAAACACATATCACAAAACACATAAACACATAAACACAAAACACATAAACACATATCACAAAACACATTAACACATAAACACATATCACAAAACACATAAACACATAAACACATATCACAAAACACATAAAACACATTAACACAGAAACAGATATCACAAAACACATAAACACAGAAACACATATCACAAAACACATAAACACAGAAACACATATCACAAAAAACATCATCTCATAAACACATATCACAAAACACATAAACACATATCACAAAACACATAAACACAGAAACACATATCACAAAACACATAAACACAGAAACACATATCACAAAACACATAAACACATATCACAAAAACACTTAAACACATATCACAAAACACATAAACACATATCACAAAACACATAAACACATAAACACAGAAACACATATCACAAAACACATAAACACATATCACAAAACACATAAACACATATCACAAAACACATAAACACATATCACAAAACACATAAACACAGAAACACATATCACAAAACACATAAACACAGATACACATATCACAAAACACATAAACACATATCACAAAACACATAAACACATATCACAAAACACATATCACAAAACACATAAACACAGAAACACATATCACAAAACACATAAACACATATCACAAAACACATAAACACAGAAACACATATCACAAAACACACATAAACACATATCACAAACACATAAACACATAAACACATATCTCAAAACACATAAACACATATCACAAAACACATAAACACATATCACAAAACACATAAACACATATCACAAAACACATAAACACAGAAACACATATCACAAAACACATAAACACAGAAACACATATCACAAAACACATAAACACATATCACAAAACACAGAAAAACACATATATCACAAAACACATAAACACAGAAACACATATCACAAAACACATAAACACATATCACAAAACACACATATCACAAAACACATAAACACAGAAACACATATCACAAAACACATAAACACATATCACAAAACACACACATAAAACACAGAACACATATCACAAAAACACATAAACACACATATCACAAAACACACATAAACACATATCACAAAACACATAAACACATAAACACAAAACACACACAGAAACACATATCACAAAACACATAAACACAGAAACACATATCACAAAACACATAAACACATATCACAAAACACATAAACACAGAAACACATATCACAAAACACATAAACACATATCACAAAACACATAAACACATATCACAAAACACATAAACACATATCACAAAACACATAAACACAGAAACACATATCACAAAACACATAAACACATATCACATATCAACACATAAACACAGAAACACATATCACAAAAACACATAAACACATAAAAAACACATATCACAAAAACACATAAACACATATCACAAAACACATAAACACATAAACACATATCACAAAACACATAAACACATATCACAAAACACATAAACACAGAAACACATATCACAAAACACATAAACACATATCACAAAACACATAAACACATAAACACAGAAACACATATCACAAAACACATAAACACATATCACAAAACACATAAACACAAAACACATATCACAAAACACATAAACACAGAAACACATATCACAAAACACATAAACACATATCACAAAACACATAAACACATAAACACATATCACAAAACACATAAACACAGAAACACATATCACAAAACACATAAACACAGAAACACATATCACAAAACACATAAACACATAAAAACACATAAACACATCACAAAACACATAAACACATATCACAAAACACATAAACACAGAAACACATATCACAAAAACACATAAACACATATCACAAAACACATAAACACATATCACAAAACACATAAACACATATCACAAAACACATAAACACATATCACAAAACACATAAACACATAAACACAGAAACACATATCACAAAACACATAAACACATATCACAAAACACATAAACACATATCACAAAACACATAAACAGAAACACATATCACAAAACACATAAACACAGAAACACATATCACAAAACACATAAACACAGAAACACATATCACAAAACACATAAACACATATCACAAAACACATAAACACATATCACAAAACACATAAACACATATCACAAAACACATAAACACAGAAACACATATCACAAAACACATAAACACATATCACAAAACACATAAACACATATCACAAAACACATAAACACATAAACACATATCACAAAACACAAAACACAGAAACACATATCACAAAACACATAAACACATATCACAAAACACATAAACACATATCACAAAACACATAAACACATATCACAAAACACATAAACACATATCACAAAACACATAAACACAGAAACACATATCACAAAACACATAAACACAGAAAACATATCACAAAACACATAAACACATATCACAAAACACATAAACACATAAACACATATCACAAAACACATTAACACATAAACACATATCACAAAACACATAAACACATATCACAAAACACATAAACACATAAACACATATCACAAAACACATAAACACCACATATCACAAAACACATATCACAAAACATAAACACATAAACACATATCACAAAACACAAAAACACATATCACAAAACACATAAACACATAAACACATATCACAAAACACATAAACACAGAAACACATATCACAAAACACATAAACACAGAAACACATATCACAAAACACATAAACACAGAAACACATATCACAAAACACATAAACACATATCACAAAACACATAAACACATAAACACATATCACAAAACACATAAACACATAAACACATATCACAAAACACATAAACACATAAACACATATCACAAAACACATAAACACAGAAACACATATCACAAAACACATAAACACATATCACAAAACACATAAACACATATCACAAAACACATAAACACATATCACAAAACACATAAACACATAAACACATATCACAAAACACATAAACACAGAAACACATATCACAAAAACACATAAACACATATCACAAAACACATAAACACATATCACAAAACACATAAACACACACATATCACAAAACACACATAAACACATATCACAAAACACATAAACATAAAACATATCACAAAACACATAAACACAGAAACACATATCACAAAACACATAAACACATATCACAAAACACAGAAACACATATCACAAAACACATAAACACATAAACACATATCACAAAACACATAAATATCACAAAACACATAAACACACACATATCACAAAACACATAACACACATAAACACATATATCACAAAAAAACACATAAACACAGAAACACATATCACAAAACACATAAACACATATCACAAAACACATAAACACATATCACAAAACACATAAACACATATCACAAAACACATAAACACATAAACACATATCACAAAACACATAAACACACATATCACAAAACACATAAACACATATCACAAAACACATATCACAAAACACATAAACACATAAACACAGAAACACATATCACAAAACACATAAACACATATCACAAAACACATAAACACATATCACAAAACACATAAACACATAAACACATATCACAAAACACATAAACACATATCACAAAACACATAAACACATAAACACATATCACAAAACACATAAACACATAAAAACACATATCACAAAACACACATAAACACATATCACAAAACACATAAACACATAAAACATATCACATAAACACATAAACACATATCACAAAACACATAAACACAGAAACACATATCACAAAACACATAAACACATATCACAAAACACATAAACACATAAACACATATCACAAAACACATAAACACAGAAACACATATCACAAAACACATAAACACATATCACAAAACACATAAACACATATCACAAAACACATAAACACATATCACAAAACACATAAACACATATCACAAAACACAAAAACACATAAACACATATCACAAAACACATAAACACAGAAACACATATCACAAAACACATAAACACACATATCACAAAACACATAAACACATATCACAAAACACATCACAAAAACACATAAACACAGAAACACATATCACAAAACACATAAACACATATCACAAAACACATAAACACATATCACAAAACACATAAACACATAAACACATATCACAAAACACATAAACACAGAAACACATATCACAAAACACATAAACACATAATCACAAAACACATAAACACATATCACAAAAACACATAACACACATAAACACATATACACAAAAACACATAAACACATATCACAAAACAACATAAACACATATCACAAACACACATAACACATATCACAAAACACATAAACACATATCACAAAACACATAAACACAGAAACACATATCACAAAACACATATTATCACAAAACACATAAACACATATCACAAAACACACACATAAACACATATCACAAACACATAAACACAGAAACACATATCACAAAACACATAAACACATATCACAAAAACACATATATCACAAAACACATAAACACAGAAACACATATCACAAACACATAAACACATATCACAAAACACATAAACACAGATAAACACACACAAAACACATAAACACATATCACAAAACACATAAACACAGAAACACATATCACAAAACACATAAACACATATCACACACATAAACACATAACACATATCACAAAACACATAAACACATATCACAAAACACATAAACACAGAAACACATATCACAAAACACATAAACACACACAAAACACATATCACAAAACACATAAACACATATCACAAAACACATAAACACATAAACACATATCACAAAACACATAAACACATATCACAAAACACATAAACACATATCACAAAACACATAAACACATATCACAAAACACATAAACACATATCACAAAACACATAAACACAGAAACACATATCACAAAACACATAAACACATAAACACATATCACAAAACACATACACACACATATCACAAAACACATAAACACACACATATCACAAAACACATATCACAAAACACATAAACACATATCACAAAACACATAAAACACAGAAACACATATCACAAAACACACACATAAACACATATCACAAAACACATAAACACACACATACACATATCACAAAACACATAAACACAGAAACACATATCACAAAACACATATCACAACACATAAACACATATCACAAAACACATAAACACATATCACAAAACACATAAACACAGAAACACATATCACAAAACACATAAACACAGAAACACATATCACAAAACACATAAACACAGAAACACATATCACAAAACACATAAACACATATCACAAAACACATAAACACATATCACAAAACACAACACAATAAACACATATCACAAAACACATAAACACAGAAACACATATCACAAAACACATAAACACATATCACAAAACACATAAACACATATCACAAAACACATAAACACATATCACAAAACACATAAACACAGAAACACATATCACAAAACACATAAACACATATCACAAAACACATAAACACATATCACAAAACACATAAACACATATCACAAAACACATAAACACAGAAACACATATCACAAAACACATAAACTCATACAACACATATCACAAAACACAGAAACACATATCACAAAACACATAAACACAGAAACACATATCACAAAACACATAAACACATATCACAAAACACATAAACACATATCACAAAACACAACACATAAACACAGAAACACATATCACAAAACACATAAACACAGAAACACATATCACAAAACACATAAACACATATCACAAAACACATAAACACATATCACAAAACACATAAACACATAAACACATATCACAAAACACATAAACACAGAAACACATATCACAAAACACATAAACACATATCACAAAACACACACATATCACAAAACACATAAACACATATTCACAAAACACATAAACACAGAAACACATATCACAAAACACATAAACACATATCACAAAACACATAAACACATATCACAAAAACACAAAAACACAGAAACACATATCACAAAACACATAAACACAGAAACACATATCACAAAACACATAAACACATATCACAAAACACATATCACAAAACACATAAACACATAAACACATATCACAAAACACATAAACACAGAAACACATATCACAAAACACATAAACACATAAAACACATATCACAAAACACATAAACACAGAAACACATATCACAAAACACATAAACACATAAACACATATCACAAAACACATAAACACATATCACAAAACACATATCACAAAACACATAAACACATAAACACATATCACAAAACACATAAACACAGAAACACATATCACAAAACACATAAACACATATCACAAAACACATAAACACATATCACAAAACACATAAACACATATCACAAAACACAAAAACACATAAACACATATCACAAAACACATAAACACAGAAACACATATCACAAAACACATAAACACATATCACAAAACACATATCACAAAACACATAAACACATAAACACATATCACAAAACACATAAACACATATCACAAAACACAAACATATCACAAAACACATAACACACATATCACAAAACACATAAACACATATCACAAAACACACACATAAACACATAAACACATATCACAAAACACATAAACACAGAAACACATATCACAAAACACATAAACACATATCACAAAACACATAAACACATATCACAAAACACATAAACACATATCACAAAACACATAAACACAGAAACACATATCACAAAACACATAAACACACACACATAATCACAAAACACATAAACACATATCACAAAACACATAAACACATAAACACATATCACAAAACACATAAACACAGAAACACATATCACAAAACACATAAACACATATCACAAAACACATAAACACATAAACACATATCACAAAACACATAAACACATATCACAAAACACATAAACACAGAACATATCACAAAACACATAAACACAGAAACACATATCACAAAACACATAAAACACATAAACACATATCACAAACACATAACAAACACACACATATCACAAAACACACATAAACACATATCACAAAACACATAAACACATATCACAAAACACACATAAAAAACACAGAAACACATATCACAAAAACACATAAACACATATCACAAAACACATAAACACATATCACAAAACACATAAACACATAAAAACACATATCACAAAACACATAAACACAGATCACAAACACATATCACAAAACACATAAACACATAAAACATCACAAAACACATATCACAAAACACATATCACAGAAACACATATCACAAAACACATAAACACATATCACAAAAACATAAACACATATCACAAAACACATAAACACAGAAACACATATCACAAAACACATAAACACATATCACAAACACATAAACACACATATCACAAAACACATAAACACATATCACAAAAACACATAAACACATATCACAAAACACATAAACACAGAAACACATATCACAAAACACATAAACACATATCACAAAACACATATCACAAAACACATAAACACATATCACAAAACACATAAACACAGAAACACATAAACACATATCACAAAACACATAAACACAGAAACACATATCACAAAACACATAAACACATAAACACATATCACAAAACACATAAACACAGAAACACATATCACAAAACACATAAACACAGAAACACATATCACAAAACACATAAACACAGAAACACATATCACAAAACACATAAACACATATCACAAAACACATAAACACAGAAACACATATCACAAAAAAACACAGAAACACATATCACAAAAACACATAAACACATATCACAAAACACATAAACACATATCACAAAACACATAAACACAGAAACACATATCACAAAACACATAAACACATATCACAAAACACATAAACACATATCACAAAACACATAAACACATAAACACATATCACAAAACACATAAACACATATCACAAAACACATAAACACATAAACACATATCACAAAACACATAAACACAGAAACACATATCACAAAACACATATCACAAAACACAAAACACATATCACAAAACACATAAACACACAAGAAACACATATCACAAAACACATAAACACAGCATATCACAAAACACATAAACACAGAAACACATATCACAAAACACATAAACACATAAACACATATCACAAAACACATAAACACAGAAACACATATCACAAAACACACACATAAACACATATCACAAAACACAGAAACACATATCACAAAACACATAAACACAGAAACACATATCACAAAACACATAAACACATATCACAAAACACATAAACACATATCACAAAACACATAAACACACACATATCACAAAACACATAAACACATAAACACATATCACAAAACACATAAACACAGAAACACATATCACAAAACACATAAACACATATCACAAAACAACACATAAACACATATCACAAAACACATAAACACATATCACAAAACACATAAACACATATCACAAAACACATAAACACATATCACAAAACACATAAACACATAAACACATATCACAAAACACATAAACACACAAAACACACATATCACAAAACACATAAACACATAAACACATATCACAAAACACATAAAACATAAACACATATCACAAAACACATAAACATATCACAAAACACATAAACACATATCACAAAACACATAAACACAGAAACACATATCACAAAACATAAACACACATATCACAAAACACATAAACACATAAACACATATCAAAGCACACAAAACACAGGAAAAACACATATCACAAAACACATAAAACACATATCACAAAACACACATATCAAAAACACATAAACACATATCACAAAACACATAAACACAGAAACACATATCACAAAACACATAAACACATATCACAAAACACATAAACACAATATCACAAAACACATAAACACAATCACAAAACACATGAAAACACACACATAAACACATATCACAAAACACATATCACAAAACACATGAAACACATATCACAAAACACATTATCACAAAACACATAAACACATATCACAAAACACATTAAACACATATCCACATATCACAAAACACATACACATATCACACACAAAACACATAAAACACATAACATATCAGAAACACATATCACAAACACTATCACAAAACACATAAACACATTCACACATAAACACATATCACAAAACACATAAACACATATCACAAAACACACATATCACAAATAAACACATAACAAACACATATCACAAAACACATTAAACACATAACACAGAACACATATCACAAAACACATTAAACATAAACATATCACAAAACACAAAACACAGAAACACATATCACAAACACATAAACACACACATATCACAAAACACATAACATAAACAATATATCACAAAACACAGAAACACATATCACAAAACACATAACACATACACATAACACACATCACAAAACACATAAACACATAAACACATATCACAAAAACACAGAAACACATATCACAAAACACATAAACCACATATCACAAAACACATATCCAAAAACACATAACACATATCACAAAACACATAAACACATATCACAAAACACATAAACACAGAAACACATTAAACAAAACACATAAACATAAACAGAAACACATATCACACAAACACAGAAACACATATCACAAAACACATATCACAAAACACATAAACACATATCAAAACATAAACACAGAAAGCACATATCACAAAACACATAAACACATATCACAAAACACTTATCACAAAAACACATAAAAAACATAAACACAAAACACATAAACACATATCACAAAACAAGCATAAACACATATCACAAAACACATATCACAAAAACACAAACACATATCACAAAACACACAGAAACACATAAACATAAACACATTAAAACACATATCACAAACAACACACATAAAACACATAGCACAAAACACATAAACACATAACAAAACACATAAACACATATCACAAAAATTAACACATATCAAACACATAAACACATATCACAAAAACACATATCAACACAGAAAAACACACATATCACAAACACATAACACAGAAACACATATCACAAACACATAACACAGAAACACATATCACAAAACACATAAACACATATACAGAAACACATAATCACAAAACACATAACACAAAACACATATCACATAAACACAAAACATATCACAAAACACATAAACACATAAACACATCACAAAACACATAAACAGAAACAGAAACACATATCACAAAAAACACATATAAAACACATAAACACATTCACAAAACACATAAACACATAATCACAAAACACATAAACACATAAACACTATCACAAAACACATAAACACAGAAACTATATCACAAAACACATAAACACATAAATATCACAAAACACATAAACACATCAAACACATAACAAAAACACATATGAAACACATAAAACACAGAAACACATATCACAAACACATAAACACATATCACAAAACATAAACACATATCACAAAACACATAAACACATTAACACACACATATCACAAAACACATAAACACATATCAAATAACACATAAAACACATATCACAAAACACATAAACACAGAAACACATATCACACAAAAAAACACTACACATATCACAAAACACATAAACGTATCACAAAAAAACACATACCCACAATCACAAAAACACATAAACACATATCACAAAACACATCAATAAACACATATCACAAACAGAACACATATCATAAACAACATATCACACAACAGAACATATCAACACAAACCATAAACATATATCACAAAACACAAACACACACATAACAGAGCCATATATCACAAAAACACAGACACATTAACAAAATAAAACACATATCACAAAACACATTAACACATAAAACAGAAACACATATATCACAAAACAAAACACATTAAACACACAAAACACATAACACAAGAAACACATAACACATCAACAAATTAAACACTATCACAAACAAACACATAACACATATCACAAAACACATAAAAAACACAGGATAAACTCATATCACAAAACACAGAAACACATATCACAAAAACACAAACTCATAAACACATATCACAAAAACATTAACACATAAACACATAAAAAACACATCATAAACACGATATCACAAAACACAAATTCAACACACACATTAACACATAAACCAATATCACAAACTGACATTAACACATAAACACATATCACAAAACACATAACACACAAAACACATTAAACATGAACATATCACAAAAACACATGAACTCTAATAAACACATATCACAAAAACACATTAAACACAATCACAAAACACATTAAATAAACACATATCATCACACAATAAACACATAACAAAACACAAGGGTCATAACACATAACACACATCATACAAACACACATTAACACACACAAAACACATTACAATAAACACATATACAACACAACATGAACTCAGTCAAAACAAACACCATATCATAAACACGTAACAAGGGAACATAACACACAATATTACCAAACACATTTAAACACATAACACGTAAAAAACACATTAACACATAAAACACGATATCACAAAACATAAACATGGTAACACAGCTTAAACAGTAAACATATGCACAAACACATTAACACATAACACATATCACAGAAACCAAACACATAAACAGTCATAACACATGACACAGTAAACAGAAGACATTCTCAATAACGAATAAAAAACAAGGCATACACTATTGGAGCAAGGCACAACACGACACACGTCATAACCTACGACACATCACAACACAAGGTAACATTCATAACTTTCATATTTCAATAGTTGATAGTTCCCTACCGGCCACCCATGCCATCCATGCCACCCACCCATGCACCCGCCACGCCCCACCATGCCCACCCCACCATGCACCCCACCCATGCCACCCACCATGGCCCACCTCACCATGACATGCCACCAGTTGTTCATGCCCACCCATGCCCACCACGCAAGCCCACCCCCACCCACCCATGCCCCCCACCCACTGCCGACCACGTGCACCCCCATGCACCACCCATGCCCACCATGCCCCGCCACATGCCCACCCCGGATGCATGCATCCCCCACCATTGCACCCCCATGCCCACCCATGCACGCCCCACCCATGCCCACTCATGCCCACCTGCACCCCCACCCATTGCCCACCCAGAATGCCACCCATGGTCATGCACACCACCCATGCTGCCCATGCACATGCACCCGCACCCCAGCCTCACTCTCTCAATTGCCCACCATCATGCACCCCACCAGTAGTTCCACTTGTATATACTCAACACCTGCCCCCCCAAACACAATGTGCTTTGCAGGCTACGGACTCAACAAGATTATCCTCTAGAGAGCCTTCAACGCATCTGGCTACGAGTGAGTTTGTGTACACCATTGTTATCAATTCATTATAAAAAAAAAATATTATTATGTATTGGATAATTCGTCTGAGAGACACAGAGTACTTCAAGCGCGCGCTGGCGCGCTGCCATTTTTTGAACCCACTGTGCGCGTTTCGCGCAGTTTTGTGCAACCCTCTGTGGGCGCAGCAAGCAATGTATGCGCTTTTTTTGCATACAAAGCGCGGTTTTATTTTCAAGTGCGCTAATATGCGCTGGCCAATTTTGGTCAATGAAGTACCTGGAGAGCCGAGGACGTATGTGGATATGAGTAAGTTTGTTTACATTATTGTTATTAAATGATCATCGTTCAATAAGTATTATAAATTGTTATAAGTATAATTGAATCATCCATCTTGAGAGCCTGAACGCAACTGGCTACGAGTGACTTTGTTTAAATTATTGATATTCAACTACTATCTTTAAAGGAGTATCATTAAATCATTCGTCTACGAGTGACTTTGTTTAAAGTATTGATGTATAGTGGCTACGAGTGACTTTGTTTAAAGTATTAATATTCATCTACTATCTTTAAAGGAGTATCATTAAATCATTCGTCCAGAGAGCCTACATGCATCTGGCTACGATTAAGTTTGTTTCCATTATTGTTAGCAATTCATTATCATTAAATAATCATTATTATTATTATTGGATTATTCGTCTAGAGAGTTAAATTAAATTAATAAAAACAACAAATTAGTATCATTAAACGATTAATTAAATCATAATTAGTATTATTGGATTATTTGTCTAGAGAATCAGAGTAAAATAATAAAAACCGGAAAACATTAAATTAGTATCAATAAATAATAATAATTATTATTATTGGATTATTCGTCTAGAGAATCATATTAAATCAATTCAAACCATTAAATTAGTATCGCAATATAATCATTAATATAATTGGATTATTCGTCTAGATAGTTAAATTAAATTAATTAAAACATTCAATCATTATCATTAAATATTAATTAGTATTATTGGATTATTCGTCTAGAGAATCAGATTAAATTAATTAAAAACATTAAATTAGTATCATAATATAATCATTAGTATTATTGAAGTATTCGTCTAGAGAGTTAAATTAAATTTATTAAAAACATTAAATTATTATCATTAAATAATAATTAGTATTATTGAATTCTTCGTCTAGAGAATCAGATTAAATTAATTAAAAACATTAAATTAGTATCATAATATAATCATATGTATTATTGGAGTATTCGTCTAGAGAGTTAAATTAAATTTATTAAAAACATTAAATTATTATCATTAAATAATAATTAGTATTATTGAATTCTTCGTCTAGAGAATCATATTAAATGAATTAAAAACATTAAATTAGTATCATAATATAATAATATGTATTATTGGATTATTCGTATAGAGAGTTAAATTGAATTTATTGAAAACATTAGATTAGTATCATTAAATAATAATTAGCAGTATTGAATTCTTCGTCTAGAGAGCCAGGTCGCATCTGGCTATGGGTGAGTTTGTTTAGATTATTGTTATCAACTAATTATCATTAAATTAGTATCATTAAATTATTATTAGTACTATTATCGAATTATTTGTCTAGAGAGCCAGGACGCATCTGTCTATGAGTAAGTGTGATAAATAATTAGGGTTGGGCAGACGTATGAACGTAAACTCATACGTTTGTAAGCTCATACGTATATATACGCCGTATGTTTTTTCTCGAAACGTATGAGTATAAACGTATTAAAAACGTATGAGTTGTACTTAGAAAAGTTCCCGGCACTTAACTTTTATGGTTTTCATTAAATTCATCATTTAGATAGCTCGTCAGAAAGCTGTTGACCTCCTCTATCACAATATGCAATACAATTGATCTTCCACACATATCATTTTGTTTAAATGTGGCCTACAGTTTGATTTAGATAGCAAGGATGGCACATATATCAGAGCGCCACCTAGCCTTCCGTTCCACAAGCTGTGCTCCTACGTGGGCTTGGAAGGTTTGATGGTGCAAGCCTAGTGCAATGTGAAGATGATGGACAATATTACAGTATAGTTATATACGTATATTATTATAACCTGTGGCTGACTCACAGATCTGCCCAGACGCTGCTGCACACTTGGTCTGAAACCTGTAGCTGACCCACAGAGCTGCCTAAAAGCTGCAGCATGCTTGGTCTGAAACCAATAGCTGACCTAGGGAGCTGCGTATACACAATAATGTGAACATGGACAATATTAATATATTATTGGCAATGCATGGATCCCTTAGATTGGCACCGCGCTTCTTGGTCGACACGCTTTCTGGCCGTGATTTCTATTTCTGAGGTTTGGACAACCTAAAATTGCCAGAATGTTTTTTTGAGAGTTGATATGCGAAGCCAATGAAATTAGCAACGCGGCAATAACTTAAAACCCATGTAAAAGCATTTTCCCAAGAAGTGCAATAATTACTCATACGTTTTTATACGTTTATATGCATACGTTTATACGGCATTTAAAATGAAAATATACGTTTGCTTCCCAACCCTACAAATAATAGTTGTTAAATCATTACCATTCAAGTATTATTATTAAAGTAGTATCATTAAATTATCCATCTTTGGTGCCTGAACACATCTGGCTACGTGTAAGTTTGTTCACATTAATATTATTAATTAATTAATAATCATTAAATTAGTGTTATTGAATTTTTATTATATAAATGATTGGTTTTTTTATCTAGAGAGATTTAGAGACCCAGGACGAACCTGGCAGCGAGCGGATTTGAGAAGGCAAAATCTTCAAGGCAGTGTAATTTTGCAGCGCTACTTTTTGTCGGAGTCCCCCCTCCTGGGGGGCAGGAACCCCCATATTCACCGCGTTGTCCGTCTGTGCGTCCGACCGACAGACCAAAAAAATTAAGCCTGAAACATCAGCCAACCGTCTCATTACTATCTGGCTTCGGTCAGCTCCAGTCTGTTCCCACCTGACGTTCTGTTGCCAACATTCTATGCCAATGATCTGCATAGGACTTGTTTGCTGAGTTTGTGTAACTCTCTCTCTCTCTCTCTCTCTCACACACACACACACACACACACACACACACACACACACACGATTTTTGAAGACTAAGTGCTGTTGTGTGAAGATCTTGCATTGCCTTGTTCGTTAAACCTCGCAACATGTTTGTATTGCACCTTGCATTGTACTGTTTGCACACCCTCGCATTACCCACCCCCAAACCAAAACCCACCCCCAATCCCCATCCCACCACAGGTTGTGTGCACCTTCAGCCTTCTTGATCCACTGTGCCTGCGCAGCCACTGAGGTTACAAAGATGGTAATCGACCCCCAACCCAAACCCATCGCCAAACCCAAACACCCAACCATCCCCAAACTCCCAACCAACCCAAACCCACCCCCAATCCCCATCCCCAAACACCCATCCAACCCAAATCCACCCCCAATCCCCATCCCACCCCAGGTTCCGCGTGCACCCATCAGCCTTCCTGATCCACCGTGCCCACGCAGCCACTGAGGTTAAGAAGATAACACTCAAAGCAAACCTGTCGGTAGCCAGCCCCAAACTCTCAACCAACACAAACCCAAACCCACCCCCAACCCCAGACTCCCAACGAACACAAACCCCAACCTCCTAACCAACCCAAACCCACCCCCAATCCCCATCCCATCGCAGGTTCTGTGTGCACCCTTCAGCCTTCTTGATCCACCATGCCCAGACAGCGAATGAGGTAAATAAGATGGTACTCAAACCCCATCCCCCAACTCCCATCTAACCCCATCCCCAAACTCCCCCCCCCCCACCCCCACCCCAATCCCCATCCCATCGCAGGTTCCGTGTGCACCCTTCAGCCTTCCTGATCCACCGTGCCCACGCAGCCACCGAGGTAAAGAAGATGGTACTCAAAGCAAAGCTGTCCGCAGCCAGCCCAGCAGAGTTTAACTCGTCAAACTCACATCCAGCCAAGAAGAAGTTTATCAGTGTGTTACAACGCTTTGGAGATCCAGTGGCCACCTACGCATACATCACAGGCCTTGGCGAGCGGGTAAGTGTTTATATCAACTTTATCAGTGCGTTACATCGCTTAACTGGTCGAAGGCACCCACCTCAAAACCCAACTAATCTAAGACACCCACCCAAAACACCTAATCACCCTAAGACACCCAACCAAGACGCCCAACAAACCTAAGACACCCAACCACCCAAGAAGAAGTTTATCAGTGGGTTGCAAGGCTTTGGAGATCCTGTGGCAACCTACGCAGACATCAATAGCCTTGGCGAGCGGGTAAGTGGATAGATCAACTTTAATTTGTGTTTGGCAAGCGGGTTAGTGGCTAGAAGAAGTTTATCAGTGGGTTGTCACGCTTTGGAGGTCCAGTGGCAACCTACGCATACCTCAATGGCCTTGGTGAGCGGGTAAGTGGATAGATCAACTTTAATTTGGGTTTGGCGAGTGGGTTAGTGGCTAGAAAAAGTTTAGCAGTGTGTTGTCACGCTTTGGAGATCCAGTGGCAACCTACGCATACATCAATGGCCTTGGCGAGCGGGTAAGTGGCTAGACCAATGTTATCAGTGTGTTCCAGATATTTGGCGGTCCTGTGGCGATCTACGCATACATAACGGGCCTTGGCAAGCGGGTAAGTGGCTAGATCAACGAAAACACTGCCGATAGAGATGAAAAGAAAAACGCATCAGCGGTTAACTTGTCTAAGACACCCACACAAGACAACCAACCACCCTAAGACACCCACACAAGACAACCAACCACCCTAAGACACCCACACAAGACAACCAACCCTAAGACACCCACACAAGACAACCAAGACCACCCTAAGACACCCACACAAGACAACCAACCACCCTAAGACAACACAAGACAACCAACCACCTAAGACACCACACAAGACAACCAACCACCCTAAGACACCCACACAAGACAACCAACCACCCTAAGACACCCACACAAGACAACCAACCACCCTAAGACACCCACACAAGACAACCAACCACCCTAAGACACCCACACAAGACAACCAACCCACCCTAAGACACCCACACAAGACAACCAACCACCCTAAGACACCCACACAAGACAACCAACCACCCTAAGACACCCACACAAGACAACCAACCACCCTAAGACACCCACACAAGACAACCAAACCACCCTAAGACACCCACACAAGACAACCAACCACCTAAGACACCCACACAAGACAACCAACCACCCTAAGACACCCACACAAGACAACCAACCACCCTAAGACACCCACACAAGACAACCAACCACCCTAAGACACCCACACAAGACAACCAACCACCCTAAGACACCCACACAAGACAACCAACCACCCTAAGACACCCACACAAGACAACCAACCACCCTAAGACACCAACACAAGACAACCAACCACCCTAAGACACCAACACAAGACAACCAACCACCCTAAGACACCCACACAAGACAACCAAGCACCCTAAGACACCCACACAAGACAACCAACCACCTTAAGACACCCACACAAGACAACCAACCACCCTAAGACACCCACACAAGACAACCAACCACCCATTTGTATTTTTTACGAAAGCAACCAACATTGTTTCGTACGTCGACACACTGTTTGAAACACTTTTGAAGTGTGGTCTATTTCCTGCACACAGGTGCGTCAAGATGTGATTGAGGGAACCTACGCCGCAATAGTAGCCTCACATTTATATTTTGTATTTTTTACGAAAGCTACCAACATTGTTTTGTACGTCGACACACTGTTTGAAACACTTTTGAAGTGTGTGCTTTTTCCTGTGCCCAGGTGTGCCGAGAGATGGTATAGGGAACCAACGCCGCAATAGTAGACTGACACTTATATTTTTTTTTTTTTACGAAAGCAACCAACATTGTTTCGTACGTCGACACACACTTTGTGAAACACTTTTGAAGTGTGTGCTTTTTCCTGTGCCCAGGTGTGCCGAGAGATGGTATAGGGAACCAACGCCGCAATAGTAGACTCACACTTATATTTTTTATTTTTTACGAAAGCAACCAACATTGTTTTCCGTACGTCGACACACACATTGTGAAACACTTTTGAAGTGTGTGCTTTTTCCTGTGCCCAGGTGTGCCGAGAGATGGTATAGGGAACCAACGCCGCAATAGTAGACTCACACTTATATTTTTTATTTTTTACGAAAGCAACCAACATTGTTTTCCGTAAGTCGACACACACTTTGTGAAACACTTTTGAAGTGTGTGCTTTTTCCTGTGCCCAGGTGTGCCGAGAGATGGTATAGGGAACCAACGCCGCAATAGTAGACTCACACTTATATTTTGTATTTTTTACGAAAGCAACCAACATTGTTTCGTACGTCGACACACACTTTGTGAAACACTTTTGAAGTGTGTGCTTTTTCCTGTGCCCAGGTGTGCCGAGAGATGGTGTAGGGAACCAACGCCGCAATAGTAGCCTCACATTTATATTTTGTATTTTTTACGAAAGCAACCAACATTGTTTCGTACGTCGACACGCTGTTTGAAACACTTATGAAGTGTGTGCTTTTTCCTGTGCCCAGGTGTGCCGAGAGATGGTGCAGGGAAGCTACGCGGCAATAGTAGACTCACACGTATATTTTGTATTTTACGAAAGCAACCAACATTGTTTTCCGTAAGTCGACACACTTTTTGAAACACTTTTTAAGTGTGTGCTTTTTCCTGTACACAGGTGCGTCAAGAGATGACTGAGGGAACCTACGCCGCAACTGTGGATAAGGTTATTAGAGTGTGCACAGAAGAGCTTAGCTGGTGGGCTGGTCAAGTGACAAAAATTGCCTAGTCTGGTATTGAGTACATGGTCAAGTGACCAAGATTGCCTGGGTCACATGGCGCATCGCCAATCTTGCATAGATTACCTGGCGTGTCAGCACCTTCCGGCGTCCGCTACTGTGAACGCGGCTATCAGAGCGTGTGCAGAAGAGCTTAGCTGGTGGGCTGTTAAAATGACAAAAATTGCCTAGTCTGGATTTAATTGCATGTTCAAGTGACCAAGAGTGCCTGGGTTACATGGCCTATCATCAAGCTTGAATAGATTACCTGGCGTGTCAGCACCTTCAGGCGTACGCAACTGCGGACACAGCTGTTAGAGTGTGAACAGAAGAACTTAGCTGGCGGGCTGGTCAAGTGACCAAAATTGCCTAGTCGGGGTTGAATTGCATGGTCAAGTGACCAAGATAGTCTAGGATGCCTTTGATTACCTGGTCTATCAACATTCAGGCTGCCCGGAAGCAGCAGCAGCATCGGCACCCTCAACTGGGCTACCAAGATAGCCTAGGATGCCTTTGATTACCTGGTCTATCAACATTCAGGCTGCCCCGCACCAGCAGCAGCAGAATTGGCCCCCTCAAATGGGCTGACAAGATTACCTAGGTTGTGCTCGATAACATAGCCTTTCAACATTCAGCCTGCTCGAAACCAGCAGCAGCAACATTGGCACCAGCAGCTGGGCTGCCAGGATTGCCTAGGTTGCCTTTCATTACCTGGTCTATCAATCTCCAGGCTGCCTGGCACCACCAGCAGCTGCAGCATTGGCACCATCAACTGGGCTACCAAGATTGCCTAAGTTGCCTTTGATTACCTGGTCTATCAATCTCCAGGCTGCCTGGCACCACCAGCAGCTGCAGCATTGGCACCATCAACTGGGCTACCAAGATTGCCTAAGTTGCCTTTGATTACCTGGTCTATCAATCTCCAGGCTGCCTGGCACCACCAGCAGCTGCAGCATTGGCACCATCAACTGGGCTACCAAGATTGCCTAAGTTGCCTTTGATTACCTGGTCTATCAATCCCCAGGCTGCCTGGCACCACCAGCAGCACCACCAGCAGCATTGGCACCATCAACTGGGCTACCAAGATTGCCTAAGTTGCCTTTGATTACCTGGTCTATCAATCTCCAGGCTGCCTGGCACCAGCACCAGCACCACCAGCAGCATTGGCACCATCAACTGGGCTACCAAGATTACCTAGGTTGCCTTTGATTACCTGGTCTATCAATCTCCAGGCTTCCTAGCACCAGCAGCAGCTGCAGCATCGGCACCCTCAAATGGGCTACCTAGATTGCCTAGTTTGCGTTTGGTTACATGGTCATCCAACATTAAGGCTGCCCGGCACCAGCAGCAGCAGCATATAATACAGGCACTATGTATAGCATGCAAACAGCAGCATACAATACAGGCACAGGCACATATAATACAGCGCATGCAGCAGCATGTTATACACGCACTATGTATAGCCTGCATACACAGCATACAATACAATCACAGGCACATATAATACAGCGCACGTATCAGCATATAATACAGGCACTATCTATAGACTGCATACAGCAGCATACAATACAGGCACAGGCACATATAATACTGTGCATGCAGCAGCATGTAATACAGGCACTATGTATAGCATGCATGTGTGCGTGCCAATGCAGGCACTATGTATAGCATGCATGTGTGCGTGCCAATACAGGCACTATGTATAGCATGCATGTGTGCGTGCCAATGCAGGCACTAGTATCTGTAGGAATGGCAACGCCATTCGAACTCAATCCTCGTTATCGCTGGTTCGTGTGAGGAGACCCTCCTCCTGGGATGAAACACATTTCACAACTTAAATAAACAAACGCTGTGTTTCTCCTGCCTGCTCAACTCTGTGTTTTCCGTGTATTATTTTCTGTCCTGGGGGGGGGGGGGGGGGGGGGGGGCACTTTTTAATAGCGACGCGTCGCAAATTGAGCATGAAGTCGATGCATCCCCAGTGCGACGCTCGGCCCCCCCGTTGAGATTGATGCGCGGAGCCTGGGGGGTATGGTGCATAGCTTTTCTTTTCAGCAACGAGCTTCAGTGTCTAGGCAGCTCCACTGCCTGCCTCTCCAGCAGTCTGCTACACCTGTCCGCTGACATTATCAGTATTCTACACTTGCTGAAATCTCAGCGCATAGCCCAGTGGATGCGTCAGGGAGTTGCCTAGAAGCTGCTGCTTGTAGCTGAAAAGAAAAGTGCTGGTTTGGTGGGGCATTTCTGACTAGTTTAGCCAGTCATATGCAGAGAGGCATCGTCGAAAGAAGAAAAAAGGGGGTTTGGGGGGGGGGGGGGGGGGGGGGTCTAACCTGCGGATGCGGGTTTTTCTTTTTAGTACGCGCTTTATAGTACCCTGATATGTACCGCTTGTGATATCTCAACTTTTTTTCTTATCAGGAGGTGTGACTTTGAGGGAGCCAGCCCGTTTGCTTACACTGGGGCCAAGCACCAACACCTGATACAAAATTGCCTTGTTTATATTAGTTATATCAGCTTCAAGGTGCACTAGGTTGCGTTAGGGAGCTGCCTAGAAGCTGCTGCCCATAGCTGGAAAAAAAGCATTGGAACTGGTGTTTTCAGTCAGCACTACCAACTTCCGGTCCTTTTATTTTAAGCGGTCGTTGTTTATTTTAAGTGAAAGGGTTTCTCCTATATACCATCGTAATGTTCTCCTATATACCATCGTAGTTTCTCCTATAAACCATCGATATATTCTCCTATGTACCATCGTAGTACGTGCGCATGTTTCAGTTTAAGCGTAGCCAAGTAGTAGTAGTAATAGTAGTAGTAAAAATTGAACTTGGTTACATAGCTTCAGCAAGCAATTTGGCTGCTTGCCGTCTTGCATTAAAAACAAAATCCAGGAAAATGTAAAAAGGTGAAATATAGTAGTATATAATGTACATCCACGTATTAGCCAGTGTAGGCTCGGGCTGGATTGTAACCAGGTTTGTTCAGGACGCTGCGTCCTCCGAAGCAGACGCAACGCTGAAGAGTCTGTTGCGTCTCAGGGCACAACGTGGGGAGGGTCCGTTGACCCAAAGCAAGGGTCCGTTGCGTCGCAGGACGCAGGCTATACAATTGGTTGCGTCTCAGGCAGCAGAGCTGGGGGTCCTCCTGTAGTACCCTGATTGTGACATGATATTTTAGCCAACTATGAGCTGCTCAACGTCGTACAATGCCGAGAGGTTTTAGGCGGCATACACTCATGCTCACAGTCAGCTTGAAGAGATGAGGGCAGAACTCGAATTTGAATTTGGATTGTTACATGATTTGTTAGCCAACTATGAGCTGCTCAACGTCTTACAATGCCGAGTCCCCCCGTGTGTCCCACACCAGGGAGCCGACTAAGCGGATTAGATAGTTGATGGACGTGTAGTAGTATGTATGTTCCAGGTATATTCCATGTATAGTATAGTCCAGGGGAAGGCTGGAGGGACTTGCCCAACCGTGACAGGAAGGACTAAAAAGAAAACAACATTGATGAACTGAACCCAAACAATCGTTTTACCAACGGGGGCCTTGAGTTTGTGCTACAAAATAATAGTCTACCGTTTTTTGTTTGAAGTTGTGAAAGGACTTTCACCCCAGGAGGTAGGTCTCCCGATACAAACCAGCGACACCGAGCATTCAGTTTGTATGGCGTTGCATGGTAAGATGCATATCCATGTATGAAGAGGTGTGGGCTTTCCTGCAGACGTAGCTTCAGCGGGTTGGTTGCGTCGCAGGATGCAGGCTATGAGTCAGTTGCGTCTCAGGCCGCAGGCTATGAAAATGGTTGCGTGTCAGGACGCCGCCTGTATAAATGGTTGCATCTAAGTGGCAGAGCTGGGGGTCCTCCTGAACAACCCTGGTGTAGTAATATATGATGCCTATTTGCTGGTTCGACCCCCTTCGAGGTCACCTGGGCCCACCCGGAGGGTCGTCGACCGGCATGGTCACTGGACTCTAGAGGTGATGTAAGCCCGTCCATCGCATACTTACGAGCCGGTTCCCTTAACCCCACGTCCTTAGAAGTGTCATTGAGACATATCTTGGAAGTTAAGATTTATGTATTTACTTATGTATGATGCGTCTAGCTGTCTGAGGAGCTGTAGGCTTGTCTATGGTAAACAATTGCCTGCTCAGAACAATGTAACCCGTCTGGTTTGGTTCGACGTATCCCACGCCCGTTTGGTTCGTTTTGATAGCTACTACTTGTTATTTGTTTTGACAACATGGTCTGTCAGCCTTTGGGCAGCTTACCGACTCACCGTATGCTGGCGGGGGGAAATGGGTCGCATACCGTAAACACTGCTACGCCACACTTCCAAGTACTGAGTGTACCGTACTACCGTAATCACACCGTTGGCGGTCGCTCCTACAACTGCTACTACCACACCCAGTGCGGGGGCTATCGTCGTACCTACAGCCAAGTTTATGAGGATGGGACCAAAAGCGATTTGTTCGCGTTTCCTTTTTCCTGGCAATACTTTTTTACTACCAAAGACGGCGCGCCGCCAAATTGTTGGCTGAAGCTATGTACCGTAATCAAGTCCAAGTTCTTGTATCATAGGGAGTTGAGGTTCTAGGCGCCATACACTGATATCCACAACTCACAAGTTTACAACCAGCTTCGGGACTCGGGAGACGAGGACCTGACTCAAAGGAGATCGTTTAATCGGTACCTACTCTGCAAATCGATGCCGAGACAGGAGAACACTGCAAAACATGAGGGTGTAGATCTGGTCTAGATGGGATTTTGTTTTTGAAGTTGTCAAAGGATTTTCATCCCTGGAGGTGGGTCTCCCTGCACAAACAAGCGACACCAAAAAAAGAAGTAGCTTGGACCTCTGGATACATCCATGCATGCAATAGGTAATTTGGGGAGGGGGTGCATTGTGTACTATAAGGGAATTGTGGCATGCCCCAAACACCCATGTTACTTCACCAGCCCAATGAAAAAAATCACCAACTGCTTTATATCTTCCTTGCCAAGGCTTCTTACAATATGATGGGGCATGCAAAAGAATTCATCACACAAGCACTCATGCTGGATAGTACATGTGTGGTTCAAGAATGGTACTAGCCTGATTCATGTTTTAGACAAATCCAAAGACTTTTGAACAAGCCTACAGGGAGTCAAAGAAGGGCACATATGTAGGGAACGGCAAATCATATGATATTGACCAAAGGCATGTATGATATCATACAAATTGCATCGTATGATATTGTATATAAATGGTAACTTAAGCCTCGTCAAACTGCCGGCATTATATGATATCATATGATATCGTATGATGACATGATATCATATTGCCTATCCCTACACATATGGAGTCCTGGAGGCACCAAGACAACGTAAACGACATCATCACCATCTTAGTCGTCGTCATCATCAACATCATCATCACCATCTTTGTTGTCGTCATCATCAACATCATCACCATCTTTGTTGTCGTCATCATCATCAACATCATCACCACCATCATCACCATCTTTGTCGTCGTCATCATCAACATCATCATCAATAATAGCTGAATAACCACCAGAGAACTGCCACCCATCATCTTCAGAGGAGACTTGAAATGAAAGTATGAAGCCAGATGACTGCCACCGAAGACGCCGAGCAGCCAAATTGACAAGCCACACCAACTGCCATTGGCCAAACCCCAAATTGCCACCGAAGACGCCGAGCAGCCAAATTGACAAGCCACGCCAACTGCCATTTGCCAAACCCCAAATTGTCACCGAAGACGCCGAGCAGCCAAATTGACAAGCCACGCCAACTACCATTGGCCTAACCCCAAAACTGCCACCGAAGACGCCGAGCAGCCAAATTGACAAGCCACGCCGACTACCAGTGGCCAAAAAAACTGCCACCGAAGACGCCGAGCAGCCAAGTAAACAAGCCACGCCAACTGCCATTGGCCCAAACCCCAAACTGCCACCGAAGACGCCGAGCAGCCAAATAGACAAGCCACGCCAACTGCCATTGGCCCAAACCCCTAACTGCCACCGAAGACGACGAGCGGCCAAATTGCTGGCTGAAGCTATGAAACCAAGTTGAAGTTCAAGGTCAAGAAGACTACCACACCGCACTCCCCGTTTGATTAATGGCTCATTGGCAGAGCTCCTAGAACGACGTAGGTGCTGGGTTCGAATCCCCACGGGTGCGCTGAAGTGTCCACGGTTGCTGGCCTCCCCATTCTCCCAGTTTGCATGGGCGGGATGCTGTGAGGCATCTAGCAACATACATACACTTTCAGTGTGGCTATCCTCATATGCAAACACAAGGACCTCCCCATTCTCTCAGTTTGCATGGGCGGGATGCTGTGGGGCATCCAGCAACATGCACACTATTTCAACGAAGAGTAGCTAGCAGGCAGCTGTATGTGGGCTATCCAAGCAACACGACACAAGAGCATACACACATCTCAACAGTCTGCATGGGCAGCGAGTTGCGGGGTATCCAGCAACACGCATGCTATTTCTACGTAGCCATAGCAGGCAGCATGCACAAGAGCATATCCATATGAACAGTCTGCATGAGCGGGATGTTGTGGGGCATCCAGCAACATGCGTACAAGTTCAGTGTGGCTATCCTCATCAGCATACACAAGGGCTTTCCCATTATCTCAGTTTGCATGGGCGGGATACTGTGGGGCATCCAGCAACATGCGCGCCATTTCAATCTAGCTGTAGCAGGCACAAGAGTATATCCATCTGAACGGTCTGCATGGGCGGCGTGTTGGATTGCGGGGCATCAAGCAACATTGCATACGTACAAGTTCAGCGTGGCTATCCTTTTTGGCATACACAAGAGCTCCCCCTTTCTCTCAGTTTGCATGGGCAGGATACTGTGGGGCATCCAGCAACATGCACACTATTTCAACGTAGCCATAGCTAGCAGGCAGCATGCACAAGAGCATATCCATCTGAACAGTCTGAATGGGCGGGATGCATTGGAGCATCCATCAACATACGTACACTTCCAGTGTGGCTATCCTCATCGGAAGGGCCTCCCCATGCTCCTAGTTTGCATGGGTGGGATACTGTAGGGCATCTAGCAACATGCATACACTTTCAATGTGGCTATCCTCCTCAGAAGACACAAGGGCCTCCCCATTCTCTCAGTTTGCATGGGCGGGATGCTGAGGGGCATCCAGCAACATACGTACAATTTCAGTGTGGCTATCCTCCACAGAAGACACAAGGGCCTCCCCATTCTCTCTGTTTGCATGGGCGGGATACTGTGGGGCGTCCAGCAAGTGGACATGCACTTTCAGTGTGGATATCTTCATCAGAAGACACAAGGGCCTCCCCATTCTCTCTGTTTGATGCTGTGGGGCATCCAGCAACATGCGCGCTATCTCAAGGTAGCAGTAGCAGGCAGCATGCTCAAGAGCATATCCATATGAACAGTCTGCATGGGCGGCGTGTTGGATTGCGGGGCATCAAGCAACATTGCATACGTACAAGTTCAGTGCGGCTATCCTCATCAGCATACACAAGAGCTTCCCCATTATCTCAGTTTGCATGGGCGGGATACTGTGGGGCATCCAGCAACATACTCGCCATTTCAATGTAGCCATAGCAGGCAGCAGGCACAAGAGCATATCCACGTCAACAGTCTGCATGGGCAGCGTGTTGCGGGGCATCAAGCAACATGTGTACTACAGTGTTGTTCAGGACGCAGCGTCCTGCGTCGCAGCACAATGTTGAAGGGTCCGTTCAGCCTGAGACGCAACATGCAGAGATGCAGCTTCAGTGGGTAGGTTGCATCGCAGGTCGCAGGCTATAGGTCGATTGAGTCGGTTGAGTGGGTTGGTTGCATCGCAGGACGCAGACTGTAAACTTGGTTGTGTCTCAGGACGCAGAGCTGTGGGTCCTCTTGAACAACCCTGGCATACTACCCCACAATGGCCAAACCTGTTAACTAGAACGGATCCATCCTGAGAGTCAGCATGTGCACTATCTCAATGTGGCCTTGCGCTGCAGCTTGCTTGAGGGCCTCCCCATCCTGCCAGTCAGCATGGGCGGAATACTGTGGGGAATTCAGCAACATGCGCACTACATCAACGTGGCCATTTCCTGCTGCCCTCAAGAGGACCTCCCCATGCCGCCAGTCAGCATGGGCGGGATAATGTGGGGCGTCCAGCATCACACACACTATTTCAATGTGGCCATTCCCCGCTGCCATCAAGAGGACCTCCCCATCCTGGCATTCATGGGCGGGGTACTGTGGGGCGTTTAGCAACATGCGCACTATTTCAAGGTGGCCATTCTCTGCTGCCAGCTCAAGGGCCACCCCATCCTGCCAGCCAGCATGGGCGGGATGCTGTGGGGCATCCAGCAACACGCGTACTACATCAACGTGGCCATTCCCCACTGCCCTCAAGAGGACCTCTCCATCCTGGCAGTCAGCATGGGCGGGATACTGTGGGGCATACAGCAACATACGCACTATTTCAATGTAGCCCTTATCTACTGCTAGCATAAGGGCCTCCCCACCCTGGCAGTCAGCATGGGCGGGATGCTGTGGGGCGTCCAGCAATACGCGCACTACATCAGCATGTCCTCTCTCTGATGCGATCATTAATGCTGTACTACTTTGACAGTCAGCCTGGGCAGCATGGTGTGGGGCATCCAGCAGTATGCGCACTACATCAGCGTGGCCTCCCCCTGCTGCTTTGATTAGTGCAGCACCGTATTTAATGTCAGCCTGGGCGGCATGCTGCGGTGCGTGCAGCAGCATGAGCACAATCTCACTGAGGCCACGAGATGCTGCATCTAAAAGGGCCTGTCCGTGACAGCAATCGGCATGGGCGGCATGCTGTGGGGCATCAAGCAACATACGGACCACCTCACTGTTGCCCATTTGTATGGCTCTTATAAGGGCCTGTCCCTCAAGGCAGTCAGCGCGGGCGGCATGCTGTGGTGCGTCCAGCAGCATGCGTACTATTTCTGTGGCGTTACATGTTATAGCCTGCACAAGAGCCAGCCCATCTTGACAGTCAGCACGGGCAGCATGTTGTGGTGCCTCCAGCAACAAGCGCACTGTATCAGTCATGCCACCAAATGCTGCATCCACTAGAGCCTGCCCATCTCTAGAGTCAGCATGGGCAGCATGCTGCCGGGCTTCTAGTAAAAGGCGCATTACCTCACAGTGGCCGTTCCGGGCCGCCTGCAAAACAGCCATACCTTGTTGAGTGTCCGCTTGGGCGGCATGCTCTGGGGAGTCCAACAACAAGCCCACTATCTCACTGTGGCCATTCTCGGCCGCATGCATAAGTGCCTGCCCATACCGGCTACGTGCACGGGCGCCATACCTTGGGGCAGTAAGCAGAAGCCTAGCAAGGTCTGTCTTTCCATATGTAGCTGCTAGCACCAAGGCCCGGTTCGCTTCATCAAATGATGCGGGTCTCGAGGCCAGCCAAGTAGCAGCATCGAGCTTGCCTTTCCCTAGGGCAAGAGCGAGGGCATCGGGCATATGGCCATTACGCCTGTGGAGCAAGATCGGGCCAAGGTTTTGAGAGACGATCGTTTGCCAGGTGCGACAAACAGCGGTTATTGTGCTGATGCGGGATTGCAGTTGAAGGGCACGCAAGACAATATCAGTCACTGCATCTTCAGGAAGAAGTGCAAACGCAAACATGTCGCAGCAATGCGGAATTCAATCTTGAGGTCACAACAGACTACTAAGAGTGGCTATGCGTCAAGAGTATGAGCATGGGAAGAAAAACATAGTTGGCACGCACGCGCACGTGGCCGAGGGGAGGGTATGCGTACGCGTACGGGGGCGGAGGGAGAGCCGGGGCGGCGGGGGGGCGGCGGGGGGGCGCGGCGGCGGTGACTGACTGACTGGATGACTGCCAACGAAATCGTAGACTCGCTATAATCAAGAGTCTGCCGTGGCCAAAGAAAGGTGCTGGGGTCCAAGCTTATACACTAGCTGGCCGGAGTACGTGAATGAGAACGGTCTGGTTCTACAACCTCGACAGTTAGACTATTTGACTTAACTTTTTTCACGCGATTGGGTTTCGGGCCTGGTCAACGATCAAGCCAAGTTGCTACGAGCAGCTTACTGTGTATGCACGTGGCGGGCTTGCGTGAATCTTTGGCATCGGACTAGTGACCCGATACCATACTTGCGTTCTCATTTGCTGCTGATAAAACCGAAACGGCAGAAACAAGTTCTACGCAGCGTCGCATGCGACGTTACAAAATTGGCGGAGAGGTGTTCGCGACCCTCTGTTCGCGACGGTGCGACAGGTGGCTACGGAAGCGAGTTGGCCAACCCAATGCCTTCCGACCCACGCTCGCCCACGCTACAGGCATCCACCACACCACCCCGACACACACACCCGCCCCCGCCCAGCCCCCCGGCCCAGCCCAGACCTGAACAGCACATACCTCCCAGCCCAAACATGCAACACCTTGGGATTTTCTTCCAGGCAGGCACTTGCAGCATGCGATTTGCAGCATGCAATCTAAACTTTAAACTGCATTGCAGCATGCAAGAAGTTTGAAGTCATTGTGGTGCGAGATCCCTAAACTAGCGATGTCTTGAGACTTAGTGTCTCACACTTGCATCCTGTACGTATGAGTGTGACGTAGTACTCTTCATCTGAGTCTTCGTACTATAATATTTACCCCACCCCATGTAGATGATGACCTGTAGCTGTTCGTATACAATAACGATAATCAGTATGGAGAAGCAAAACGCTCCATAAATGAATGAGACATGACAGCGTGACAGATCAGCATGACCGATACATTTTAGTGTGTGATGTGATTTTTTCACGTATACATTTTCCTTTTTTACTGCCCAAACTGCATATTTTAGTGTGCCGGCATTTAAACCCTGGCTTGAGAGGATCAACACCAGGGTTGTTCAGGGCTTTTTTCTTCTGTATTTTTGTTGTTCAGAAAAAGAGGGGGGGACTCCAAAATCTGTGTCTGCGACACAATTCAATGTTACACCTGGGCATCGGGCGCTCGATTTAAAACGTTTCTACCTTCCCAAATGTTACACCTAAGCATATTTCAGCCCGATTCTAAAAGTACATGCCCAAATCCATATGCATTGCACCGTGTGTGTGCGTGTGTGTGTGGTGCTGGGACATTCCACTTCTGATCCCAGCGACACTGCGAGTAATACCTGCATGTGTATCCCTCCGCACCAGGGTATGACATTTTGTCAAATTGGTCAGCGCTTAAAGCGCACAAACGTCAAATTGGCCAGCGCTTTCTAGTGCGAAAGGTGCAAAAACTCCGCGCTGCGCCCACAGGGGGTCGAAAAAACTGCGCGAAACGCGCAACAGGGCTTCAAATGCGTGCACGAAATCGCGCTGCCGCGCGCGCTTTGTAGTACCCTGCTCCGCACCATAACGATGCCTAGGGAGGCCTGCCTCCTCGTCAATCGCACTGCTAGCTAGCAGCCAGGCTGACGGACACGGCTAGGTGTGTGTACTGCTAGGGAGCAGGACCCCTGTACTGCCCAAGTAGCAGTCCCTGAAATAGCACCATCAGCAACGTCCTCCGAAAGTCCAGGTGCAAGATGGAAGGGGGCTGGCCACAAGACGGAAGGGGGAAAGGGGGGCAGAACAGGGGAAAGGGGGCTTTCGACCAACAAGACGGAAGGGGGAAAGGGGGCAGAAAGGGGGAAAGGGTGCTCTGGCTCAGATGGAAAGGGGGCTCTGGCCACAAGACGGAAGAGGGAAGGGGGTCTAGAGGCTGCAGGAACATAGTCCTTTAGCCTATTTGGCCTACCCCTGGACTGTAACATACATGCATACAGTTCCTCGCACCAGTACAGGGTACTTCAAATTGCCAACAATTGGCCAGCCGCTTTAGCGCACTTGAAAAACAAAAAACTGCGCTTTGTAGTGCAACAAAAGCGCAAAAAAATTGCTTGCTACGCCCAGGATTTGCAAAAAATCAGCGCTTAAAGCGCAGAGGGGGTCAAAAAGTCAGCGCTCAAAAAAAGCGTGCCGCTTTGAATTACCCAATGCATGAGAACTGCAGTAGCATTGCTCCCAACCTCCAGGGAAGACGTAGTGTGCTGGGTCATTCCACTTCTGATCCACATCACTGTGATTAATACAGCATGTGTAGTCACCGCACCACTGATAACGATGCTAGGAGGCTTGCCTCCTCGTCGATCACACTGCTAGCTCAACAGCATGTTTATTGACCGGTCTCTCCCGCCTCTAATCAGCTAGAGTGTCTTGGGGCACAGGCTTCCGCCTGGAAACTTCCAGATAGTAGTGCTGCCCAGTTCAGGGCCAGGCAACACAACTACGGCGGGCCAGTACAAACCTGAGGTACTGTCGCCCTTTCCCTTCTATACCTAGCTTGCCGCCTGGCATGCTATCACGATTGTAACGTAGCACCGTTCTGACATTCCCTGTAATAGTCCTCCGAGATAATACTCCCGGAAGCTAAACAAGCAAAGAGCTCTTAGGTTGTGATGCGATTACTACTAGGGAGCCCGGACCCCTCACTAGCCCAAGTAGCAGTACCTTGCATCAAATGAATAGCGTCCATGAGGTCACCACTTCACCATTCATCAAACACACCTGGGATCTGACAAAACTCAGCTTTCCTTAGTGCAGCTTGTGTTTAACTACTGACATATGGTGAGGGTTGGGGGGGGAGCGGAAAAGGGGGGGTCAATTGTGTCCGGACCACAATTAACCACATTCAGGATGACTTGACTCAGGATACCGTAATTAAACCTTACAGGCCGCTGCACATTTTACTGTAATAACATATTTAAAATTTTGGGCAAGCCCAAGTAGCCCAAGGGACTAAGGAAAATCAGCGTTGAGCAGGCTTCATCAATTGTCATACTTGAGTTTGCACAAGTTAAGGGGCCTGCTTGCTGGGCATAACGACACTTCCAGCATCATAGAGCCCAGCGCATTTCAAATGGGGCCCCTTTTCGGTAGGGAAATGTGCAGTAGCTAATTTTCAGGTCTGAGCTCTCCCATGAGTGCTTGTTCTTTGGAGGTGTTCCTTGTGTCCCACAAGTGGGAGAGCTGGATCCTTACCTTTCAGACTGCACTTGTTACTTGCTGCAGTACCTTAAAATAAGTATACTCAATGCACCAGTCTACTTCAGCTTTGTCTTGTCCAGGCCTGACAGGTCTGTCCTTTGGGCTACTACCTAAAAAAAGAGTCGATACTCAAAGTCAAACTAATAACAGAGTTAGCTTTATCTATCCCCCCAGGGAGGCTCTGGTAGCTTCTGAAAAGATGGAACTCTTTGTGGAGACAGAGGGAAGGTGTAGGGGACGATAAATTTGGCCACTATTTAGATTACTTAGAAAGCAGCGAGATTACAGAAAGTTAAGCAAATGGTGCTTCATGCCTTTCTAGGAAGCGCTAGGATTAAAGACCGGCGGGACTCTGTAACGGCGGAGATGATGTGCGGTTCACGGTATACTTCCGGTTTTCACCTTGGGGTTTTAGTATTTGAAAATTCGTATGTTGCGTCTGACTGTGGTATCGCGTGTCCGTGTCGGTCCTCAGAAATCACGTCATTTCTCACACTACGGTGTGGGGAAATATGGCGTTTTTCATCCATTCACCAATTCACTATTCATTCACATACACACCTGGTAGCTGACATAGATCATTCACATACCCTGGTAGCTGACATACTATTCTACAGTACACCTGGTAGCTTGACTATACAATCATCACATTAACACCTGTAGCTGACACTAATCACATACCCTGTAGCATGACATAATCATCACATACACTGGTAGCTGACATAATCACATACACCCTGGTAGCCATGACATAATCATGCAACATAGCCACCTAGTCAGCTGACATATATCACATACACCTGGTAGCTGACATAATAGCCTTTCTATTACTGTCGGCAGGTATAAGAAAATATTGGTGGGCTCTAACCCAATAATAGTGGCTTGAGAATATAATTCCCCTATTTGTTTAAATCACGTCACGCAGTTACATGAATATAACCAACCTGACTGACACAATCAAGCTATTCTAAGTACTTGAGCGCAGAAGCACTGGAATAATGGGGGTGTGGGCGGGGGGGGGGCTGGAGCCCAGTTTCTGGCTGTGCCATATTTCTGTGTTAATCATACACCAGACTTCAACCATTCATCTCAGACAACTGGAAGCTGACACATATCAGCTTTTCTAGTACTCGCTGAGGTGCTTAACATGAATGGGCTGAAGGGGGGGGGGTAGGGGGGGGGGCTTGAGCCAGTTGTGGCTGAACTCTCATATTTCCTGTGTTTAATCCATACACCACTTCGCCATACATCTCATACCACCTGAAGCTGACACAATCAGCTTTTCCTCGTACTAGCTGAGGTGCTAACATAAATGGCTGAGGGAGGGGGGGGGGGGCGGGGGGGGATGGGGGGCGGGCGGGTGGGGGGGGGGGGGGGCTGACGGCCTAATTGTGCCTAGGACACACCATCCCTCGTGTTTGAATTCATCACCCGTTCATTCACACACAACTGGAAACCTGACTCAATCAATTTCTAGTAACAGCTGAAACATATTGAGTGTTGAGGCCATCAAACGCAAATAAGGAAACTGACTTAGAAGCTGCTACTCCTCAGCCATGAAGAAAGAAGCTCTTGTCCCTTTTCAATTCATGTCAGGTCGCATCATGTTAGAATCAAAAACACACAGGTCGGCTAGCAGGGGTACACACAAACACACCCGTGAACAGCAAGTGCCCAAGCTTAGCCGGCACATACAGAGTCAGCGGACAACACATGCAGTGCACTTGGATGACGACGAATTCTGATCCGCACTTGACGCACTCGCCTGACATGAAACTCTAGCACGCTACACGCACTACAATCGTAATATTTCTCACTCCTGTATCATAAGACGTCGGACAGAGCAGAGTGGTGTATTGAAGCCACAGTTTAACACTAATTGACAGACCACGTAGATTCCTAATACACGCAGACAAAATCCTTGCAGACCCACTGACGGCCGCAGGGATGCACTACGTGCACACACGACACACACACAATAACACTACCACACACAACACACATCACACAGGATCAACAGTCCTTGTCTGAAAGCACACACACACACACACATCACACACATATGATCTCTCCTCACACACTACACACACACAGATCACACAACACACAAGACACCCACACACACAACTACATGCTGCGCCCTAAAACAAATCCATAAGACACAGAGACGATCGCTTCCGGCCCTCGTTTCCCGGCCCTGAAAACGCCTCCCTGACCACCCCCCCCTCAAGCTCGCAGCCTTTTCTGGTCAGATTCTCTGGGTGACATATAAGCCCAACCGCCACTTTGAAATCAAGCCGCTAACTAGCAACGAAAAAGAGAACAGCATGAGCATTGGAGCCCACAAGGTCCAAGCACGCAGGTTGGCTAGAGGGTGGACTCAAAAACATCCATGGCATGATGCATGAGCACGGCCGCAGCACAAGACAACAACCTGAAAACACAACATTAAACAAACAACAAACAACAACAACAAACGAAAAACAACAATCATTAAATACAACAAAGGTGATTGCAGTGGTCAACCAAACAACAGCAGTCAACAACATTTAACAGTTTAAATAATAACAATATGGAGGAACATACAACAACATTAAACAAAAAACATCAACGAACAACAATGAACAAATAACAAGAAACATTAAACAAAAACAACAATAAACAACAACATATAAACAAATAACACACAACAACAACAACGATAGTAATGATAAATAACTTAACAACGAAAACAACAAGTCTATACATACACACCATACAGCAATAATTAATTAACTAACAACAACACCACATCAAAATCGCTACTGTTCTTGGCCATTTCGCACCCAATTCGGGCCCTTCCCTGCCAGCTTCTTGGTCAGTATTTTCCGGGCGGAAATAGCCAACCCTCAACACTCTGCCGGCTAGTGAAGTCGCAAAGGGACAAAGCAGCGGCATGGAGCCGACGTGTTAGGCTCATCAAGCAGGTCGGCAAGAATCTGACCGCAACAAATCCATCAAAGCATACAAGCAAAGCACCTCTGCTGCACATTTTGCAGACCACCTAAACTTTTTCATTTCCCCCTCAAGCAGCAGCTTTCCACGACCAGCTTCAAGAAAGTACTGGAGCTATGAAATCAAACACGCAGTTTCGGCGAGAAGACGGGCCAACAAAATCTAGTCAACGCACTAGCACGTTTGCCACACGACAGTTGCAGACACTCTCTTTCATTTTCTCCCCGAGGCAGCAGCTTTCTTCCGGTAGCTTCCAAAAGGTACTGGAGCTGATAAGTCAAACACGGCAGCGTCGTGCAAGAATCCGACCCAACATATCCATGAAACAGAGCACGTTGCCAAGCAAACTCGTCGCCAACATGCTCTTTTTTCATTCCCCCCTAGCAGCAGCGTTCCACATCGCAGCTTCAATAATGAGTATTCGGACAATCCCGCGTGTTGGCACACGCAGGTCGGCCAAAGAAAATCTGACACATACAAATCATCAAGCATCAGAGACCCGCCACTACAGTTTGCAGACAACTCTCTTGTGGTCTCCCCCGAGCGCAGCAGCTTCCACGCAGCTTCCCAAGAATACTGGAGCCTGATAAGTCAACACGCAGGTCGGCAAGAATCCGACCCAACATATCCATGAAGCAGAGCAGTTCCGCAAGCTCGTGTCAGAGGCAGAGGGGAGACATGAGCTCAGTCAAGTCTGATAACACAAAATAAAGATAAAAACGGTTAAAAGACCGATTCAAAACTCAAAATTCCATTCATTTTACCCGGACGTAAACGTAACAATATGCATGAAGCAGAACGATTGCCCGCAAAGTCTCTGTAAGAGGTCAGAGGGGGAAGAAGATGAGCTCAGTCAAGTTCTTATTAACCACACTACACAGAAACCCCCGATATAGACAAACAAAATCAATGCAAACGATAGAAAAAATAGAAAATTAAAACAAAACGATTAACAACGCAAAATTCATTCATTTTACCGGGACTGTAATCCAACATAATCCTGAAGGAAGAGCAGTGCCTCACAGTCGCCTGTTAGAGACAGAGCGGGGAGAGGGGGGGGCTCAGGGGCAGCAGGGGCAGAGGGGAGAGGGGGCAGAGGGCGAAGAGGGAAGGCAGAGGGGGAGGGGGGCATGAGGGGAAGAGGGGGCAGAGGGGAGAGGAGGCAAGGGGGAGGGGGGGCATGAGGGGAGAGGGGGGCAGAGGGAGAGGGAGGCAGAGGGGGAGGGGCGGGGCAGAGGGAAGAGGGGCCAGAGGTGGGGAAGATTGAGCTCAGTCATGCCTGATTGTATCCTGGCACTTAGAACTTGGAATAATAGAGGGTCCTGATCAGGTTTTCAATTAAAAAACAAGAAACTCGTTCCCACCTGGCACTCGAGTCCTTGATGATAGAGGTCCTCATCAGTTTTTGTAAAAAACAAAAAAAACCACACACACCTGTCACTCGATCTGTAAAACAAAAGAACTCCTCACTGCCCCTGCTGGTTTCTTTCAGACCCCTAAGCCCTAAGCCTCTAGGCCACTGAGATCCCAAACAAATGACCTCAACTGAAATGTAAGACGAGAGAGTACTTATCATCCGACTCAAAGCGTAGTCACAACCTGGCACTTTGAACTTGATGATAGAGGGGTCCTCCATCACTTGTTTGTAAACAACAAAAACAAAACCTTGTACCAACATGGAAACTCGAACTTGATGATAAAGAGGTCGTTATCTACTTTTGTATCAAAAAAAAAAAAAGACTTCCTCACTACCCGACGCAATCCTTATTGCATTTGTTTCCTTTTTATCCCCTACAGCCCTAAGCCCTAGGCCCTAAGAACTCCAAACAAACAACTCCGCCTGAACTCTCGATCGAGTACTCATCGTCTCAAACCTTGGTTCACCCAACCCTGAGCACTGACCTTGATAACGGAGGACTCCTCATGCATTTTTCTCATAAATAAAATAAAAACCGTAGGTGTGGCCTTACCCACAACCCCTTTCTGGTTCTTGCTTCTCTTGTCACAACCCTATACGCCCTAAACCCCGCAACATTCTATAAGCCCCTATGTACCTCC
>CM039462.1:154044446-154130632 GCA_022414725.1 Microglena sp. YARC
ATGAAATATATTGAGGAGCTGATTCTCTATAGAGGTGCTGGGACGGTCTGTGGAGTATCTGTCCTAGCGACATTGGACACAGCTAGGCGACAGCGTAGAGCTGAGGGCTGAAAGAAACTGTAGGCTCTGCAGATCTGGAAAGGCGGAAGAAATGCAGGAGTGCAGGAGGGGTGGCTTCGAACAACGGTATTTATGGCAGCTAAGTGAGAGCAATCCTCAGCTGAAAAAATCATCATGACAGCACCACGGGGAAACAAATAGGCTGTCTGCACGGTTCCCTGTGGAGAGAAAACATCTGGGCAAGAGAAATGAAAGTGGTGGATTCGACCGCTAGACGGTAGCCAACTCGCGTGTCAATAACTGTAGGCAACGCTCGCAACTAGACTGTAGAACTAACTGGGTCAAAAACAAATGTCCAGTGCTCCCCATGCGCCCGACATCTCGGCGGAAGAAATCTTCGTGCAATAAATAATAGTCCAAGTTTCGCAAACTGTATCTCGGGGGAATGGATCAATTGGAAATTGCAGGAGGATGCATCTGCTACTTAGTGAATACTGCGCGTAATTCTGCGCCTTGACGCCCAGAAGAAACAACAACGGCTGACGTGGATGTGCAAAAAAATGCTGTAAAAAGCAGTTTACTAGTGGGAGTAACAATTTAGCTTCGACACCTCCGAACTCTACGAGTTGAGTAAGAAGTGCTTCCGTCCGAGCCCCCCGGCCCTCCTGGGCCCTCCCTCCCTCCCCCCCTCACGCCCCCTCACCCCCTGTCGGAACCAGCCCGCAGCCTCCTGCCCTCGGGCCAAAAAAGTGATTCATCCATATGATCCAAGAGGTTGGATCTGAAGATTGCCAATTTGCCCTGGTGCCACAGATCGTGTAAGATTAGCACCATAACTGTTCATTTCATCTCTAGCGTGCTCCTCGCCTTCCATCCTTCCTACCTAACTCCGAAGCGTTTCTTCGAATTTCTTCCCAAATACCGTCAGCATGTTACAGCGCTAATATTCTCTCGCCACCTCGCCTGCTTTGACCGGAAAGCGAACCCCCTCTTTCCTGCGCGCTCCCACTAATAGACGTAGCAGCGTCCACGTGCCACTGGCCGCGCAGCCTGTTGTTTAGCCCCTGTCCACATGCACCGCTTCCTCCAAAAGATCCTCGTCTCACATTCTCAAGGTAGGTCTGCCTGGGTGCGTGGTGAGCGCGGGTGTGTGGGTTAGTGAGCGCCATATTATGCGGGAAGAGGTCTGTCTTTGCCTTCCACTTGAACTGTTACCACCTTCACCATCGGACGCACTTTGTCGTGTCCTTGGAGAGAATGGGGTTGTGGGTGGTGAGGAGAGTTTGGGGCGGGGTAGGTAAGCATGTCATTTGTTAATATGCTTCTCTCAAGCATGCATGCGTGTTGAGAGCATAGTTAATTTAATCTAAGCTCCAACGTTCGCGTCCCCTCTTGCACATCCTTCCCCTCTGGAGATCTAAACTTGTTGAATGCGAATTCGACCGCCGTCCAAGTGTCCGGCAAGCTCGTTTTTGAAACTATGTGCTTGTATATGCTTCCCTTCTCTTTGCATTTGATTGGCCGTACCCAATTTCCATTGCTCTTCTCTCTCTCCGCGAGACCTACGTCGCTTTCCCTCAAGAAGCTTCCACGGATGCTCCAAAAAATGTGAATCGAGACTCGACCCAAAACCCTTCATCTGATCCATGCACTGCGATTCCTCAGTTTGTTGAATCTAGACAGAGAGATCCTCATCGCCCCCCCCTTCGCGAGCTCAAGTAACTTGATTCGACGGTTTTTCAAGGCTCTGGGTAAAACTGCACGCGCTGGCATGGGCACCCTCGTCAGATCACGAGCTCTGTGCGTGATGCTCGGGGCCAGGAGGCTTTTCTCAGTCTTGAGGTGGAGTTTCTCAGGCGTACATGATTATCGATTAGAACGACTTATAGGAGGGACAATTCCGACAACATGAAGGACTTTTTAGATCCTGATGCCTCATGTCGTCGTGTAGTAAGTGCCTCATGTAGTCGTGTAGGAAGATATGCATGGTGTACAGTAGAAGGTTTAAGTGCAACTTGGGTTCAGGCAAATAGTAACTAATGACACTCCCATGGGCATCACTCAACACTCCTACCCACTTCACACCCACACAAAGTGCACACACACCACACCCACCACCAAGAGGCCTCTGCTACTGCCCCCTCTTGTTACAACCACTCCAGCTATGAATTCGTACACAACATGAGACTGTAACTGAACCCCCATACATCACCTCACACTCGCACCCACACACATGTGCTGCTTCTAAAACTGAAACCCCATGCATCACCCCACACTCACACTCACACACATGCGCTGCTTCTGACACTCAAATAGCATGCATCACCCCACACTAACTCTCACACGCATGTAATGCTTCTGAAATTGAAACCCCATGCATCACCCCACACTCACACCCACACACATGTGCTGCTTCTGAAACTGAAACCCCATGCATCACCCCACACATCCACACTCACATGCATGTGCGACTTCTGGCACTGAAAAACTCCATGCATCACCCCACACTCACACTCACACACATGTGGGGGCTGCTTCTGAAAACTGAAACCCCATGCATCACCCCACACTCACACTCACATGCATGTGCGACTTCTGACACTGAAACTCCATGCATCACCCCACACTCACACTCACACACATGTGCTGCTGCTTCTGAAATTGAAACCATGCATCCCGCCACTCCACCCACCCACCCACCCACACACACACACACACACACATGTGCTGCTTTCTGAAACTGAAACTCCATGCAGCACCCCACACTTTACACACGTGCTGCTTCTGGACTAAAAACCCCTGCATCACCCACACTCACTCTCACACACATGCACTGCTTCTGGAATTGAACCCCATGCATCCCCCCCCCCCCCCCCCCCCCCCCCCCCCCCCCCCCATCCCCCCCCCCCCCCCCCCCCCCCCCCCCCCCCCCCCAAACACACACACACCACACACACATGTGCTGCTTCTGAAACTGAAACTCCATGCATCATCCCACACTCAAACACATCTGCTCCTTCTGAAACTGAAACTCCATGCATCACCCCACACTCACACTCACACACATGTGCTGCTTCTGACATTGAAACCCCATGCATCACCCCGCACTCACACTCACACACATGTGCTGCTTCTGAAACTCAAACCCCATGCATCACCCCACACTAACACTCACCCACATGTGCTGCTTCTGAAACTCAAACCCCATGCCCCCCCCCCCCCCCCCCCCCCCCCCCCCCCCTTCACACACACACATTGCTAAACCCCATTCTCCCCGCCCACCTGCAGGCCTCTGCTGCTTCCCCCCCGGTGACACCCACGCTGGCCATGCTTCTTGCACGACTTATGCATGGGACTGAAACCGAATCCCCATGCATCCCCCCCCCCCCCCCCACCCCCCACCCCTACACACACATACATGCATGGGACTGAAACTGAAAATTATGCCCCCCACCCACCCCCTTACCCCCTACAACTCACCACACTAAACAGACACCACACACACACACACACAACACACACACACACACTTGCTAAACCCCATTCTCCCCGCCCACCCGCAGGCCTCATGCTGCTTCCCCCCGGTGACACCCATGCTGGCCATGCCTTCTTGCATCACTTCTGCAGGGACTGAAACTGAAAACTTTATGCCCCCCCCCCCCCCCCCCCCCACACACACACACACACCACACACACCACACACACCACACACCACACACCCCCTCCCCCTTCACACACACACCAAACAGACACCACACACACGCACTACCAAACCCCATTCTCCCCGCCCACCCGCAGACCTCTGCTGCTTCCTCCCTGTGCGACAACCACGCTGCCATGCCTTCTTGCATCACTTCTGCAGGGAGCCGAAACTGAAACTCTATGCCCCCACCCCCTCCCCTACACACACACACACACATACACCACACGCTCACCCACGCACTGCTAACCCCCGTTCTCCCCGCCCACCCGCAGGCCTCTGCTGCTTCCCCCTCCGGTGACACCCACGCTGGCCATGCCTTCTTGCACGACTTTTGCATGGGACTGCCCTATGGCGCCATCGCATGTATTCTAGGTTGCATACTGCTGTTCCTAGTGCCCGACAAGACAGTAGGAGGCTCTATCTTTGGTTCAGGTGCCCTGGTGCTGGGGTCATCCGTACTGAGCCTGAAAACGTGGAAGAAGGGGGGCAGTTCTACTTTCTTGACTCTGTTGGCTTCAGGTACGGGCCTGAATGATTAGTGTGTGTGTGTGTGGGGGGGGGGGGGGGAAGAGAGCAGTAGGAGTAGCTGCAATTGGCGCTGGTGCTGGGTCGGCTCTGCTGTGCTTGGGAAGAAGGTGGGTAGCTCTACGTGTTGACACTGTTAGATTCAGGTACGTGCCTTACTACGATGTGTTACACACAGTCTGAATGATTTGTGTGTGGGGTGTGTGTGGGGTGTGTGTGGGGGGGGGGGGAGGCCAGTATGAGTAGCTGCCTTGAGCGCTGGTGCTTGGGAAGAAGTAGGGCAGCTCTATGGGTTACTTCAGATCTGTGTCTGTGTGCATGTGATGTCTTTCAGTCTGGGTGGTCAGTGGGGGGTGGTGGGTGAAGTGGGGTGTGTGTGGTGGGGTGGTGTGTGTGTGTGGGGGGGGGGGGGGGCAGTAGGAGTAGCTGCCTTGGGCGCTGGTGCTGGGGAAGAAGTAGGGCAGCTCTATGGTTTGCTTCAGGTCGTGTCTATGTGCGTTTGATGTCTTTCAGTCTGGGTGGTCAGTGGGGTGGTGGGTGCTTAAGTGGTGTGTGGGGTGTGGTGTGGTGGGGGGTGGTGGGGTGTGTGTGTGTGTGGGGGGGCTGAAAGAGTGAAAGAATGGGTGCAATTCTACGTCGTTAACTATGTTGGCCTCAGGTCTGTGTCTATGTTGTGTGATGTCTTACAGCCAGGTGGTCAGGGTGGTGAGTGTGATGTAGTAATCAAATGAAGGAATCAAATGTACCAATCAAGGTGAGGTTAGGGAGAGCATGGCAGTACCCCACCTCACTCTTAAAGTCAGGGTGGTCAGAGGTGATGTAGTAATCAAATGTACTGATCAAATTTACCAGTCAAATGCCGCTGTATTTTTGTGAGTGTGTTCACATATAAGTTCTTGCTTTTCAGTGGTAGTATAAGGTCTTGTATTCACCAATTTAATTTTTTTTAATATATATAAATAATTTATAATAATTAATATATTTAATAATTTTCAGTGGTAGTACAAGGTCTTGTATTCTTACATATAAGTATGTTTGAATAAACGCTATTATATGTAAATGTGTTTGTATGTAACCTTTTGTATGTGAGTATGTTTGAATATAAGCTCTTAAACGTGAGTGTGTTTGAATTGGAGATCTTAAACATGAGTATGTTTAAATAAAATATCTTATTTGGGAGTATGTTTGAATAAAATATCTCATTTGGGAGTATGTTTGAATAAAATATCTTATTTGGGAGTATGTTTGAATAAAATATCTTATTTGGGAGTATGTTTGAATAAAATATCTTATTTGGGAGTATGTTTGAATAAAATATCTTATTTCGGGAGTATGTTTGAATAAAATATCTATTTGGGAGTATGTTTGAATAAAAATATCTTATTTGGGAGTATGTTTGAATAAAATATCTTATTTGGAGTATGTTTGAATAAAATATCTTATTTGGGAGTATGTTTGAATAAAATATCTTATTTGGGAGTATGTTTGAAAAAATATCTTATTTGGGAGTATGTTTGATAAAAATATCTTATTTGGGAGTATGTTTGAATAAAAATATCTTATTTGGGAGTATGTTTGAATAAAATATCTTATTTGGAGTATGTTTGAATAAAATATCTAAATTTTGGGAGTATGTTTGAATAAAATATCTTTATTTGGGAGTATGTTTGAATAAAATATCTTATTTGGGAGTATGTTTGAATAAAATATCTTATTTGGAGTTATGTTTGAATAAAATATCTTATTTGGGAGTATGTTTGAATAAAATATCTTATTTGGAGTATGTTTGAATAAAATATCTTATTTGGGAGTATGTTTGAATAAAAATATCTTATTTGGGAGTATGTTTGAATAAAAATATCTTATTTGGGAGTATGTTTGAATAAAATATCTTATTTGGGAGTATGTTTGAATAAAATATCTCATTTGGAGTATGTTGAATAAAATATCTCATTTGGGAGTATGTTTGAATAAAAATATCTTATTTGGGAGTATTTTGAATAAAATATCTTCATTTGGGAGTATGTTTGAATAAAATATCTCATTTGGGAGTATGTTTGAAATAAAAATATCTTATTTGGGAGTATGTTTGAATAAAATATCTTATTTGGGAGTATGTTTGAATAAAATATCTTATTTGGGAGTATGTTTGAATAAAATATCTTATTTGGGAGTATGTTTGAATAAAATATCTTATTTGGGAGTATGTTTGAATAAAATATCTTATTTGGGAGTATGTTTGAATAAAATATCTTATTTTGGGAGTATGTTTGAATAAAATATCTATTTGGGAGTATGTTTGAATAAAATATCTTATTTGGGAGTATGTTTGAATAAAATATCCTTATTTGGGAGTATGTTTGAATAAAATATCTTATTTGGGAGTATGTTTGAATAAAATATCTTATTTGGGAGTATGTTTGAATAAAATATCTTATTTGGGAGTACGTTTGAAGAAAATATCTCATTTGGGAGTATGTTTGAATAAAATATCTTATTTGGGAGTATGTTTGAATAAAATATCTTATTTGGGAGTATGTTTGAATAAAATATCTTATTTGGGAGTATGTTTGAATAAAATATCTTATTTGGGAGTATGTTTGAATAAAATATCTTATTTGGGAGTATGTTTGAATAAAATATCTTATTTTGGGAGTATGTTTGAATAAAATATCTTATTTGGGAGTATGTTCGAATAAAATATCTTATTTGGGAGTATGTTTGAATAAAATATCTCATTTGGGAGTATGTTTGAATAAAATATCTTATTTGGGAGTATGTTTGAATAAAATATCTCATTTGGGAGTATGTTTGAATAAAATATCTCATTTGGGAGTATGTTTGAATAAAATATCTCATTTGGGAGTATGTTTGAATAAAATATCTCATTTGGGAGTATGTTTGAATAAAATATCTTCATTTGGAGTATGTTTGAATAAAATATCTCATTTGGGAGTATGTTTGAATAAAATATCTCATTTGGGAGTATGTTTGAATAAAATATCTTATTTGGGAGTATGTTTGAATAAAATATCTTATTTGGGAGTATGTTTGAATAAAATATCTTATTTGGGAGTATGTTTGAATAAAATATCTTATTTGGAGTATGTTTGAATAAAATATCTTATTTGGAGTATGTTTGAATAAAATATCTTATTTGGGAGTATGTTTGAATAAAAATATCTTATTTGGGAGTATGTTTGAATAAAATATCTTATTTGGGAGTATGTTTGAATAAAATATCTTATTTGGGAGTATGTTTGAATAAAATATCTTATTTGGGAGTATGTTTGAATAAAATATCTTATTTGGGAGTATGTTTGAATAAAATATCTCATTTGGGAGTATGTTTGAATAAAATATCTCATTTGGGAGTATGTTTGAATAAAATATCTCATTTGGGAGTATGTTTGAATAAAATATCTCATTTGGGAGTATGTTTGAATAAAATATCTCATTTGGGAGTATGTTTGAATAAAATATCTCATTTGGAGTATGTTTGAATAAAATATCTCATTTGGAGTATGTTTGAATAAAATATCTCATTTGGGAGTATGTTTGAATAAAATATCTCATTTGGGAGTATGTTTGAATAAAATATCTTATTTGGGAGTATGTTTGAATAAAATATCTTATTTGGGAGTATGTTTGAATAAAATATCTCATTTGGGAGTATGTTTGAATAAAATATCTCATTTGGGAGTATGTTTGAATAAAATATCTTATTTGGGAGTATGTTTGAATAAAATATCTTATTTGGGAGTATGTTTGAATAAAATACTTATTTGGGAATATGTTTGAATAAAATATCTTATTTGGGAGTATGTTTGAATAAAATATCTTATATGGGATATAAACCCAACATGGTAGCCGTTCTCCAGTATGTAGTCATGCATAGGGGTCGGCTATGTTATATCATATTAGTGAATAAATAATATTATATAATATTACATTTTATAAGTCGGACGAGCCATTTCACCAGATCTCGAATTCATTTGGAAAACTTATATTCTTGTGACACTATAATAATATTAGTTAATATTAGATTTTAAAACACCAGTGTTAGCTGACGTTCCCTACACATGCATGCAAACGGGAGGGTTCCCTAAACCTCATGCCCTGTAGCCGCTCGTACTAATAAAACAAAACGCTATTCCCACACTGTGCGCACCCAAAATGAGGTGCTCACAATGACCTGAAAATTGCTCAAAACTTCGCTATGAATCATGCCAGCATAGCCCCATTCTCAAAATAAAACGATTGGCATAAGTAGAATTTTGAAGGCTTGGGCACCTCCTGACTAATTATATCATTATTTCATTATTTGTGGGAGTGTTCTTGTATCCACCATTCCCACCCGCCCCACACTCACACTCCACACACACCACGCACGTGCATTCACACCCTGTGCACACACACGCACATACACACACAAACACACACCACACACATGCATTCACACCCTGTGCACACACACGCACATACACACACAAACACACACCACACACATGCATTCACACCCTGTGCACACACGCACATACACACACATACTCACACACACACACACACACACACACACACACACACACACATGCATTCACACCCTGTGCACAGCGGCCTCTGGTGTTGCGGGATACTTGAGCTGGATGAACCACACACACCCACACCACACACATGCATTCCCACCCTGTGCACACACACACACCACACACATACATCCCCACCCTGTGCACAGCGGCCTCTGGTATTGCAGGATACTTGAGCTGGATGAACCACACACGCGCACTCACACCAGGCACACTCACCAACACACACACACACACACACCACATACATCCCCACCCTGTGCGCAGCTGCGTCTGGTATTGCGGGGTACCTGAGCTGGATGAAGGTGCTAGCAGGCGCCTCCACTGCCACTGGTGGGGTAGTAGCATAGTGGCTGTCACACACACACACACACACACAAGCACACCACACACACACACCACATTCATCCCCACCCTGTGCGCAGCTGCGTCTGGTATTGCGGGGTACTTGAGCTGGATGAAGGTGCAAGCAGGCGCCTCCACTGCCACTGGTGGGGTAGTAGCATATTGGCTGTCCGCTGCGATCATCGCCCTCAGCGCAGCCTTCACGCTGTTTGGCACCTACAATGTCATTGCTGGAGGCAACCCCCCTCCTAACCCTCCTAGCAGCACGGAGTAGGAGTGAGCCTTGTGCGTTTGGCGTCTATGACGTCCTTGCGTGTTGGCTGTCCGCTGCGATCATCGCCCAGTGCAGCCTTCACGCTGTATGGCACCAACGACGTGATTGCCGCCAGCAATTGCTGGAGGCAACCCCCCTCCTATCCCTCCTAGCAGCACGGAGCAGGAGTGGGCCTTGTGTGGTTGGCGTCTATGACGTCCTTGCGTGTTGGCTGTCAGCTGCGATTATTACCCTCTGTGCAGCCTTCACGCTGTATGGCACCAACGACGTGATTGCCGCCAGCAATTGCTGGAGGCAACCCCCCTCCTGGCCCTAACCCCCCTCCTAGCAGCAAGGAGGAGTGAGTTTGTGCGTTTGGCATCTATGATGACCTTGCATGTTGGCTGTCCGCCACGATCATTGCCCTCAGTATTGCCTTCACGCTGTTTGGCACCTACAATGTGATTGCTAAAGGGAACCCCCCTCCTAACCCTCCTAGCAGCAAGGGGGAGTGAGGTGTGAGTGTGTGCGTTTGGCATCTATGATGACCTCGCATGTTGGCTGTCAGCTGCGATTATTGCCCTCGGCGCAGCCTTCACGCTGTTTGGCACCAACAACGTGATTGCCTCCAGCAATTGCTGGAGGCAACCCCCCTCCTAGCAGCACGGACTAGGAGTGGGCCTTGTGTGTTTGGCGTCTACGACGTCCTTGCATGTTGGCTGTCCGCTGCGATCATCGCCCTCAGAGCCGCCTTCACGCTGTTTGGCACCAAAAATGTGATTGCTGGAGGCAACCCCCCTCCTAACCCTCCTAGTAGCACTAAGTTGGAGTGAGATTTGTTATGGCGTCTCTGATGTCATTGCAGCATCCTACCCCATAGCAGTTTTGGGGTCTATGATGTTCTTTCAGCATCCTACCCCATATGTTTTCTTTTCGCTACAGCTTCTCGCTTCTAGGTACAGCTTCTTTCTACAGCTTCTAGCTACAAGGAACAGCTTCTAAGTAGCTTTTAAGTAGCTCCCGGCTACGAGCAGCAGCTTGTAAGTAGCTCCCATGACTGGCTTTTGAACCAAACCAAATGCGACCTAGTGCACCTTGAAGCTGGCACAATAAGCTGCTGCTCAACTGCTGAAATAGTAGGATTCAGCTCAGTGGCTGGCTCAAGGAGCTACCCAGAAGCTGCTGCTCGTAGCCGGAAAAAAGGAATGGCCTATCCCCCGCCTAGGAAAAAAGAGGGTGCCTCAGCAGGGCCCTACCCCCCTCCTAGCAACAAAGAGGGAGGAGGAGGCACCACCCCTCACAGACAGGAGGAGCACTGTTTTTTTTATATGATACTCATGGCAGCTTCCCGCCAGCTCCATCAGCCAGCCACTGGGGAAAGCTCAAAGCTTTCAGCTGCATTTGGATGCCTGTCATCCTGGCTTTCAGGCGCACTAGCAAGCTTCAGGTTTGGCTCGACGACAGGGAAAGGAAGCTGCCTAGAAGCTGCTACTTGCAGCTAAAAAAAGAAACAGCGAGGAGGAGGAGGAGGACAGACCTGTATTTAAATGAATAAATAATTAGTATGCCTTATTTCGAGGCGTGGGGTTGAGGGGGGGCTGCCCGTTTGCTTGCACTGGGGCCAACCACCATACCTGTATTTATTAATGTCACCGCCCAATTAGGCAGGAGGGACTGGACCAACCTGGAATAATATATATTGTTACTAAGAGAAACTGGGGGGAAACGAAGTATAGAACAGGTACTCAGCAGTGCAGCTGAAACTGCCTCAATTAGGCAGAAGGGACTTGACCAACCTCGAATAATATATGGGTGAAGGGGTTGTTGTTATGTTGTTACTACAGGAGGCGGAGGGTAGAAAGTGAGGGAGAAAAGAAGGGAAAACACTGAGGCGGTACTAAGCAGTACAGTGGTAACTGCCCGATAGAGCAGTGGAGTTGGGGTACCATGTGCCCCAGACCTCCCCCAGGCCTAGGCCCCCCCCCCCCCCCCCCCCCCCATGGAGTTGGGGTACCAAGTGCGGTGCTGTTATTATTTTTCCTCACTGTCGTTCATGCAAATGCTTTCATGCAACGCAATGAGAGGAGCGCAATGGTTCCGAAAAATAATAATTGTTACTGTAAGGTTCAATACGTGTTCCGAATAACGGCAAGGCCAAGGCGGGCTGTCTGACCAATGTCCAGGAGATCAAGCCCCCTGCCGGTAAATGGTAGACCGTAATTGTTGCCTGAACTTGGTTGCATAGCTTCAGCCAGCAATTTGGCTGCTCGCCGTCTCCGGAAGTGTAATTCAAGTCCGGGCCAACCCTATTCAGGATTTGGTGGACCACCGCCTCTAGCGATTCTACTGCTTGTTCAGTAATGTATTGGCCAGTCCCGAAAGCCTAACCCCTGGATGGTTTTGGTACAGCCCTTTGGCTGTTCAGCTCTTGGAGGGTCAATCCCTACCATAAGGGTACCTTCCAGGGTACTTCAAACGGCCAAATTGGCCAGCGCTTAAGCGCACTTGAAAACAAAAAAACTGCGCTTTGTAGTGCAAAAAGCGCATAAATTGCTTGCTGCGCCCACAGGGGGTTGCAAAAAACTGCGCTTAAAGCGCTGAGGGGGTCAAAAAGTCAGCGCTCAAAAGCGCAAAAGCGCGCACTTTGAATTACCCTGGTACCTTCCTCTAATTAAGGTGGATTCATCCATAATGGCTTTATTATGGCGGATGCTGTCTTTCCTGCTTTTGCGGATATTTCTGAAATCTCAGTTACCATTTTCAGACATCTTCAGGATATTTTACTCAAAATGTGAAGATTTAAGCTGCGAGGACACTCCATGAGCAAACCATATGTATTAAACCCTTATTCTGGCTCTAACCCTGAACCCTAGACGAGACTGATACATTTGTTGAGCCAGAATGTGCTGGCCGTTTTGTAATGTTTTCGTCTCCTCAACCCCCAGGCTTGGGCGTCGAGCACTGTCAATAACTATAGTTTAGGCCAAAAACCTTAGAAAATGACTACAAAGCCCCCCCCCCCTCCCCCCCCAAAAACAGGTGTGCGTAAAAACCTGGGAAGACACGCTAGTCCCAGTTAACACCTAAAAACAAAATTGTCAAAATGTGTGTGAAAACACGCACATCCTAGATCCGATGTTAAGGTATAGTTATAAAAAAACGCACTCGCCCCTCTGAATTGTGCATGTTTTTGGACTTGGCCAAGCAAACACGTAAGTTCTCAACTACCCTGCTCCGCCCCCCTCACAACCCAGTGCGCCCCCATGGGGGGTGCTGGACCACAAACGAAACCCCGATACTGGGATGGTCGGGAGGAGGTTAAGTCCCATCCTCTCCAAATCCAATCCAAACTGTATTACCCTCCCCCCATCCACCTAAATCCCTTTCAACCTTTTCCAGGTATTTCTAACTTTTTGCTGAGTGAATCGTTTCACTTTGGAAATCGACAGATCGAAGCGTATATGTGAGGCGAACCATTGGCACTGTCACGGTCGTCATGTATTATGTATAAAGGGGTCGCTACTATGTGCGTGGGATGTTGCTAGAAGAGGGGTACTGCTCGAGGGGCGCACAATAATCTCAGAAGGCAAGGTTGCCATCCAAATTTTCCGTCTCTAAAGATACTGGTATGCGAAATGCTCGGACAGTGAACTATCCCCCCCCCCCCCCTTTTAATACATATTTCAAATTTTTGACCCCACTAGGGATTTTTTGACCCTCCCGAGAATGGTTAGTTTTCCGAAGTGATGTTTTGATCGTTCGCAAGATTTTTTTTTTGTCACGTTTAAATTTTCCTTTTTTTGTTGCAGAAGATGGCCAGCAGCTGTCAGATTATTTTTTTGTCACGTTTAAATTTTCCTTTTTTTGTTGCAGAAGATGGCCAGTAGCTGTCAGATTTTTTTTTGTCACGTTTAAATTTTCCTTTTTTGTTGCAGAAGATGGCCAGCAGCTGACAATAATGCATGTCCCGGGAGGAGAACAGATTACCCATGGGTTCCACAAATCCACAGCCAAGCTGTCGGCTATAGTCTTACGATTGGGGGCAACTTGGTACTAATCAGACCCGCACCCCGCGTGTGCGCCGCGACCTTCTGAGGAGTATCGAACCCCCCCGGTTTCCTCCCGAGTCAGGCATTATTGTCAGCTGTACTACTAGGACACGAGTGCCTTCTTGGCATCTGCAGTGGTTAGCGTGGTCTGTAAGCAGCACGCCAATCTATAAATGCGGAGACGAGAATAAGTTACAAGCACAGGAGACCCATTAAGGGGCACCAGTGGAGGAAAGGGGGCGGTAGCCTGGAACCTGATCAGGGTACAGGCTAGACAGCGCGTGTCAGAAGAACCGATGACGCAGTCAACAGGACGTCGTCACAGTGTCATGAAGAATGTACTGTCAGGACCGATAGTTCTAAGGGAGTACACAAGGAGTCACCAAGACATAAAACAAGCGAGAGCACCGCTATTCATGCTGATAGCAGCCAAATCGCTAGCTGAAGCAGCGAAGATATGTAACAAAGTTCATGTTCAAGTATTCCCTTAGTGGCTAGCAGGCTAGCCCAGGAGTTACCGCAGGATTTGGAGCAAACATGCAAACTGACAGGCATGGCTTTTCTTTTATAGCTACCAGCAGCAGCTCCCCAATGATCATATTTAGCGTAGCACAGTATAGGGCGAAGTGCAAAGTGTGGAGCCCTGGGGGGTTTGGGGGCAGCGCGTCGTTTTGTTGAGAAAGCTGAGACTGCAGACTTGTAGGGCTGCACTCGTGTGTAGAGAGTTAAAGATACAAGCTAGCTCGGTAGCTTCAACTATGAAGGAGATGGCAGCAGAACAATTAGTACTGCAACTGAAGTGCAAGCAGCGACAGGTGGCTTCGCTCCTGTCAGACAAGCGGTACAGAGTCCGGTAGGGACTCAGACCAGGGCGCACTTAGCTACTCTGGGTACGACGCATAAGTTGTACTACAACACATCGCACCTAGTTGCTAAATTGTTCAATTTGCAACGGGTAGCACAAAAAATGTTCCTTGTGGACTGGGTTGCTTGATGTGGGGATGCAGATAAATCCCGGGTAGCTTCCTAGAAGCTACTTCCCCGACCTTGACAAGTCGTTAAATTGTCAGTGAAGAGATTTGGACTCGTCTGTCATCGGTCTGGGTTCAAACCCTGTTTCACTCCTAGGGTTCCGTGCTCATCGATCGCACGGGGAAATATTGAGTTATGCAGACAGTTAAATGCATATAGGTGTGGCAATGTCGTCCTTGGCATAAAGTGCGCCTACTCTTTTGTAGGAGTGGCAACGCCATTCGAACTGAACCATCGGTGCCGTTGGTTTGTGTAGGGAGACCCACCTCCTGGGGTGAAATTTTCCTTTCCCAAGATATGAAACACACAAAATATGTCACATTTTTTTTCTGGAAGCTGCTGCTCGTAGCTGATAAAAAAGCGTTGCTGAGACTCCTGATAGGCTAGTAGGGCGATGAAGAGCAGCATTTCAGCCTAGGAGCAGCCAGATAGCCACGAAGGGAGTAAACCAGAACCCACCACGTTCCGTATGCAGGTGCTCACGGTACTACACTTTGTAATGTTTGGATGCACTTTTGGCTCAACTGAAAACGGAAATCTGCGCTCTGCGCCTAGAGGGGTAATAAAAAATGCGGCAATCGCCGAATCGCGCCGTCGGGCTCCAAAACCTTGCGCACTAGCGCACGTCATGTAGTAGCTAACTGGCTTGGCCTGGCTGGATAGCCTACTGGAGTCAACTAGAACCCACCACAAGTTCAAAAGGACATTTTGTGTATAGGAGCGTGGTGTACTTGTGTTTTGTTATTATAAAGTAGACCAGGGCACTACATTTTGTCATTTTGGTCAGCGCTTTGTAGTGCAAAAAGTGCAAAAACTATGCGCTGCGCCCACAGGGGGTTGAAAAAACTGTGCGAAACGCGCACTGGGGCTCAAAAAGGCAGCAGGTAAACGCGCTGCAGCGCACGCTTTGTAGAACCCTGGTGTAGACTCCTCCTGAAGATAGTGATGAGCCCGGTGGTAAGCTCAAAAAGGCATGGGTGCAAAGTACTACAAAGTGCGCGCGGCAGCGCGATTACGCTCACGCTTTTTGAACCCCACTGCACGTTTCGCACAGTTTTTTCACCCCCCTGTGGGCGCAGCGTAGTTTCTACGGTAATCGGCAGCATAGTATCATCTTGCCAACTAACTCACTGTGGCCCTTCTCTGCAGCTAGCACAAGTGCCCGCCCATCTTGGCAGTCTGCACGGGCAGCATGATGTGGTGCACCCAGCAACATGCCAACTACCTCACTGTGGCCATTGCGTGCTGCATTCACAAGTGCCTCCCCATCTTGGCAGTCTGCATGGGCAGCATGACGTGGTGCATCCAGCAGCATCTGCACTACCGCACCATGCCCCCCCTCTGCTGCTAGCAGAAGCGCGCACCCATCGTGACAGTCAGCATGGGCAGCATGATGTGGGGCATCCAGCAACATGTGCACAACCTCAATGCGGCCATGCTGTGCTGATTGCAGAAGTGCCAATCCATCTTGGCAGTCTGCATGGGCAGCATGCTGTGGAGCACCCAGCAACATGTGCACAATCTCACTGTGGCCCTGCTGTGCTGCTAGCACAAGTGCCAATCCATCTTGGCAGTCAGCATGCGCAGCATGCTGTGGAGCACCCAGCAACATGTGCACAATCTCACTGTGGCCAAAATGTGCTGCTCTCACAAGTGCCAGTCCACCATGGCAGTCTGCATATGCAGCATGAAGTGGGGAATCCAGCAGCATCCGCACTACCTCACTATGGCCATAATTTGCTGCTTCCACAAGTGCCTCCCCATTCCGACAGTCTGCATGAGCAGCATGAAGTGGGGAATCCAGCAGCATCCGCACTACCTCAATGTGGCCATGCTGTGCTGCTCTCATAAGTGCCTCCCCATTTGTGTAGTCTGCATGAGCAGCATGAAATGGGGCATCGAGAAGCATCCGCACTGCGTCGTCACTTTGGCCCTCCGCTGCTACTACCTCAAGCGCGTGCCCTTCTAGGCTGTTAGCATGGGCAGCATGATGTGGAGCATCCATCAGAATTCGTACTACCTCACTGTGACCCTTTTGTGCTGCTACAACAAGTGCCCGTCCATCTCGACAGTCCGCATGGGCAGCATGATGTGGGGCATCCAGCAACATGCGCACTATGTCATTGTGGCCATTAATTGCAGCTTGCAAAAGTGACTCTCCATCGCTGCAGTCTGCATGGGCAGCATGATGTGGAGCATCTAGCAGCATGCGCACTATCTCACTGTGGCCATTAATTGCTGCTTGCAAAAGTGCCTCTCCATCGCAGCAGCCTGCATGCGCAGCATGATGTGGAGCATCTAGCAGCATGCGCACTATCTTACTGTGGCCAAAATGTGCTGCCCTCACAAGTGCCTCCCCATTCCGGCAGTCTGTATGAGCAGCATGAAGTGGGGCATCCAGCAGCATCCGCACTACCTCACCGCGGCCATAATTTGCTGCTTCCACAAGTGCCTGTCCATCATGGCAGTCTGCATGGGCAGCATGCTGTGGAACACACAGCAACATGCACACTACCTCAATGTGGCCCTGCTGTGCTGCTAGCACAAGTGCCTGCCCATCTTGGCAGTCTGCACGTGCAGCATGCTGTGGAGCACCTTGCAACATGCACACTACCTCAATGTGGCCATCCTGTGCTGCTAGCACAAGTGCCTGCCCATCTTGGCAGTCTGCATTGGCAGCATGCTGTGGAGCACACAGCAACTTGCACACTACCTCAATGTGGCCCTGCTGTGCTGCTAGCACAAGTGCCTGCCCATCTTGGCAGTCAGCATGCGCAGCATGCTGTGGATCACCCAGCAACATGTGCACTATCTCACTGTGGCCAAAATGTGCTGCTCTCACAAGTGCCTGTCCATCATGACAGTCTGCATGTGCAGCATGAAGTGGGGAATCCAGCAGCATCCGCACTACCTAACTATGGCCATAATTTGCTGCTTCCACAAGTGCCTGTCCATCATGGCAGTCTGCATGGGCAGCATGCAGTGGAGCACCCAGCAACATGCACACTACCTCAATGTGGCCATCCTGTGCTGCTTGCACAAGTGCCAATCCATCTTTGCAGTCTGCACGTGCAGCATGCTGTGGAGCACCTATCAACATGTGCAATACGTCACTGTGGCCATTATGTGCTGCTCTTACAAGTGCATCCCCATATCGGCAGTCTGCATGGGCTGCATGAGCTGGGGCGACCAACAGCATGCGCACTATCTCATTGTGGCCAAAATGTGCTGCTCTCACAAGTGCCTCCCCATCTTGGCAGTCTGCATGAGCAGCATGCTGTGGGGCATCCAGCAGCATCTGCACTACCTCGATATGGCCATGTTCTGAAGCAGCAAAAAGTACCTGTCCATCTTGGCAGTCAGCCTGGGCAGCATGCTGTGGGGAATGCAGCAGATACCTCACCAAGTCTGCTTGCCCACTCTGGGCTACCAACACGAGAGCTGCTTCAGACTCTTCCAAGGATGCAGTCTTGGAAACTAGATCAAGAGCCACATCCAACTTGTATGCTTCAGAGCACGACCAAGGACACTGACCATGTTGCTGTCGGCTCTGAGGATCAGCACCTCGGCAAGATGGCGCACCACGATAGAATGCCAGATGCTGCAAACAGCGGACATGTCACATATTGGGGCCTCTAGACGCAGGGCACGCAACACCAGATCTGCCATGATTTCCTCCGGAAGGTGGGGGAGAGCAGACATGGAGCTAGCAAGTCCTGAATTTGTCACACGCAAGTTAACGACGCTGAAAATTAGCATCGCGAAAGTAGGGTGAGCAGAAGCAGAGTGGTTGAGTGGGTGAATGGGAGGTGGAGGTAGAATTGGTGATGGTAGTAGAAGTGTGGTGTTGGTGGTGGTAGGAGTGTGGTGAAGGTGGTAAATATTGTGGTGGTGGTGGTGGTAGTGGTGGTAGAATTTGTGGTGGTGGTATTATAAGTGGTGGTGGAGAAAGTGGCAGAAGTGGTGGTGGTGGTGGTATAAGTGGTTGATTGTGGTGGTAGAGGTAGTGATGATAGTGGAGGAAGTGGTGGTGGTGGTGAAGGTGTGGTGGTGGTGGTTGACGTGGTGGTGGAGGTGGTGTTGGTGGTGGTGGAAGAAGTGTTGTGGGGGTTGAGATTGTGGTAGAAGTGGGGGTGGTAGTGGTGGTAGTGGTGGTGGTGATAGTGGTGGTGGTGGTGGTGGTGGTGGCAGAATTGGTGGTGCTGGTGGAATTGGTGGTTGTGGTGGTAGAGGTGTGGTGGTGGTGGTGGTAAAATAGGTGGTCCTGGTAGAATTGGTGGTTGTGATGGTAGAGGTGTGGTGGTGGTAGTGGTGGTGGTAGTGGTAGAGGAGGTGGAATGGTAAGTTGTGGTGGTGGTGGTGGTGGTATACATTGTGGTGGGGGTGGTGGGGGTGGTACAAGCGGTGGTGTTGGTGGAAGTGGTAGAGGAGGTGGAATGGTTTTGATGGCAGAAGTGTGGTGGTGGTGGTGGTTGTAGAAGTGCTGGAGGAGGTAGAAGTGTTAGGAGTGGTGGAGGTGGTGGTAGAAGTGGTGGTGCTGGTGGAATTGGTGGTTGTGATGGTAGAGGTGAGGTGGTGGTGATGATGGTGGTGGTCGTGGGGGTGGTATACGTTGTGGTGGGGGTGGGGTGGGGGGTGAAAGCGGTGGGTGGGTGGGTGGGAGGGGGGGGGGGGGGGGGGGGGGGGGGGGGGGGGGGGGAGGGGGGGGATGGTGGTGGTGGTGGTATACGTTGTGTGTGTGGGGGGGGGGGTGTTTGTGTGTGGAGGGGGGGAGGGGGGGGGGGGGGGGGGGGGGGGGGGGGGCAACGGTGGTGGTGGTGGAAGTGGTAGAGGAGGTGGAATGGTTTTGGTGGTAGAAGTGTGTTGTTGTTGTTGTTGTTGGTTGTAGAAGTGCTGGTGGAGGTAGAAGTGTTGTTGGTGGTAGAGGGGTGGTCGTGGCGGTGGTAGATGTGGTGGCGCTGATGTTGGTGTTGGTGGTTTAAGTGGTGGTGGCGGTTAAGTACACATGAGATGTAGTACAGTTCCTTGCTTCGACGTATTGGAATTTTTTAGGAAGTACACATTTGTTTTGTCTGAGAATGAGCAGCCCGCGATTGACATCGGTCAGCAGATCGGATCGCAACCACAGTGCAGTGGAATCGCAGCACGATCAGAAAACAGGTGCCATACACGAGAAGCTTAGTAATAATGAAGCACATTAGAAGACATGTCACAGGTCACATCTGGAAAACTGGATCACCGTAGCTCGATTGGGTGCTGCCTTAATGGTTGGCCCCAGTGCAAGCAAACGGGCTGGCCCCCTCAACCTCACGCCTTGTAATAACTAATAAGGCATACTTTTAATTTATTGGGGTGCTGCCGGGGGGATGGTGGGTGGTGGTGGTGGGGGGGGGGGGACTAGTTTAGCCAAACCCAGGCGTCACCATTCAGATGTTGCATACCACGCGTCGTCAGGAAAAAAACTGCTTGTAAACCCTAGCACTACCACTCTCTGGGTTTAGCCGGGGGGTGGGGTGGGGGAGGGGGGGGAGGGGGGGCTAGGGCCAGATCTGGGTACTCGTTTTGGAATGTGTCTAGGGCGGTGTTCCCACGAATTATAACATATTTGCTTGTATTGATCATCAGCCTGCACTTCGCTAACACCTTAAGGGTGGTTAAGCCTGCAAGGTTGGGCTCAAATATATTTAACACCTCTGAATAGGGTGTTAACTAGGTGCAGACAGCAGTAGGGTGCTGCCTGGAAAACCTGGAACTCGGACGTTACTGATGAAGTGATGTCAAGTGACGGTACGAAAGTCTTACCCGCCCCATGCTTACCTGCAGACGCCTTGGAGCTGGCTAGCGGAGCGCTGCAAGAGGTGGAGGTAGGATATAAGTGGGATGGACGGAAGTAAGGGTAGACAATTCAGTGGATGGTTGTGGGTGAAGCATAGGTAGGACAGTTTCATCTAGCAGGAGAGACTGGGAGATTGGCACCCTGAGCAGCGCCACGGGACGATCGTCGAGTAACAGGCCTGAGATGATTTTGCTGGTTGGGGGAAAGACAGTTGTCGAGGGCGTGGTCGAGAAAGATTAACAACCTACAGATCTACAGAACGAATGCACCGCACATTTTGAGACATGAGAAGATCCGAAGAATTGATGTGCTTGCGACCACTGGGACTCGGATGGACAGCAGTGACAGAGGAATCGGGAAAGGGAAGCTTTAATTCCTGTGGTAGATAAAAGGAATGGCTACAAATTTGAAACTTCGGGAGGTTATTAGCTGACCGAGACGGGCCAAATATCTCTGAACGGGGCTCAGGCCAAAAAGGGGGGTCTGAGCGGCCGCAGGCCGCTCATTCTACACACCATAGCTCTGAACGGCTTTGTTTTGAACTCCAGGGCCCGAATTAACTATTTTAGCCCCTAAATTGACCCTAACGTGGCCCTGAATTGACCCTAGTCAGCCCTTAATTAGCCTTTACTTGGCCTTTAATTGGCCCTTTCATGGACCTAATGTGGACCTCAATTGAGCCATTAATCAGACCTTAATTTATATGTTTCATGCACCTCATTTAGCGTTGAATTGAGCACTGAATGACTATAACATGACCCTGAATTTGCTTGAACTCTAGGGCCCGAATTAGCTATTTTAGCCCCTTAAATAGTTAATTCAGGACCCTAAAGTGGTCCTGAATTGACCCTTGCCAGCCCTTAATTAGCCTTTAATTAGCCCTTTCACTAATCTAATTTGGCCCTGCATAAAATTGAACACTGAATGACCACAATCTCACCTTAAATTAGCCATGACGCAGCCCTGCATTGACCCTGTCAGCCCTAAATTCGCATTTACTTGACCTTTCATCGGCCCTGACATGGACCTAATGTGGCCCTGCAGTGAGCCCTTAAGCCGAGCTTAATCAGACATTACATGAACATCATTTAGCGTTGAACTGATTGACTGATAGATCGCTTAATTGGATAGCAATGGTATAGCCCTGAATAAAACCTGCATGTGCTAACAATTGACCCTGCAATGCAATTGAGTTAGTTCTTAATCGAGACTGAACTTTTCAGAATTACCTGTAGCTCTCGTCACGTAGTCGACACTTCATTAGCCCTTATCCCTTCGGGGAGCAGCCAAATTGCTGGCTAGTATCAGCATGAATTGCGGTGCTCTCACGCGTTTTATGACTTGGTGACTGCTTATGTACTTCCTTAGAACTATCGGCTCTGCCAGTACTGTGCCAGCTTCCCGTAGGCTGTGTCATCCTTCATGACACAGTGACAGCTTCCTGTTGGCTGCGTCACCGGTTCCACTGACACGCGCTGTCTAGCCTGTACCCTGTTAGGTTCCAGGCTGCCCGCCCCTTTCACCGCTGGTGCCCCTTGATGGGTCTCCAGTGCTTGTAACGTTATTCTCGTCTCCGTGTATAGATTGGCGCGTTTGTTCCGCTGCAAGCATCTCTGTCCACTCTACGGAGTGTATTAAAGCTGATAGCTAGAGCCATGTAACCGAGATCAAGTCATTAGCCCTTACCTCTCTGATTGGCCCTGGAATACATTATATCGTGCTTGAACAAGTTCATTAAATTGCTTGCAGCCCTTTACTACGAGGAGTCGAAATATGTGTCACGATGTGAAACATGAGACAGAGAAACACAAGACAAGGAAACAAGAGACAGAGAAACATAGACAGTATACAAGATTTTTGCAAAAAGCGCAAAAACTGCGCGCTGCGCCCACTGGGGGTTGAAAAACCTTGCAAAATGCGCAGAGGGGCTCAAAAAGCGTGTGCGAAATCGTGCTGCCGCGCGCGCTTTGTAGTACCCTGTTCAGCATCTCCTCCCTCAATGCAACGCCACCTGAAATCCAAACCTAGAATGTGCAACCTAACCCCTTAACCCTGACAAGACTCCGTTATACGCTGAGGATAAAAAAATGCTTACTGAGAAAATGAAAATTGAACCTGACTTGGTGGATAAAAACTCCAGTATGAAGCTGGTCATGAATCCTGATTCCTTTGAAGGATGGAAATACTTAATTCAATTTATAAAAAATGCGATCATAATCGCACAATTAAATTATCATCCCAGCTGAGATGATGATTTAATAATATTGTAGAATTAAATTATCACTGTAGTACGAACTCAGGCCCCCCGTCGGTTAAACGATTGTTTGGGGCTCAGTTCATCAGTGCTTGTTCTTTTTAAGCCCTTCCTATACGGTTGTGCAAGTCCCTTTAGCCTATTTGGCCTACCCCTGGACTGTAACATACTAGTACATACATACATACAGACAGACAGACAAGAGACAGAGAAACATGAGGCAGAGAAACATAGACAGAGAAACACGAGACAGAGAAACATGAGGCAGAGAAATATAAGACAGAGAAACATAGACAGGATACACGAGACAGAGAAACATGAGACAAGGAAACAAGAGACAGAGAAACATGAGACAGAGAAGCAAGAGACAGAGAAATATAGGCAGAGAAGCATGAGACAGAGAAACAAGAGACAGAGAGACACAGGCAGAGTAGCATGAGACAGAGAACCATGAGCCAAAGAAACATGAGAGAGAGAAATATAAGACAGAGAAACATGAGACAGAAAAACATGAGGCAGAGAAACATGAGACAAAGAAACATAGGCAGAAAACATGAGATAAAGAAACACGAGACAGACAAACATGAGACAGAGAAACATAGGCAGAAAACATGAGACAGAGAAACAAGAGACAGAGAAACAAGAGGCAGAGAAACATGAGTCAGAGAAACAAGAGACAGAGAAGCATAGACTGCATACATGATACAGAGAAACATTGGGCAGAGAAGCATAGACTGCATACATGAGACAGAGAAACATTGGGCAGAGAAACAAGAGACAGAGAAACATGTGGCAGAGAAACGTGAGACAGAGAAAGAGGAGACAGAGAAACAAGAGACAGAGAAGCATAGACTGCATACATGAGACAGACAAACATGAGACAGAGAAACATGAGACAGAGAAACAAGAGACAGAGAAACATGGGACAGAGAAAGAGGAAACAGAGAAACAAGAGACAGTGAAACATAGGCAGAGAAAGAGGAGACAGAGAAACCTGAGACAGAGAAACATGGGACTGAGAAACATGAGACAGAGAAACTTGAGACAGAAATAGAGGAGACAGAGATACATGAGGCAGAGAAAGAGGTGACAGAGAAAAAGGAAACAGAGAATGAGGAGACAGAGAAACAGGAGAGAGAGAAAGAGGAGACAGAGAAACAGGAGGCAGAAAAATATGAGACAAAGAAACAGGAGACAGAGAGGCAGGACCTAGAGAAACATGATGCAAAGTAATCCAGATGGTTACTTGGCAATACACATCTTCAAAATATTGGGGTTTATTCTCATACAGGATTGTTCAGGACGCTGCGTCCTCCGTCGCAGACGCAACGTCGAAGGGTCCGTTGCGTCGTGGGATGCAACATTGGGATGGTCTGTTGGCCAGAAGGAAGGGTCCGCAGCGTCTCAGGACGCAGGCTATACACTTGGTTGCGTCTCAGGCAGCATAGCTGGGGGTCCTCCTGAAGTAGCCTGCTCTCATATCACCATTAGATCAACAAAATAATCTGCCTCCAAACACTGTATTGCTGGCAGCTTGTAAAGGAAACAACTTCTAGTGCTTAGCAGTTCAAGCACTTCTAGTTCCCAGCAGTACAAGCACCTCAACTGCTCTGCAATTCAGGCACCTCTCGAGGTCATCATTCCAAGAGCGTGTAAGACCCGTAGTGCTCACAATTCAATTGAATTCAAACTATATTCAAGATTACAGTGCTTAGAAGAAAAATGACATATAGTGGCCAGAAAAATAAGCACTTGCAGTGATCAGCAGTACAACCAAGCAGCAATTACAGTGCTTGGCAGTGCAAGCACATGTAGTGCCCATCAAAAGAAGCACCTTGAGTACGTCTAGTGCTCAACAAGAAAAGCACCTGAGATGAAGGTACTTTGTTGCTTGGCATTACCAGCACGTCTAGTGCTAAGTGCATCCCCTTTTCTTCCTCAGGCTACCAGAATTATCCCAACACGGCCTGCAATATGGGCACTTCCCCTTGCAGTGCATACCGCTCATCAGACCAAAGTGGACTCCACAGACTAAGATGTTTTTTATCCCTCCCTCCCTCCCTCCCTCCTCTGCCTTGGTCCTTCCCACCTCTGCCTTGGCCCTTCCCACCTGTACCTTGGGCAACCATAGGAAACATCCGGAAAGTGTTGTGGTCATGCAAAGTGCTGGTGCACACATATATTGGCCAGGAATACAATCAATTGCAATGCTTAGCAGTACAAACACGTGTAGTGCCCAGCAATTGAAGCACATCAAGAACGTCTATTGCCCATCAATAAAAGCACCTGAGATCAAGGGACTTTACTGCATGGCATTCCCAACACGTCTAGTGCTCAGCGCATTCCCATATCCTCCTTCGGCTATCAGTAGGCTTGTTCAAAAGTCTTTGGATTCTTCTAAAAAACAAATCAGGCCAGTATCATTCTAAACCCACACAGGTACTATTCAGTATGAGTGAACATGTGATAATCTTTTGTATGCATGATCCATCATATTTTAAGAAGCGTCGACAAGGCAGGTTTAAACCAGCTGGTGATTTTTTTCATTGTGCTAGTCATGGTTTTGGGGGGAATGCTACAAGTCCCCTTTAGTACACAATACACCCCTTCCCCAAATTGGCCCTTCCCTACCCTGCCTTGGGCAACCACAGGAAACCCAGGAAAAAGTTGAGTTGTTGCAACCCAAAGTGTTGTCTTCATGTGGTGTTGTGGTCCTGCATAGTGCTGGTGGAAGGCTGTGACCCATGGACCGACATGCAATGAATGCGAGGTTCAGCTGCCTGCCTGCAGTGATGGTTGATGATGATGTGATGATGTTGGTGATTACATTTTTCATGATGCCCTACTGGACTCCATATGTGCCCGCGGGTAGTTGACTAATTCCTAGGGGTTCATTTTATTTACAATTCACAGGCTTGGCACAGTTGTTACAAAAATGTGTAACACTTGTCATCCTTGTGCAAAATGCATGTTTCCTCAAGGACTTCTAACAAAAAAATCCCGGGGGGCTCTGCCCTCCGTACCCCCCCCTATATAACGGCGGCGCTTCATGCAGCGGCATGCGATGGCTACGGAACAATCCTGAAATCAGGCTTGAGTAGCCCAGGTACCTACTCAAACTGGCCTGCACAAATCTGTAATACAAAACACTGGGCGTCACATTGAGGACATGCATAATGTGGAAGCCCAGAAAAGTAGCTTCGATCAGTATGTGACAGCATGTCCTGATGTCCACAAAAAATCGCTCCACTGACGCGGATCAGAGAAGTAAGGGGAGGGGGAGGGGGGGGGGGGGAGTGCATGTGCATGTATGTCCACATTGTTCTCTGTTTTGTTAGGTGGCTCTTGCACTGCTCCATGCATTGGTCATACCTTATTCAAATGCATGTGCACCAATGAAGGCATGAGTCAAACAGTAATTTGAACAAATAATATTACCGGTATATGTGTGTGTTTTGTGTGTGGTGTTTATATGGTGTGCATGTGTGCGCAAATCTGTGTGCTGTGTGTAACTGTTTCTGTGTGTGTACTTGTGAGTGAGTTGCGTGGTGTTTATGTGTGCGTGTATGTGTGTGCGTGTGTCGTTTTTGTGTGGTGTATGTTTGTGTGTGTGTGAGCCGTATTTGTGTGATGCATGTGTGTGTGTAAGAGAGGTGTGTGGTGTTTGTATGGTGTGTGGTATGTGTGCATGTGTGTGTGTGTGTCATGTTTGTGTGGTGCATGTGTGTGCGCGCCATGTGTAGAGTTTATGTGGTGTGTGTGCATGTGCATGTACAACATCAGGGCACGTGGAAAGTCCTACCCACCTGAAGATGGTGGAGCATACTAGCCTGTGTCTGAAAGCTCATGCCCTACATACAACTCCCTTGCTAGCTCCAGGGCAGTCAAGGACCAGCCAAAATTCTTTTGTTTCAGTCCCAAGCACTAGCAGATCACCAGCAACATACTTAGGGGATTCCAGCCCTAGTTATTTATCTGCTTTGTCTCCTTCAGCAGTGCCAACAAATAGTCACAACCAACTGCCTTACATTCCATGCCTGACTCCAAGACATGCAGGCCGGAGGGGGAATATTACCTTGCTGTCCTCACCCACGATGTGGTCGTGGAAGAACCTCTGCAGGCATGGGCGCAATCGAACGAACGATTTGGTCATGCAAGCGCGCGTGGAAAAGCAGGGTCGAGCGAAACAAGATGATATGAGACACGACCAGACGCGATGAGGGACGACAAGACGCTCCTCTGGTGCCCGATCAAGCACGCAGCAGCCAAAAGAAAGGAAAGGAACGCGCAACGGACGCGTTCCTATTTTTGCTGCATCTCCAGTCACGAGAAAGAAAATAGCCAGCTAGCTCGGCTTTGGTGACTTTCAGAGCTTAAGAAAGGACGAAAGGAAGAAGATACAAGCGAACGTCTGCGTGGCTTTAATTATCGCACAAAGGGAGCACAAGGGTGTCCCAAGAGAGAGCGCTGTGCCGCACGTGACGTACTTTCTTAATTAACAATTGTACCGGACTTAATTACTGCAGTACAATTGTTAATTGTAATTAAGTCCGTTCAGACCCCGGAAAGGTGTCCCAGGAGAGAGCGCTGTGCCGCACGTGACGTACTTTCTTAATTAACAATTGTACCGGACTTAATTACTGCAGTACAATTGTTAATTGTAATTAAGTCCGTTCAGACCCCGGAAAGGTGTCCCAAGAGAGAGCGCTGTGCCGCACGTGACGTACTTTCTTAATTAACAATTGTACCGGACTTAATTACTGTTGTACAATTGTTAATTGTAATTAAGTCCGTTCAGACCCCGGAAAGGTGTCCCAAGAGAGAGCGCTGTGCCGCACGTGACGTACTTTCTTAATTAACAATTGTACCGGACTTAATTACTGCAGTACAATTGTTAATTGTAATTAAGTCCGTTCAGACCCCGGAAAGGTGTCCCGAGACGAAGTCTGACACGTCAGCCAACGGTCTCGTAACTATCTCGCTTCCGTTGCCACCTGTCTATTAGCTTTGATAACACTCCGGATGAGCGGACTTTGTGTGTGCAGCACGCCAATCTATATATGCAGAGACGAGAGTAAGTTACAAGCACAGGAGACCCATTAAGGGGCACCAGTGGAGGAAGAAAGAAAGGTAGGCTATACCCTCATAAGGGTTAGACACTATACAGTCAATGTCAGAGGAAACCGGGCAGCCGGGAAACTATCAGGGTAAAGGCAAGACCGGTGAAGTAGCTAACAGGAACCTGTCACTGAGTCACTCAATGACTCAGGCTAAGGGAAACTGTCACTACGGGAAGCTGTCAGGGCCGATAGTTCTAAGGGAGTACAGAAGTAGTCACCAAGTCATAAAACGCGTGAGAGCAACGCAATTCATGCTGACACTCCACCTATGACACAGGTGACATACAATACTACTACTCCACCTATGGCACTGGTGACATAGAACTATAAACTGGTAGCAAACAAAAGTTATGAAGGAACGGCGGAAAAATCAGGAAACCAGAAGAAAGCCTTGTCTAAAATAAAAGGATGAGAAAGGATGAACCAAAAAACCACTGTAGTACTCCGAAAATGTAGCAGCAAAAAAAAACTTGGGTCATACCGAGCAGAGCTGAGACCAAAACGGAAATGTAACCATCCATGGTAAGCGCAAAAATACTATTCATCCAGAATAGGAGGCACCAAACCAGAAATCACAGGGAGGCCAAAACAGAAATCAATCCCAAATACCAAAGGAAGGGGAACAACGGTGACTAAAAGAACCGAGAACGTAACCTAAAGAGAAGACTGAAAAAACGTATATCAAAGTTGGGGAACAACGGTATAGAAAACCCGATCCGGGTATAGGAACCTAACGCCAATCAATGATAACCAAAGAGACGGATTGAAATATCGTGTGAGAGCAGCACACGAGAGAATCAAAACCTAAAGGACGCAGACAAGAGGACACTAAAGACTACGATGGAAAAATAAAGTCGATGGAAAAATCCACTACCTTAAAAACTATTCTTAGCATAGAATTCATGACTAGGTTGGGATGAAAAAACCATGATGAACTGGTTTCTTACTCAAAGATGGAAGTAAGAAGATTTATGAAAGTTAATTATCATAAATCCCCAGTTACGGCACTAACTAAAACATTCTAGGAGGTGGGTATCGCACCGCAAAGAACTCATGCACTCAAGACAAACCAAGCACCTAACCACAAGCAAACTAAACCTGCAGCAACTGAAAATCCAAAGGATGCGGAGATAAATCTCAAGAAACTTGTAACCAACAAAGGAAACACAGTTCAATGAACAATAGGAGTTTAGACGTACAAACACAGTACAGAAAACTTAATGTCCACTTGAAAAATAGTAAACGCAGAAAAAAGGACGTCAAAGAATTGACTGCAAAGGATGGACTGAAAGGGCGCTTGAAATACACTCGGAAAACAAGAAAGAGGTGAGCGGCGGTACATCTGCAAGTACAACTGCAAGATTACCCAGCCCACCAATTCACAGTAAAATCCGAAGGGAAACAACTACTACACTCCACAAAAAGTTCCAATCACATGAGGGGCTGGTGATCTAAAAACAGTTTGGAGTAAAAAGAAATAGCTAATCTATGATGAGCTCCACCGAACGAACCATCTGCCTATGGAACTAAGAGTCAGAAAACATCAAGACGCTATAACGGTGGTCTGAATAAATTACCACCTTCCACCAAAACCAAGAAAGACAGTTGAAAGGAAGCTGCCTAAACAAAGCGTCGTAACGCTCCACCAATCTAGACTACCCTATAAGTCAGTCTAGGCGGTGCTGAGGAATAGGCACCCACACATAGGGCCATGTTAACCTACGTATGAGAACCATCAGCACCTAAAACAATGAATCCTGGGTTGACTGTAACACCCCAGCCATACGCAGTATCAAGCTAGTAACCGGTAGTATAGCCCCCAGCGCAGAACTGCTGCCTGGTTGAACAGGGCCGGCCTTATTTGCCTCTATATCAACGAAGCCTGAGTCGACTGTAACACCCCAGCCGTACGCAGTATCGGAACCCGACCAGTGTGTTCTAAATCATCACTTGCCCAGTCAGCAACGGCTACATCATCCCCAGGCCGGGACCCGAGTGTTCCACCAGGGACAACGGGAGGCGTCTGAATGAACGACACCTGCGAGTCATTCAAGGTGGTCGGAGGGTGGGGACTATTAGGCAATGGACCTGATCCAGATACCACTATGATTGAAGGCTGTCGTACACCTAAAGCTTCACCGACGAGCGACGTATTGGAGATCCCAGCGACCCCCTGAGATTCGGCTAAGATTTTATCTGAAAGGACCGCAGAATCTCGCTGACCCAATGCCTTCACACGCAATACAGCACCATCAGCCCCTGACCTGGGGCGCAAGGTCATCCCATGGAAGGGCATCCCATGATCAGGGCAGCGGTCGACAATTGGGGTTAGCAAAGGGTCAAGGGAATGAACCGCAGGCACATGCATATGTCCGTTGATTGCGGCAAGGATGCAAGTGTAATACGGAGACCCGTCATAGGGAGATAACCCAGGTATACAGTTATGCTCAAACTGCTCATAGAAGAGTATATCACGACTCTCTACTACCTCGCGCAACTTTGGAACCCAAACAAAATAACCCTTACTCACCAGGGAATACCCAACCAGTCTTCCACATAGCGCCCGCTCGTCCAGCTTGTTGCGCTTCTTCCCATTTACTAGCGTAACGTAGCAAGGGCAACCGAACACACGCAACATCGACACATCAGGCTGAACCCCAAAGAAAAGCTCGTAAGGAGTCTTCTCTCCCTGATTGGGCAAGCGATTAACTAGGTAACAAGCAGCGAGGAAGGCATAGGGCCAGAAAGACTTAGCAAGTTTGGACTCCAAGTGGATGCTCCTAGCTATAGACTGTAAGACCCCATTGTACCTTTCCACAGTTGCATTCTGCTGTGCAGTGTATGCCAAAGATAACTCATGCTCCTCCCCAACCGATATCAGCCAATCCTCAAACCACTTTACTATAAAACCCTTAGCCCTATCAGAACTCAAACACTCGAACCCAAACGCACGTTGCTAAGGCATACACCTAAGGGGGGAACCAGGGGCACGGGAAGACAAAGAAGTAACCTCTGTCGAACCACAGAACGCACCCAGGGGTCACAAGGAGCCTAAGAGAGAAAAATATCCAAAGATATCATGCCAAAGATCCTCCACGGCCGCTGGACTAGGGCCAGGACGGCGTCCACTTCGGCCTCCACTTCGGCCTGTAGCATGGGCGAAGTCCGGCGCTGCGAGACCTGGGATCACAGAAGGTGGGGAAGCGTTAGGCGAAGTCGAGATTAGAGGTATGGGGGGGGAAAAAAAAAAGGAGACGAGAATGACAGTGCAGCAAGTCGCACCTGGTGCAGAAAATCGCACCAATGGCAGAAAATCGCAAATCGCAAGGGCAGAATTCGAAAATTTATCGCTAGGATGCGAAGAGCAGAGCCGAGGCATGCAAAGGTCCTAATATTCCGCCGTCGATGAGCAGTCAATCCCAAGTCCCCCCCTCTATCGCTCGACTCACCCGGATGGGGGGTAGAGGGAGCAGCACCCGAGTGGTGCTGACCATACCCCCCTGCTTCCTACCACCTCCAGAATCTCCAGGTCCAGACGCGTCGTCCTCTTGTGGCGAACCCTACGGCAGTGCCGGCGATCCGCCAGCTTGATCGAAAAATTTCTCCAGAAGGTAGCACATAGCCACTAGAGTGCAAAGGGGGGGGGGCAAAGACGACGTAGACATCAGCAGGGAGCTTGGTCGGCTTGGCAACCTCCGGTATGCAGGCAGAGCCTCAAACACCGGAGTTAGCGACATCAAGGACGCGAGCAGACGAAGACGGGGTATCTCCACCGATGTCCAGGCTAGTCGCCGACTTGAGTCTGCACGTCAAAGTCGTCTACGACAGACGGTAGCTGAAGGAGCGCAAAGGTAGAGGTATGATTGGGGGGGGTTACTTCCATGATGGCGGAAGGACTCTCATAACCGCCAGCAGAGGTCGCTGGTGCACAGACGTCTAGCCAATCGTCTTGAGAAACCGCGTCCTCCTTGGGAAGGACACGGTCGCAGCCATTACTTATAATAACGCTGCGCATCCCGCGCGACCAGGATTCTCCATTCTTGTCATGGAGTTTCTCAAATGTCGCCGGGGGTCCTCGCGGAAGTTGCATTTCAAAGCAGTGGTAGAAATGAGGGGCCGGATAACCTATTAGCTTTGATAACACTCCGGATGAGTGGACTTTGTGTGTGCAGCACGCCAATCTATATATGCAGAGACGAGAGTAAGTTACAAGCACAGGAGACCCATTAAGGGGCACCAGTGGAGGAAGAAAGAAAGGTAGGCTATACCCTCATAAGGGTTAGACACTATACAGTCAATGTCAGAGGAAACCGGGCAGCCGGGAAACTATCAGGGTAAAGGCAAGACCGGTGAAGTAGCTAACAGGAACCTGTCACTGAGTCACTCAATGACTCAGGCTAAGGGAAACTGTCACTACGGGAAGCTGTCAGGGCCGATAGTTCTAAGGGAGTACAGAAGTAGTCACCAAGTCATAAAACGCGTGAGAGCAACGCAATTCATGCTGACACTGTCCCTCCGTCGCGATCACTCCGCCAATTTTTTCCGTCCCAGGTGACGCTGCGTAGAACTTGTTCTATTGTGCCTGGTATGTGTGTCTCTAGACTGTATTTTGTAGACTGCGACTCGAGGGGCTGCAGGATCTCGGTGATGCTTCTGGTAACATATCAGATAGATGCAAGTGAAGTTTGCAGTCATTAACGATTGAGTAGGCGGCCGAGTCCTACTCGGCGAGTTGGGCCTACCGATGCTACTCGAGTAGTACACTACACTAGATGGCTGGGATGACGGTTCCAGCCATTACCTGGCTGGCGGTCCTTGGTCACTGGCTGACCAGACCTGGCGTGCACTTGGCCTCTATGGTACGACCTATCACTCTTTAAGTCGTCCATAAGTCCATAACACTGTACAGTCGTCCCACAGGTGGAGTCCGAGGATTATTTTGTCTAGCGCTGTCCAGTCACGTCAGTTTAAAATAGAAAGTTAGAGGCGTCATTTAGTTACGGTAGTTAGTCAGGGGTTTCCCCCCATGGTTTCCCATCTCCGTCTTGGTCTGCTCTCAGCGTTTTATCGCTACTTCAAGTTTCCTAACTAAAATCTTAATTCCTGCTCTATTAATCATCAGTGTGGAAGGTGCAAAGATATCATGCCCCACCAAAACCACTCACGCCACAATCCCCCTGAGACCCCCCCCCCCCCCCCCCCCCCACACACACACACACACACACCACACACACACACACACACACACACACACGCACACACACACACACACACACTCACCACCACGCCCCTCTCCCAACCCCTCACCCCACCCCACCCCACCCCAGTACCCCACCCCACCCACCCCCAACCCAACCCAACCCACATGCCCAAAGTTGTATTCTCATTAGTGTTTTATCGCTACTTGAAGTCTCCTAAAGTGATGCAAAGTCCTGCTCTATTAATCATCAGTGTGGAAGGTAGAAAAATATCATGCCCAACCAAAAACACTCACGCCATCATCCCCACAAGACCTTCCCACCCCACCCATCCCCACCTCACCCCCTTTACCCACCACCACGCCCCTCTCTCAACCCCTCACCCCACCCAACCCACCCCACCCAACCCAACCCAACCCAACCCAACCCAACCACCCCACCCCAAACCAAACCAAACCAAACCAAACCAAACCAAACCAAACCAAACCAAACCAAACCAAACCAAACCAAACCAAACCAAACCAAACCAAACCAAACCAAACCAAACCAAACCAAACCAAACCAAACCAAACCAAACCAAACCAAACCAAACCAAACCAAACCAAACCAAACCAAACCAAACCAAACCAAACCAAACCAAACCAAACCAAACCAAACCAAACCAAACCAAACCAAACCAAACCAAACCAAACCAAACCAAACCAAACCAAACCAAACCAAACCAAACCAAACCAAACCAAACCAAACCAAACCAAACCAAACCAAACCAAACCAAACCAAACCAAACCAAACCAAACCAAACCAAACCAAACCATGTTATAGACCGGTTCTCCCGGTTCAGCTAGAGTGTCTTAGTGCGCCAGGCCTTCTGCCTGGAAGCTTCCATAGTAGTGCCTTCACCCGTTAGGGCTGGCACCTACCGGCGGCAGTACCCTTAGGTACTGTCGCCCTTTCCCTTCTTATACCTAGCTTGCCGCCTGGCATGCTATCACGAATGTAAACGTAGCACCTTCGCCAATCCCTGTAAGAGTCCTCACGAGATAATACTCCGGAAGCTAAAGGTTATTGCTCACCACGCCAGTTAGTTGTGGAGCACGCCGGTCTTCGGGTCTTTTTCGATAACTTCATTTTACTTCAAAAAACCAGTAGGGGTCCTTCCGATAGTCCCTCCGCACGAATTATATCTCGGAGGATGTCCGGTAGATTTTCCCGTGCAATACCGTGGCAGCAGTACCGTGATTTGCCATGGATGATTCGCCTAAGATTCGGGAGCTGACGCGAATAGATAAGAAAAATAGTAGTCGGATAAATAATCAATCATAACGTTTGGGCTTTCGCACTGTTCTTTTTGCTTTTGGTTCGTCCTTCTTATCAAGAGCAGTAACAATCTCGTCATAGGAATTAAATGCCTTTGATCTTTGCATCCTTCTGATTTGATTGTCTTCTTTTTCTGGCTCTAATCTGTCTTTCACATTTGTAACAATGTTCATTTCGCTTGGTCTGTATAGACGTTTGACTCCTTTGAGCTTGAATCTGTATCCTATATGTTCTTCAATTGTGTAAATCTCTGTGGAAAACGTGGCTTTCTCCTTTTCAAAGGTCTTCTTCTGTAACATTACACGCACTCTGTCCCCTACTTTCATGGTCATTTTGTCGTTCATCTTTTGATTTTTTTTTAATTGAGCTTCATATAGCTTTTGAGAATAATCGAGATCGTCATACACCTCGTTGGGCGAAGCATCTTTCAACCCAGAATGAGGGGAGTCGTTATACAGTTCAACGATTTCACCAAGTGCGTCTACCCATTTTTTAGTCTTGTTCTCTAGTGAGTATTTCTTTATCAGACCCTTCAGTGTCCTAGTAAATCTGTCAACGATTCCCAGCTTGTTCCCCATCGGAGTAATGTGGTCTTCTTTTGCAACGTCCGTATATACCTTTATATTTAGTTCTGTATTGAAAGACTCAAATATTGAAGATGCAAAAAAATTATCTCCTGATACACTGTTGATATTTTCGTCTACATCGCCTATAAATTCCTGATAGGCATCTAAAACGTCATCCATCTTACCGCTTTTCAGTGGGTAGCAATAAGATTTGCGAGAGATGATATCAATACACATAAGAATTTGATTGATATTGTTATTTACCCGCTTGCTCGACAATGGCATAATTGCCACATCAATCTGGAATGATCTGGGTTTTTGCAGTGATCTTGAATTTGAATTTAGTGTTTTGTGGTCTTTGGTAAATTTGTGTTAGCTCTCGTGGATTGAAGTAATCTTCGATATCTCGTTTGGTAATCCCGTCGTCTTTTAATCTAGTAAATAGCTTTGCCTTGGACAGCAATTTTAGATTTGGATTAGCTTTCAAAATGGATTCAAGATTCATTATATATATTATGAATGTTTATGGAGGGGGAGGATCAATCAGTATTTTTTGGTTCGCTCTGTTGCATTGCAGACAACACAGATGACAATTTGATTTTATATGGTGCAGGTCGTTGTCCTCTCTGTCTACAGTACATTGGTTTTTTGAATGTTTTTCAACTCCCATATATTGTTGGCATTTTCTGCAAATTCTATTATTTTCCTTTTTATAAAGCTCTACGCACCAATCAATAGTGATGTAATTGTTGCAAGGCACGAAGTTTTTGTCTCGTTTCCTGTCTTGTTTCTTGTAGCCGAAAATCTTCCCGTTGAAGAACTCTATCAAGTTCAATTCCTTCAAGTTAAAGTCCAGGAAATACACGTCAGATAGCCTGACACACCTTGAGACGGCGCAGTAGGCCCAGCGGATGTCTGTTATAATTCTCATGTCGCAAATGACAAATTTCTTATCAATACAAGCACCTTGTTCCGAATGGCAAGTGTTGGCGTGTGATAGTTTGAAATGTTCGACAATCATGTCATGGGGGATATCGACTCTAAGTTCTTTGTCTTGAACATCTTGCAAAGTGAAATGTTTATTGGTTTGTCCAACAATAGTGTATCTGTAATTGGGTCGCATTTTTATCTTATTGCTCTTGACCTTAGGCGAATCCTTGGTCTTGGGAGAATTCTTTACCACTCTGTTTATTGTTGTCTTGCAGATCAGTTCCTGATTGTAGTGATATTTGATTCCATTGTCCAGTGTCTTGAGTTTATCAGCTTTCTCTATCTTTTTCTTGTCAATCAGACTGTCTAGATATTTGTTGACACTATTAGAACTGGTATCTCGATGTGTGATCGCTTTATTAATACCCAGTTCTTTGAGGTCTTTCAATGATTTCAATATCTTTTTTGGGAAATGCTTCAAGATAGTTTTATAAACACCCAAATCAGAATGAAATAGGTCATTGAAAAATTCAAGCATTTTCAATTTATCTTCATCTGTTTCCAATCGATGATTCTGTGTTAGCGTCATTGTCCATTTGAACATTTTGGTGATATACCCTGTCTTTTCATCAGTGCTTACGTCATCTCCAATGGATTCCAGTTGATGAGAGTCTCCGTTAGCCAGTATGTATAGTTTTTTATTCTGCATAAACTTGTACACGTCAACCAGGTTGCGTCTTGTGAGCAACATTATTTCCTCAAATATGACGCATTTAATTCCTTCCATCGAATGACAACCTAGTGTTTTATTCCCATTATGATCAAATCCCATGAGGCTGTGAAATGTGCATGCGTTTTATACCGGTGTTTTTTGAGAGAGCTTCTCTAACTTGCGAATTCCAGGGAGCGACAACCAGTATCTGGTTTGGTTCAAAATTCTTTAATGCATCTACAATTGTAGTGTAAGACTTTCCACAACCAGCTAGACCGTTAACAAATGTTCTATTTTTTTACCTCTTTTGTGATTGTTGGATTTACACGGGATTGTAATATATATTCGTCTAGATTGGTTTGAAGGTATTGTTTGATCTCCTTTGTACTGAGTTTACTAACGTCTATTTGTTGTGTATTTTGATTCTCTGTTATTGAGTTATTATGTGGGCGAAAATCATAACCAATAGGATGATTTGGTGGCATTGAAATGTTCTCCCATTTCAATTGACCCAGTCCGTCTCCAATACGGCGCTCAATGCAACTGAAATCGTTTCCTTCTTTCAAAACATATACAGCATCGGTTTTGACGGCTTTAACCTCAATGTTTGATTTAGCCAATGTTTCTATCAGTTCGTTTACTTGAAATCTTGCCCTATTGATAATAGCTATTCTCATTGGTAAAAATCCGCTTGTTAGTTCTGTTTTTTCCGTTAAATTCACAATGTGTAAATCTTCGGATAGCGATATCACACAAGATGACTTGCCGCTTTTTCTTTTTTTTAGGAAGTAATTACAAGCGTCATCTTTTTTTGTGAATACAGCCGATTGTCTTTTGGTATTGTATTTCTTTCCCAACAATTCAGACAACTTGTTGGGTATACCCTTTCGAAGTTTTAATGGGATATCTTCGTATTGTTCATCAAAACACGATGCCACTATGTCTCCTAATTCTTCGCATTTTACCCATAGAACTTCTAAATATGACAATATGCTATATTCGACGTTCATTGATTCCATTTGTAACAATTCGTATCCGTATATGAGCATACGTTCTTTGCTGTAAATTTTGTGTCTTTTAGTTATTTTCACAACATACAAGAACTTACTGTTGATAGGTCTGTTTTCATTGGCTTGGAATGTATCCCATGGATGGACAATTGGAAAACCCAATGTTTTCAAAATATATATCAAGCATGAAGCATAGTGTTTGTTAAAATCTATTCCTACGTATTCATCGCGCATGCGAATAGAGAGATCTTCGTCAACAAGTTTACCATTAGGGATAGACTCAGAATACCAGTTAAATACATTTGCAACTAGAGGGTTGTACGTGGAAAGGTTCTTTTTGTTGAGGATAGATTTCACGACAGTTGATTCTAGTATGATAAACTTTTTATAAATATCTATGTCATCAATCACACAATCGATGCATCCAACTATCTTAACGGCGGATTGAATCGAAATCTTAACAGATTCCAAGTGATTCAAATATATACCAGTTATTGTCGAGCCTCCTTGCGTGGTAATTGCTGGGGTCACACCTTCGATACACACAAATTTTTCAAGAATAAGTGCCAAGTTGCCATTATAAATGATTTCAATGTTTTTATTTTTAGCAAGGATTTGTTCCTTGATTAATGGAAATATCTCCTCTACAGAACTTGCTACTGCAATAGGGTATGTCTTTTTTCCCTTCTCATTTGGTAACTTGAATTCAGACGATGGATGTTCCAATACAGTGTCGTGCGATGACGCATTGAATTCCTTTTTTTTGTCAATGATAGAGAGATGTCCGTTCCAGTAGATCGCTTTAGTTATGGTTTCAATAGCAGGATGTAATTTTTCTGGTGTACATCCTGCCAGATATTGGTTCTCATTATCGTATATCATGCATCCAAAATTGTTTTTATCAAACCATTTGAGAAATAGTTCTATCGTGACAACGTCTTCATCAGTGTGTTCGGTAGATTCTTTGTTGAAAAAATCTCTGTACAATGACTCGTAGCTCATCGGTGGCCTGGGATCACAGATCAGATTTGTGAAATGCTTGTCATACGATTTCTTCAAAGATTGTAGAATAACCTGAAAGGCACATGTATTGGGTGGGAGATCTAGTAGTATGGATTGCTTGATAGACCCTCGTAGCGTGTCTTTCCCTTCAACGTCAATATCCCGTTTCAAGTATTTGTTATCGCAACACATTGTAGCAGTGTTTTGTACAATTCTGTGTTTGAAGGGAATTATGATGTCTTGTCATTTTGTAGTCTGTTCCTTGTAGATTTGTGAGCAGTTCATAGTATCTTGATGTTTTAGGAATTATGAAGCCTTCAAGGCTGTCAATATGCAAGATTTTGCCTGACGGAAAGTCTTTGACGGGATTCCAAGCTTTTGAGAATGATGTTATTTCATGAGCATACATGTGATGTGTTATGCCGGTTTCTTGTTGTTTTTTGGATGCTGTGTCAAAACTATAACACATAATTCGTACAACACGTTTCTCGTATTTACTCTCCTCTAAAACCCTCCTTCTCTCCAAATAGCGTTCCTTATCATATTCTGCCTTTTCTTGCTTACTAACCTTTTTTGCCTCTTCTTTCATGTAGTTCTTGTACCATTCCACAGCATTCTAGAAATCATATAGTGATTCGTGGCCCTGTCCGATCACATACTTTTTAGTAATCCTGCGTGGAGCTTCTCCTGTTACCAAATGCTTTTTGTACCATTTTGCCAAAGTTTGTTGTGATGCCATTATAATTCTGTAATATATTAATATGTGAACAATCTCTTAAGCGTTTTACTTAAAATACTCAAAAAAATAATGTGCATTTCAATTTTTTAAATGAAACACTATACTCCGACAGTTTCTGCCAATAATAATGCCTTTTTTCTTCTCTTTTTTTTGCATGATATAGTCTTGCGCGTTCATTTCGTTTTTCGCGAAATTCAGGATCATTTTGGTACCTGTTCCTGGTATATGCTTGTTGCCTCTCACGATATGCCTCATCTGTTTGATACCGTTTTACAGTTGCAAGTCTGGCGAGATTATTTACATAAGCAAGATATTCAGGGTCTTCTTTCATTTTCGTCTTGTGGATTTCACTAGAATAAGTGTGAACTTTGATGCAAGATTCGCTCATCTTATTATTTACTTGTAGTATATAATATGCTCAAGATTCTTAAGTACGATTCAATTTTATTTTTAATTCACTTACACAGAATCTGCCTTCAACATAGCCTTCCGTTCCTTCGATCTTGCATTATAGATCCGCGAACGTTCATTTCGTTGTGCACGGTATTCTGGGTCATTCTTATACCGTTCATTCTTCAATTGTTTCTTTAGGTAATCAACCTCGACTGATAAAGCCCTTATTGCACCAATTAGATGTGGTACAAGGGAGTTGTAATTGAGACCCAATCTCTCTTTTTCTGAGTCTAGGAATCTCACAGCTTCTGGACAAACGCCTATCACTTCTTGGGCATACAGCCCAATTTCCACTGCATTTTTAGCATCTCCCTTGAACGTGTATTTTGCCGGCTGCAAAGATTTGATCGCCTTCAATGACTCCTCAAGGTTGAGGTATTCAATAAGATTTTTATATGACTTGTCAGAAAGGTTAATGTATGATCCCGTCTGGTCAATCCTAGCTTTGGTCATGAATTCGAAGAGGAAATTGAATGATTCACTACCCCCATCGCTCAAGAAAGATATGCTCCCATTAATCTCCGACCCTGTGTCTGCAAAGTGAATCAAACCAGGCCCATTGGCTCCAGTCTGCGTTGGTAGTTCAAGACGACTCACCTTCACTCCGGGACCAATAGCAACAAAAGCGTTTTGTACATTCAATTGGTCTGTAAGATCATTGTAAGACCCTGAAAATAAGGGGGGCTTGTTTATAAGTGCGTTATAGTCTCCTGAAAAACTGTTTGTGATCTTTTTGGTGTCTCTGGGCTGAGCAAATATATACTGAGAGGTGTTGTACATTAATTTATAACATAATTTAAACCATGAGGTCCAGAAAAATGTGGGGAAAACAAAAACAAAAACAAATACAATCAAACAAAGAGGGAATACTACAAACCAAAGAGCAACAACAATTAATGTTAAATTACCTGCTGATAGGACACTCCCTCGAATGATGGGATTCAACCCTTATGCATATGTAATAGAGATCCCAAAACAACCCCATCAAAATATGATAGCTCAGGCTGTAAATGGGGTATCTGCTGTAGAACAGCTTGCTAGATCTGCGAGGGCGGCCATGACTCAACAAAACACTGCACCACAAAATGTGTTTCAAGGAACTAGGACGTATATAGACCACTTACCTAGACCACCTTCCTCTCGACCATCTCCGTCTAATGCCAATTATGCAGCACCTAAAAAACGGTATGATTTGAGGCGGTCACTAGATAGATTTGACTTCAGGCACGCATCACCAGATTCAAGGGGCCAATCTAAGAGGGAGGTGCTTGCAATTGCAACCGAATACCAAGAACGTTCTAATGAGCCTGGATTACAAAGACTACTTGACAAACGGAGAACCAAAAATCATTATATAGATATCTATAATTATCTGAAAAATAAACTTTGATTATTATCAAAATACAGAAAGTATACCGGTATAAGCTACATGTCTGCATACCCAAAAAACCTCCAGTACATTACAAAACGGATCTCTAACTATAGTCGAGCAACTAAACGGCTGTCCACCCTTAATAGTACTTCTGCAACCAACAATGGTGTGATTACAGTCGACATGCCTTCCAACACTTTGATAGATACTGATAGCCTGATAATGAGTTTCAAAGCAATCACAGATACTGGGGCATGCCAAGGAACATTGAATCAATCATACAAAGGTGCGACTTGGAAGTGAATGGGCAAGTGATAGGAGGGTTCTCCAATTATAATCAGCTTTTTAATATTATTGCTGATACATCCTTTGGTGCAGATTGCCACAACAGACGTAAGATTGTCCAATCGGGAGGTGATGGTTCAGCTATTCCCATTGGTATTCCAAAAGATTATTGCATTTGTAATTGGCTGACTCTCAATAGCTTTCAGCCCAGCATATTGGATACCAAACTCCTAGGGCAGGTTCGCCTTAGGATACAGCTAGATGGATCCAATTGTCTAATTGGGGGAGGACAATTTATTCTATCAGACATTTCATTCAGTGTTGATACTATCTCAATAGATGATGGGCTCTTTGATGCCGCACACAATGCCTTTCTGCAAAATGGAGGTGTGTATGAAATAATGTTCAAGAACTATTTTTCATTTTCATCAGCTGCATCAAGTTATAGCCAGTCCACCAAATTTAGTGTGTCGTCCCAGTCGGTTAATCGAGCTTGGGGAATGTTTGTAGATCAATCACCTACTGGAGCATTGGATGCAGTGACCAAAAACTGTAACACGTTCGTCAGGAAAGCGACTGGGATGGAAAGTGCTCAGTTCACTATCAATGGGACTTATTATCCAGATTTTAGGGCCAATGTTGGACAGTGTTTTTCGTTAACACAAAGTTCTTACAACCAATTGCAGGACACCCTAGGAGGGTCAAGTCCCCTTTGTGATTCATTTGCAAGCTGGCGTGATAAATTCTTTGTTCTCTCATGCAAGTTCTGCCACAATGATGATGAGTTCATGTCGGGCATTGACACAAGAGGGAACAGTTCGATTGGAGCATTCGAGTCTCAAGCCGTTAGTGGAGCAGCAGGCTCAGCCAACTTGACTGCAATGGTGTTTATTGAGTGTAGTAGCATGATCCGTGTGGGAGCGGGGAGGATGCTCGAATTAGTTCTATAAATACAAATAATTATAAATGTAACAATAATATAAATGAGTGCACTTCCTCAAAACATTACTAAAAATCCATAGAATTGAGCCAATAGGAACAAAAACAGGTTTCCCCCAAACACAGACCGTGTTTGAAATGACTGATGGCATTTGGGATTTATCCAGTGTCAAGCTTTTGTTCACTTTTAATTCGGATGGTGTTGCACCCAGGGGAATAGATTGCTTAATCAGTTCATTATCAGTTTCGTTTGATGACGTTGAGGTCCAGTCCATCAACAATTATCATCACCTCACAAGACTAATGGCTGTTCATAACACCCCTGCGACTTCCTCCAATATGTTGGGTAATGCTCAGGCTGTGGATTTAATTTCCATGTCAGATGATGAGCCATATGTTATTGACCGTTTCCATGGTATCTTAGGTACCAAGGACTGTGTAATCAAAGGCAGGGTTCGAATCTGTATTGTTTGGGCAGATGCTGCAGTATTGTTGAGAGACAATGATTCAACAAGCTATGAGATTTCCGATCTACACCTTATTGTTCGAAGTGAAATTCAAGACAATGTCACAGAACGTGTTGAATTTGACAACTTCTCATCCATGTTTCAACTCAATGAAAACGAAAACCAACAAAATAATATATACATTGCTTCCAGGGATATTGAGTATGCTATTGCAACGTTCATGACAGAAGATTTTCACTCCAAGACTTCAACCCAAGACTATAACGGGACAAGCTACTATTTTTCACAAGGCATTCCAAGTATTATAACAAATGATGCTCCAGTTTATGTTGGTATTAGTGTCAACAATATACCTGTTGCAGACCACCCAATAAAGTATTTCAGGGCAAATGAATACTTGGACATGATTTTTGACAATGACAACAGATCAATGGAACACATGACTACATTGACAAAGGATGGTACCCTATTAATACGAAGTGCAAGTACTCTAGCAACTCGTCAGTGGGCCCTGGGTCTACCAATAGATGTAATGGATGAAGACATACCCTATAACATCACATTTCACAGCACTGGTAATATCAACACGAGGAACTATTCACTTTTATTCGTCAAGTACAACTCTCTTTTGGAGATAGATACTGGTGAAAACGGCTCGAAATACTTTTTCACAAGGTAATATATAAAATGGATAAATATTTGCTACCTCTCTGTCTAGAAACATGGCCTAATAGAGCCATTCAATATGCCCAACCAGCTACAAACTATGTAGGTAGGAGAATGATCCGACAACCGTTACATGAGACTGAGTTGCTGTGGGGTCGTCCTTTACCCAACAAGCCCAAAGCCATACACATCCTGAGGACATCTCCTGTGGTTCCAAAATTCCAGTGATCATTTGTAAATTCCAGTAATTGTTTCTATTATTTTCTAACTTGAAATTATATATGGAGGATATTGAACAACTCAGTAACAATTTGGAGGATGTGGAAGTGATTCAACCCAAAGCAAAGAGGGTCATGTCTCAGAAGCAGAAAGAGGTACTAGCAAGAGCACGGGAAAAAGCTTGGGCCAAGAGAAAATAATTAGAAGAAATCAGTAGACAAGAGAAACAGCTCCAGAAACAGGAGAAACAAGTAAAGCAACAAGAAAAGGCTACTGAGATGAAACTTCGTAAGAAGGCAGTCAATAAGAAACTGAAGACAACTATTGTTGTTAGTGATGATGACTCTGACGAAGACGAACAGGTGATAACAGATGATTCCCAGCCAGAATCAGAAGAAGTTGAAGTGAAACAGATGTCAAGACAAATTAAAAAAACGCTTGAACGTTACAAAAGTTCCAAAAATAAGCCAGGAGGAAACTGTTGAACTGTTTAGACAGAAAATAATGAATGATGGGAAACGACTGGCTTATCAATCACTCTTCCCTGGGTCACAATGCCCTTTTTAGTAAAATATTATGTCCTGTAAAAATAGATGAATATCACAGAAAACGCAGTCAGTAATTTTATTCATAAAAAACTCGTTTATAAGCCAAACACTTACCCACAATGTTTAAACACGTCCCTGCCACGCAACTATTTTGTAGCCCTTTTCATTGGGAGCCGAGGGACTGGTAAAACATATTCTGTTTGCCAATTATTGAAACAATATGAGCTTGCGGGTTTTGATAAAAACCAAGCTATGAGAGTTATTGTTTTTAGCCCCACGCTTGATGCAAATCCAGTATTCAATTGTCTGAAGATTGATCCTTCTGATATTGTAAATGATTACAGTGACTCCAAGCTTTTAGAAGTTATAGAAGACATCAAACAAGAAAAACAAAACACTGCAGAATACAAGAAAGATTTGCAAGTTTGGTCAAAGTTTTTCAATGGAAAAATAGATGCATTGACATTTGATGAGATAGATTTTCTTGAGAGAACTGCATACCAAAAGCCTACTTGTAGATACCCAAACGGTGCAATAAATTATTTTGTATTGGATGATCTGGTGGGTAGTAGTGCATTCAAAAGTGTGGGTAAATCAGTATTGACAAACTTGGTTTTGAAGAACAGGCATTTGGGTATAAACATCATGATTTGCTCACAGAATTTGAAAGCTATACCCAAGAGCATCAGAACCAATACTTCATTGTTCGTTTTATTCAAGTTTGCATCAACCAAAATATTGGTAGATCTTCATGATGAAGTCAGCTCTACTCTCACCTTGAAGAAGTTTGAGAGGCTGTATATACATGCAACACAGGATGAGCATGACTCTCTTGTTATAGATTTCACAGGAGACAAACTAAATAGGTTCAAGAAAAACTTTGATATTGTTCTGAACCTGCAATAAGACATTTTATTTTTCTAACTGATTGTTAAAGAATGGCCTCTTTGACACAAGAATACAAGCAAACGAATGAATACAAAAACTTCAGAGCTGCAATTTTAGACATGTCTCCTGGTCTACCTGAATACTTGGTAGATGTAGCTATTTCTGTACATATCAATAAACCATTGTTGTATAGGGACAAGAAAGCTATCAGGAAAGACTTGCTGAATAAAATTAAACCTGTTTCTGGTACTGAGGTTTTAGATGGCTTGGTTACAATACAAAATGTTACAGTATAATATATCCCATATTATAAAATGTCTCCACCTGTCTTGAAAACACAATTGTTGTACATATCAAGCACGTTTCGAACAAGTGGAACGCCTGACAATTTCACAACATCATTGCCTGCAGGAGTCCTGCAAAATCCCTATGGAGGGAGGACGAAAGTCACAGTTGCAGATGTCATCATCAACAGGTGTTTTTATTCGATTAGAGCAAGTAACAATGACTTTATTGTTAACAACAATGGTACCAAGACATCAATCAGAATTCCAATTGGGAACTATACCCTTGATTCTTGGCTGACAGAATTGGGTGTGTTGCTTACGGGATGGACACTAACCCATAATGAAACAAACGGGCTTTGTATATTCAACCCTCCTGGGCCAGGTTATTCATTCGAATTCAAAGATAAAAGTAGTTATTTGTTTGGGTTTCTGCCTCACGAAACACCTGGTGGTGCTCCCATTGTTAGCTCCTTTCCATTGCGTTTAAATCTTGAAAGTTTCCTGACAATCCATCACAATTTACCCAAGGTAACTAACAGTGCTGTCAACAATTTTCGTCAAAACAATATGCAAGAGAGTGATGTATTGATCCGCCTACCAGTTAATGTTGAAAGTTTTGCCAATATCATTTATCAGAATACAGCAGACGACTTTTCTTTCTATACAAGCGCCTCACATGTGTCAGAATTGAGTTTGAGCATTAAAGATGAACATTAAGACTCTATAGGGCCTTTTCCCTACGACTGGAGCATCATTCTCAGAATACATTATGAATCTGATACTGATCCTATGAATTCTATTTTATCAATTTTGAAATCCATAGACCAGAAATTGCTTTTACTTTCCATCAAATAATATCAAAGAGTATATTAATGGGATTCTTTAATACTCTCAAATCTGGCGTTGGTAAGGCTGTAGGCACTTTCGGGAATGTGGTTAGGAAGGTAGCTGATTTCGGTGGAGGTGTAGCTCGGAAGGTGGGACAATTTGCGGGACCAGTGTCCAATGCGGCAGCCTCCATTGCTGACTTGTTGGGACAGGGAGGGGTAGCGGACGGAATAAGGGGCGTAGGAAGCGCGTTACAGCAGTTCAGTCCAGAAGTTGAAAAAATACTATCCAAAGCTAGTGGGTAGGTCGAATAGCTCAAGGGCTAGCAAAAGTCATGATGTAACGATATCTCTTTACGCTATCTATCCATCTAAGCCGACTGCATCCATAGCATTGTCCAGCTCGTTCATGTACCCCGCATCCGCTTCATCCATTTCTTGAGTGCCTTCTCCGCGATGCACCTGCAATACAAGAGAGTGAGAAGGGCGGACATCAGATCGGACAGCGGAGTGTAAAGACAGTACTAGATAAATTATTTCACCAACACACACACCTCTTCTGCGCTGACTCATAACCATACTCGTCGTCATCCTCGAGGCTCGACATCTCTGGGGGTGCAGATGCGAAAGCTTTCGCATGAAGAGCATCATCATCCTCTTGGCTGAATTTGACCTCACTTGTATCCATCCCCCTGATCTCCAACTTTTCTTCGCGGATCCTCTTCGCGATTGTCCTCGCCTTCTCAAGCGAATCATGCAGCTTACCAGATGTCTCCGCTTCAGCTTGCACGAGAGCGAGCTGCTTATCCAGATTATTCTGGACTTTGATGGCTGCTTCATCAGTCCTCCATATGTTTAATATGGAAGATCGCGTCTTCATCGTCTCAGCCCGCGAACTGGTATCATTCCAGCCATTAAGCTCCTGCTGATACGCAGAAATGAGAGCCGTCCTAACAGGATCGTCACCAACGAAGGATGTTACGGCCTCACCGCATCTAGTAGAGCATGTCATACCATTCCTGGATTTCTTGTTGCAACTGAGTGAAAGACAACCAGGACGAATTCGGATGCTTTTTGGGAGGCATCTCGATGGATGAGAGATACTGACAAAAAGTCGCTAGCGGACACGGAATGCAGTGCCTTCCACAGTTGCCGCCGCAACAACCGAAGGAAAAGGATCTCAGTTGCAGAATCTTCTCTGATTGCTAGGCCCCCCCCCGCTGGACCACCAGCCCCCAACAGTCTTCCCAAGACCCCGCTGGACCGCCAGTACGTTGCCCCCGCAACAAACCCCTCTCTGAGTTTACCCAAGACCCCGCTGGACCGCCAGTACGTTGCCCCCGCAACAAACCCCTCTCTGAGTCTACCCAAGACCCCGCTGGACAGCCAGTCCGTTGCCCCCCGCAACAAACCCCTCACTGAGTCTACCCAAAGACCGCCAGTAAGTTGCCCCCGGAACACAAACCACCCAACTGCGTCAACCCATCAATCCCCCTCTCCCTAATCCCGCCATCCCCTTACCTCTCCGGCCCCGCAAGCCAAATCTCCTGCCCAAAGCCCCCTCCCCCTCCCCCTCCCTTCCCGTCCCCTACTTCCAGTAGGAGATCTCCGATTCCTCCAGTACTCTCACCACCCCTTTTTTCCGCTTCTATCGACGATCTTCAACTTCCTCATTTCCGCCTCGAGCTCATTTCATATGGGGGGACCTCTTGACCATCGATCTTCATGATTTTTGAGAGAGCCAACAACTCCTGCGAAGCCTCACCTTCTTGATGTCGTGGCCATATCCTGAACGTTGAGGTTGAGCGAAATTACGCCTGCTCAATTCAACATCTATGAGCCTGGCAAAGATTTCGGTGAGTGGTACTCAATTATCTGTCGGGAAATCGCTAGAGCGCCTTATAGCATGGCGATCACCCAGGACGCTATGCTGAATTGGCGCCTGGACCAAGAGCCCCAGTCTCCCGATGATGATGATAGGTACCCCGACAGAGAGGATTTTCCACATACGAGAATATGCCGCTCTGCCAACGCAATTGCATTTAGGTTTGTAGTCAACTCCCTGTTCTCCCACCCTTGCTCGAATCTTTGCTTTGGAAAGATCAGCCCTGCCATGCCCGCACTTCATCTGTCTGTCCCGACTATTGCTCTTGCTTGCACCGCTATGCCAGCTTCCCTGCTAATGTCTTTTAGATCACAGTATGCTGCTCCCTGTCCTCTCACAGACTGTGCTCTCAAAGATGGGGAGGACATTGATAGTGATGATGACGGGAGTGATCATGCATCCCTCCAAATTGATCCTATCATTTTCCTAGAAACTGTCCTATCAGCAGACCTCCTTGCTTTGATTGATGATGATACTGATCAGTTCGGAGAGAGGTATAATGTCATGATCAATAAGGCTGTCTATGCCTACTTTGATAGAGTCAGAATTGATGATGATCCTAGTGTCACCCCTGCTGGCTACACTGCCATAGAACCTGCCATAGCACTTGCAGCCCCGACCGTTGCATTTAAATATGCCACCATCCCACACACGGCCACAGCCACACCTGCCCTTCATCCCACTCAGACTGGACTGGTAACCGTGCGTAGTAAGAGGTGCTTCTATATTCATGCAAATGACAACACCATGGTTAACTCTGAACTACCTGCCCCACCTGTCCTTCATCCTATTCGGACTAGACTGGGAACCTTGCGTAGTAAGATGTGCTTCTATACTCATGGAAATGACAACACCATGGTTAACTCTGAACTACCTGCCCCTCTCCACACGCAGCCAGTGGATGGATTTGATTACTTGCATGGGGGGGAACTTCCCCCACACACTGCCATGGAACCTGGCACACCACAGGCATCTGCCTGTCCCGCACACACATCCACCACCTCCACCACACAGGAAAGTGACAGCACAAGTACATCCAGTACACGTGATGGAGACATTCTCACACCCATCAAACACGTAACCACCCCATCCATTACATCAGCATTAGCAACACCAGATGACAGAGCCATTACCTCCACAGCCTGCCATCCTGCTATTCACGCCATTAGAGTGCTGATCTCATCAATGACAAATGGTAGGGATAACAGATTCAGTCTCAACCACCCTTCACCACCTGTCCCACCACTTCCCCCGGAAGATGACAAGAAACAAATTAGTGTTCACGTCACCTGCAGTAATGCACCCATCATTGCATGTTCACTTGCACTACCACTCCCGGACCATAGCACTGGTTTTCCCCACATCTGCTCCATATCTGCCCCTACCAGCACGCGGTACCTGCCCCACCCTTCCTACTACAATAGGAACCGCAAGGCTCTGCGCCTCCCTGTGGGCATTGGGTAAATGCTAACTTAATCAAGAGACAAGGGAAAGGATATTGAATGGGGATACGGTAATTTGAGTATCTGTACTGATCTGAGTGATTAATCCTCATAACGTTGATTGGATCTGATCTATATGATCTGTAGAAAGTAATGATCTGACGTGCCCTGTCTTCCCCCAAGAGATGCACCACTCTAGTCACAGATCTGTATATTGTTGCCCTGATCTGACGTTATCATGACTGATCATTACCATATATGCATTTGTGCACTAACCTCTGAGGTGACTAATGTATATATGATCTGCTCTGACCTGATCTGATCATGGTGCATTCTCATGTACTGATGCTTGTATATGGACCATTGCACAAATGTACTGATGTACAGATGTACAATGGTGCAACCACTCACTGGTGCTCACTGACACGTGCCTCGATGTACTGCAATGCATTAGTGTATTGCTCATGCTGTGAGCGAGCGGTACCCTCGCTGCACGGGGGGAATACATTGATGCACTAATCTGAGTATTATGATCTGACTTCACACTGATCTGATCTGGTCGCAAGACAGCTGTTTCATGTGCACTCACCACGCAATGATTACATTGACCTTCATTCCCATGCAGATCCCCAGAAAGTGAGCGATACCCTCGCTTCCAGGATTAAATCTGCATGTGACATAATTGTCTCTCAATTGATCTGCAGCCATCCTGGTCTGCACCTTTCCCTCCCAAAATTTCTACCTACCCAGCAGCTCCCTAGATGTATGCTAATGACCTGCAGTCCCCCAGCAGGCCCTACAAGCTCCTTAGCTTCTCACCAGCCCCAGCAACCTGGCATCAGACTACTGTCCCTGGATGACTCCCCAGCACCTGTGTTTTTTGCGTGTACCCCCTGGCCTGCTTGTCATTTTTTTTTTAAATAGAATGAACACTCTAGGAATTTAAGTCCCGTCCTGCCATGTCCTTTCCAGCGGTTTGACTACGTTTAATTTTCTCGCCACCTCTGGCGCCTCTAGTGACATGCTGTTTTCAATCTGATTTCCTAGCATGTACCTCCCATCTGAACGACAGTTATATGTACTGTCAAGCCTACCTTCCTATATCTTATAACTGATACTGGAAGTATCTCACCATATCCTTCCAGCTGGACTGATAGTCATGAGCTAGCGGGGGATGTCTACCTTAAGTTATTTCTCATAATGTCACCGTAATTTGTGGATTCATTAAGAGCCCCAAATTATGGGGGGAATAGTATGCTGACCTTATGTATTTCTCTTCGTATTACTTAGTTGACAAGGCCTTTGGCTGCATCTTCCTGGTAGCTCCACAGCTGGAATCCAGTCTCATCTAGATTTTATCTTGTTGAATCTTGCAGCTTCCTGCAGCTCCTGGGAGTTCACCCCAGCGCCCCCCCCTGCAGTTTGATACCTTAGCATGACATCCTAGCTTGAGATCCTAGCATGACCAGACACTCTTCCTGGCAGCTATCAAGCCGGAATCCAGTCCATGTTAAATGTATCTTGCCTGAAATGCACCTTTATCCTTGACCAGGATTCCCCTCTTGCTCTGTACCTCAACATGTACATCTGAGCTCCCATCCTAGTGTGACTACCTTCCAAGCTTGGCCCCACGCTTCTTGGTAATCACATTATTAAGTAGTCAGAATATTTTACACTCTAGACTTCCCTTTTACTTTGAACCTCCTAAATTCCATGAATTCTTCTGAATGAAGAATACACGGAATTGGGGGGGATGTTATAGACCGGTTCTCCCGGTTCAGCTAGAGTGTCTTAGTGCGCCAGGCCTTCTGCCTGGAAGCTTCCATAGTAGTGCCTTCACCCGTTAGGGCTGGCACCTACCGGCGGCAGTACCCTGAGGTACTGTCGCCCTTTCCCTTCTTATACCTAGCTTGCCGCCTGGCATGCTATCACGAATGTAAACGTAGCACCTTCGCCAATCCCTGTAAGAGTCCTCACGAGATAATACTCCGGAAGCTAAAAACAAAACAAAACAAAACAAAACCAAACCAAACCAAACCAAACCAAACCAAACCAAACCAGCCCAACCCAACCCAACCCAACCCAATCAACCCAACCCGATCCAAACCAAACCAAACCAAACCAAACCAAACCAAACCAAACCAAACCCAACCCAAACCCAACCCAACCCAACCCAACCAGTACCCCACCCCACCCACACCCACTCCACCCCACCCCACAGGTCCAAAGCCGTATTCTCATCAGTGTTTTATCGCTACTTAAAGTCTCCTAAAGTGATGTAAAGTCCTGCTCTATTCATCACTTTAGTGACCCTTTGTAATTCCTGCTGACCTTTCCTAAGCACCACTTAGTTATCTTGTACACCTCACGTTGTCTATAGCAATGGCCTGTAAACGTCTTTAAACTGGCCAATGTGATTGCTTCCTGTTCTCGGGAGTGTGAAAATGATTGTAATCCTGTAAAGGCACGGTAGTACCGGTACTGATTATTAACACACTCCCCCCCATGTTTAATCAACCCGGAGAGGGTGAGCACCCTGCAAACTGCTAGGGATAGGCAATATCATGTCATATGATATCATGTCATCATACGATATCAAATATTCATATGATATCATATGATGCCACTATGCCAGCAGACTGACCAGGCTAAAGTGACCATTTATATACGATATCATATGATGAAATTTGCATGATATAATATGATATTATACTCGCCTTTGGTCAAAATCATATAAAATGCCGGTCCCTAAATACTGGTGGACCATGCAATCGTCAAAACAACCCACCAGGGTAATTCAAAGCGCGCGCTTTTGCGATTTTGAGCGCTAACTTTTTGACCCCCTCTGCGCTTAAAGCGCAGTTTTTTGCAACCCCCTGTGTCACTGTGTGCGCAGCAAGCAATTTTTGCGCTTTTGCACTACAAAGCGCAGTTTTTTTGTTTTCAAGTGCGCTGAAGCGCTGGCCAATTTGGCCATTTGAAGTACCCTGCAACCCACAACTAACCAAGCCACTTCATTACCCGCCGTCAAACGTGTTTTTCATTTATGATGGTATAGTATATCGATGTGCAATCCAAAGGTGGAAGGTGATGCGTGAGAAGTTGGCAACAGGGTAGTCCAAGACGCACGTCCTTGCGTCCCAGGGCGCAACATGGGGAGGGCCGTTGCGTCCCAGGACGCAACATTGGCAGGGTCGGTTGCGTCCCGGACGCAGCCTCATAGATTGGTTGCATCCGGGACGCAGGTTCTGGAAGTTGGTTGCGTCTCACTTCATTACCCTGCGTTCTCATGCGTCCCAATGTGGAAGGTGGTGCGTGAGAAGTTGCTTGGCAAGCTGCCATTGGTTATCAGTGATTGTAAGAAAATGTTGTATCCAGGGTACTTCAGGATGCCCCCCGGCTGTGCTGCCTGAGACGCAACCAATTGTAAAGTCTGCGTCCTGCACTTCTGCTATGCAGCGGACCCTTCCCTCTGGTCAACGTACCCTCCCCACGTTGCGTCCTGCGACGCAAAAAACTCTTTGGAGTTGCATCTCCCTTAAATGGAGGACGCAGCGTCCTAAACAACCCTGATTGTATCGATTATGTTTTTATAATTATGCTTTGATTTGGGTTTACAATGTATTTATGTTACTGCCAAATGGCGACTAGCCTTCAAGGCTGGAGCCATGTAAGTTGTAACCAATTTCAAGCTCAAGTGGTATGTTGCAGGGTTTGTATCTTTTTATGCATACCGGTATAACTATGCATGTTACAAACTTACAGCCCAGGGGTAGTTCAAATAGGCTATTGGGACTTTCCCAACCGTGACAGGAAGGGCTGACAAGAAAAGGCTTTGATGATCTGCAACCCAAACAATCGCCCCCAAAACTCCAACCGTGTTTTCTTTCTTCTTTGTGCATGATGCTCCCTAATCCCCCTTGACTCCGTCAACCCGAGTGCACATTTGGAGTCCAGTAGGTCACCAGGAAAAATGTAATCATCACCAACTCGGGAGACCCACCTCCTGGGATGAAATAACTTTCACAACTTACGGAAAGAACTTTCTGGAAATCTGTTCCTGTCAGCTTTCAGATACCCTGCTTTAAGTTTGGCTAGGTAGAAAGCCAGGGGAGCTGCCTAGAAGCTGCTGCTCATAGCCGAAAAGAAGCTATAGCGCAGCTGAACTAAGTACCGTAGGTGTCTAAAGTGTTGGCGGTAACTCCCCCAAAAGCCTGAAATGATTTTTGGCATGCGGATTTTCGAATCTGGGGCGCTCTATAAACAAGTTGCAAATTTGGCGATATCCTTTTAAATGGTTTTATTTGCCATTCAAACCAGATTCAAAAGGAGTCACTGAGCAGCCCAGAGTTGGCTGCAAAACGTATAACAATCCAATGCAGAGTGTGGTGTAGCGGCGTTTATATCACCCAGGTTTATTCTTCCCGAAAACACAGCCTCAAGGCCGATAGACCGTACGATTCAAACCATATTCAAGTGTGACTCAAAAGATAACACTGAGCAGCCCAGAGTTGGCTGAAAAGTAATGTAACAATCCAACCCAGAGTGATGTAGTAGCGTTTATACCACCCACGTTTACTCTGAATGCAAAATGCATGGCAGCTTCTTGCCAACATTTGGAGCTGCCTAGAGCCTGCTACATACAGCAAAAAAAAGAAATAGTAGCCTGCAAATGGTGAGTCCAAGGTCGATAGACCGAGCAATTAAACCTACTCATCAATAGTACCAGGGTACTACTTCTTGCCATTAGTCAGCGCTTAAAGCGCACAAACGTCAAATTGGTCAGCGCTTTTTGTGCAAAAAGCGCAAAAACTGTGCGCTGCGCCCAGAGGGGGTTGAAAAATCAGAATATCATGGGCTTGGACATATACGATAGATCTACCTACGGTGACTATAGCTAGCTCCGGCTTACGCTATGGTGTCCTTAACTTCACGTCCTGTGAGTAACTGTATTACACGGATGTAACAATTTCAATGTCAATATATCTACCTGGACATATTAGTAGGATACAGCGATGCTCTCTTCCTCGAATCCTCAAATTCAGCGTTGTCTAATTTTCTATTTCTAAGGCTTCTTAGTCTAAGTTACTTACTACATTCTATGAAAACATAAGCTAAAGTAAGCTGACTTATACAATTTTAGCTACTAAATAAATCACTATCAAACCCGATATTTAAGTAGGATATACGTGCATAGATTGGCGCGTCTGTCTCCGCTGCATACATCTCTGTCCACTCTTAGAAGTGCTTAATAGCTGATAACAGTGCAACACGATGTCCATTTTATACTTTCTCATCACACTACATTCAAGCATGGTCCATGTAACCATGTTTAAATGGCTACCCTTTGACTAGCATTTTAAGCTTTGAGGGTTGTACTGCATTGTATTGCAGTGGCCCTCGCAAAAATGTTGGCGGACGGCCCTAGTTCCGGCACTCCCTGTTGTGGCTTGATCACCATAACCAACCTAAATTGGCGGAACCCATCCGTCAAAATTTCTGTCAACACTTCAGACGTGTAGGGTCCTAACTAACTAAGGACTAACTAAGTACCAACTAAGAACTGCAAGCACTCACGTGATCCGCGAAAGACTGGTTCAAATTCAAATTCAAAGCGATCTGTGAAAGACTGGTTCAAATTCAAATTCAAAGTGATCTGTGAAAGGCGGGTTCAAGAAGCTCACCTAAAAGGTACTTTGATCATTACCAAGTCGCTAAGCAAGTTTCATACATATGCATGCAAATCACTCTACGTGCATGCAAATCATACTATGTGCATGCAAATCACTCTTTGTGTAGAAGCTTGCAAATCACTCTATGTGCAGAAGCTTTTGGGCAGCTCCATGCATGCATGCAAGCCACTCTACGTGCATGCAAATCACTATATGTGCATGCAAATCACTCTCCGTGCATGCACATCACTCTCCATGCATGCAAATCACTCTACGTGCAAGTACATCACTCTCCATGCATGCAAATCACTCTTTGTGCATGCAAATCACTCTACGTGCATGCAAATCACTCTCCATGCATGCAAATCACTCTCCATGCATGCACATCACTCTCCATGCATGCACATCACTCTACGTGCAAGTACATCACTCTACGTGCATGCAAATCACTATATGTGTAGAAGCTTTTGGGGAGCTCCATGCATGCATGCATGCATGCAAATCACTTTGCATGCATTCAAATCACTCTACGTGCATGCAAATCACTATATGTGCATGCAAATCACTCTCCATGCATGCACATCACTCTCCATGCATGCAAATCACTCTACGTGCAAGTACATCACTCTCCATGCATGCAAATCACTGTACGTGCATGCAAGTCACTCTACGTGCATGCGAATCACTCTCCATGCATGCAAATCACTCTCCATGCATGCACATCACTCTTCATGCATGCACATCACTCTATGTGCAAGTACATCACTCTACGTGCATGCAAATCACTGTAAGTGTAGAAACTTGCAGATCACTTTATGTGCATGCAAATCACTCTATGTGCAGAAGATTCTAGGCAGTTCCAATAGCTTAGCTGAATATACTCAAGTGGCTTGGAAGCTGGCTTAGGAAGTTGCCTAGAAGCTGCTGCACACAGTCCATAATGAATCCCATGGATTAGGTAGTTGCCTAGAAGCTGCTGCACACTGTCCATAATGAATTCAATGACTCGGGTAGTTGCCTAGAAGCTGGTACACACAGTCCATAATGAATCCAATGGCTTAGGTAGTTGCCTAGAAGCTGGTACACACAGTCCATAATGAATCCAATGCTGGGAATCTCAAACTAAAAGTTATGCAAGCAGTTAGGACAATGATCGGAACTTAACTGCCTGTGTAGCAGCTTCTAAGCAGCCTCCGAAACGTGACTAAAACCAAAGCCAACTCAGTATGTTGCCAATGTGATGGCATTGCAGCTTCTAGGCAGCTCCCATAACCTGAATGGAACCAAAGCCAACTCAGTATGTTGCCAATGTGATGGCATTGCAGCTTCTAGGCAGCTCCCGAAACGTGAGTGAAACCAAAGCCAACTCAGTTTGCTGCCAATGTGATGACATTGCAGCTTCTAGGCAGCTCCCGTAACCTGACTGGAACCAAAGCCAACTCAGTTTGCTGCCAATGTGATTGCATTGCAGCTTCTAGGCAGCTCCCGTAACCTGACTGGAACCAAAGCCAACTCAGTTTGCTGCCAATGTGATTACACTATTGCTTCTAGGCAGCTCCCGTAACCTGACTGAAACCTAAGTCAGGTCAGTATGCTGCCACTGTGTAGTTTTTTTGTTTGTGTGCGACGAATCGCAAACTGAGCGGCTGGGGGAGACTCACTGCCCTCCGAACCCCTTGGGGCACAAAGGGCGGAGTGGGAGGGTTGGGGGGACATTTATAACTAGTTTAGCCAGATCCATGCCATGCGGAATGGGATTGTGCGCTGCCCGTGTGATATAAATATAGCGTACTGGTGATGGACAAGCCACGTGGAGCGCATCAGTCCACATTACACATGAAAGTGGAACGTGAGTGTGCACTGCCTGTGTGATATAAATATAGCGTACTGGTGATGGACAAGCCACGTGGAGCGCATGAGTCCACATTACACATGAAGGTGGAACGTGAGTGTGCACTGCCTGTGTGATATAAATATAGCGTACTGGTGATGGACAAGCCACGTGGAGCGCATGAGTCCACATTACACATGAAAGTGGAGGGTGAGTGTGAACTGCCCGTGTGGATGGTATCAACAGTGCAAGTGGTTCTTCACAAGCATTGTGGAGTGCATCAGTCCACTATCCAATGACAACTAACTAGTGCATACAAGTTATGGAAAAGCCTCGTGGAGCCCATCAGTCCACATCCCACATGGCAGTGGAATGTGAGTGTGCACTGACGGTGTGGTATTAATAGTGCGACGTTATGGACAAGCCTCGTGGAGCGCATCAGTTCATATTCGAATGAAATGGTAGTGTGCACTGCCCGTGTGATGTTAGTAGTGCTAAGTCCTTCTTAAATAGCCTCGTGGATCGCATCACTCCACATGCGCGTGGGATGGTAGTGTGCACCCCTGTGTGATATTAATAGCACCAAGTCGTGCTTAACTAGCATTGCGGAGCGGATCACTCCAGATGTGAATGGGATGAAAGTGTGCACTGCCCGTGTGGTATTAACAGTGCATTGTGGTGCTTTATAAGCCTCGTGGACGAAGCGCATCAGTCCACATGTGAGTGGGATGGTAGTGTGCACTGCCCGTGTGATATTAATAGCACTAAGTCGTGCATAACTAGCATTGCAGGGCGGATCACTCCAGGTGTGAATGGGATGAAAGTGTGCTCTGCCCGTGTGGTATTAACAGTGCATTGTGGACGGAGCGCATCAGTCCACATGTGAGTGGGATGGTAGTGTGCACTGCCCGTGTGATATTAATAGTGCTAAGTCGTCCTTAACAAGCCTCGTGCAGCGCATCAGGCCACATACCACACAAGAGCTCTGGAAGAAAGCTCAGTGACTGAGTGTGATACCACACAGGCTGAGTGTGCACAGCCTGTGTGGTATTGATAGTGCAAAGTAGTTCTTAACTAGCATTGCAGGGCGGATCAGTCCACATGCAAGTGGGATGTGAGTGTGCACTGCCCGTGTGGTATCGATAGTGCAAAGTGGTTCTTGACTAGCATTGCAGGGCGAATCAGTCCACATGCTAGTGGGATGTGAGTGTGCACTGCCCGTGTGGTATCGATAGTGCAAAGTGGTTCTTGACTAGCATTGCAGGGCGAATCAGTCCACATGTGAATGGGATGTGAGTGTGCACTGCCCGCGTGGTATCAATAGTGCCAAATGGTTCTTAACTAGCATTGCAGGGCGGATCAGTCCACATGTGAATGGGATGTGAGTGTGCACTGCCCGTGTGGTATCGATAGTGCAAAGTGGTTCTTAACTAGCATCGCAGGGCGGATCAGTCCACATGCAAGTGGGATGTGAGTGTGCACTGCCCGTGTGGTATCGATAGTGCACAATGGTTCTTAACTAGCATTGCAGGGCGGATCAGTCCACATGTGAATGGGATGAAAGTGTGCTTTGCACGTATGGTATCTACAGTGTATTGTGGTGCTTTACAAGTCTCGTGGACGGAGCGCATCAGTCCACATGTGAGTGGGATGGTAGTGTGCACTCCCTGTGGTATTAATAGTGCATCGTGGTTCTTAATAAGCATTGCGGAGCGCATCAGTCCACATTACACATGACAGTGGAATGTGAGTGTGCACTGCCCGTGTGGTAAGGCTCAGTGGTGCTAAGCAAGCATTGCGGAGCGCATCAGTCCACATTACACATGACAGTGGAATGTGAGTGTGCACTGCCCGTGTGGTAAGGCTAAGTGGTGCTAAGCAAGCATTGCGGAGCGCATCAGTCCGCATTACACATGACAGTGGAATGTGAGTGTGCACTGCCCGTGTGGTAAGGCTAAGTGGTGCTAAGCAAGCATTGCGGAGCGCATCAGACCACATTACACATGACAGTGGAATGTGAGTGTGCACTGCCCGTGTGGTAAGGCTAAGTGGTGCTAAGCAAGCTTCCTGGAGCGCAGTAGCCCACATGACAGCAGAATGTGAGTGCGCACTGCCTGTGTGGTATTAATAGTGCAGCGGGGTTCTTAACTAACTAGCATTGCAAAGCGGATCAGTCCACATGTGATTGGGATGGTAGCGTGTACTGCCCGTGTGATATTAATAGTGCTGAGTCCTTCTTTACTAGCCTCGTGGAGCGCACCAGTCCACATGCGCGTGGGATGGTAGTGTGCACTGCCTGTGTGGTATTAATAGTGCAACGGGGTTCTTAGCAAGCATTGCGGAGCGCATCAGTCCACATTCAAGTGGGATGGAAGTGTGCACTGCCCGTGTGATATTAATAGAGCTAAGTCCTTCTTTACTAGCCTCGTGGAGCGCACCAGTCCACATGCGCATGGGATGGTATTGTGCACTGCCTGTGTGGTATTAATAGTGTAACGTGGTTCTCAACAAGCATTGCGGAGCGGATCAGTCCACTTTCAAGTGGGATGGAAGTGTGCACTGCCCGTGTGATATTAATAGTGCTAAGTTCTTCTTAACTAGCCTCGTGGAGCGCATCAGTCCACACGTGCATGGGATGGTATTGTGCACTGCCTGTGTGGTATTAATAGTGCAACGTGGTTCTCAACAAGCATTGCGGAGCGCATGAGTCCACTATCCAAAGACACCTGGATGTGACTCAGGGCGACTCACTGCCCTCTGAACCCCACGGAGAACAAAGGACAGGGGCCGGGCCCTGGGGGGAGGCCTCCCCCGGGGCCCCTGGAGGCCTCCCCCGGGGGCATAATCAGGGGCAGGGGCCGGGCCCCGGGCCCCAGACCTATACAGCTCGAGCTAGGGCAATCCCTGCCCCACTGGAAACACACCCTAAGGGCTGGGAATGGTACTTGTGTAGGACAAATGGGTGACCTTCTCAACTTCTACACCAAATCCATCTGGGAAAAATATGCTGGGAGGGTGCAAACTAGTGACTTACAACTTGGTTTGTGTTTCCAACTTGAATAAGACTCCTCAAACATGATATACGTGCACATTAAGGGCTGTTTTGGGCCCCAATACACCACATTTGCCTTTTCTAGTCTCTATTCCAAATACGAACCTTTCAAATTTCTTGCCAGAATTAAACATTTTGGTAATATGTGTTTGAAGTCAAGAATAAAATTTTGGCTCGGAAAAAAGTGTGAAAAGAGTAACTTGTTTTTGTTTTTTTCGGATTTGTTAGCCATGTTGAGGCCCATTTTGGGACTTAAATAACCAACCGGAACTGGGATGTTTTTTGTGAGTCTCCACCACGAGGTTTTCAACTGACGATCTGCCGAAAAAAATCCCAGTTCCAGTTGGTTATTAACCTGTCTAGAGACATGCCAAAACGCGGAACTGGATCTGGCCCTAGCTACCCCCCCCCCCCCCCCCCCCCCCCGGATTCACCCCGTTGTCCCCCCTGCCGTGGTCCGTCTGAGCATCCGACCGACCCACCGTGCGCGCATACATATACATGTATACCGGTATATGTTACGCATATGGACGCAATGAGATAGATGCAGCGAGCAGCAGTTACATGTAAGGGGATAGCCCGTTTCAGTGATATACATTGGTCTAGTGGTACACCAAATTGCTTAAACGAAGAAGGGTCGGGGGGGCGATTCCCCCTACGGGCACTCTTGGCGTTGCAGGTCGCTGTCAACCGCGATGGTAGCTTGTCCAGTCGAGGTGGTATACCGTTCTCTGCCAGTGTACGACGGGTTCCCTTTCCACCACGCCCCACCAGGCGTTATCATTACTTGTGGGGGGATAGTGGTGGGTTTATGACAGGAATTTCCCCCGCTATCGGTCGATAGTTTTGACCCCCTTTTGGCGAAATTATCGCTATTAAAATGAAACACTAAGTTTGTTTTCTTCCCCTTATGGATCTTAAAAGCTATAGAACGCTGTTACAGGAGAAGGCCTCGAACCTTACAGCTAGAAAACCCACTTTCAGATTTGAAAACAAAAACTGGTTTTTGAGACGCAGGCTAAGAATTTGATTGCGTCTCCGGACGCATGGTACGGAATAATGCGTAATGATAACGCCTAGTGGGGTGTGGGATTATTAAGGGAGCCCTGTCATACAGCGGTAGAGAACGGGCTGCTACTTTACCTGGACAGTGCTACCATGGCAGTTGACAGGGCAGCAACCGCGAACACTAAGGCGCACCCGTAGGGATTCGAACCCTGCACCTTCTGCCTGATTTCAACAAACTCAACGATGCAATGGAATTGGGTGCGACGCAGGACGCAGCCTATGCGATTGGGTGCGTCCCGGGTAGCGAGGGCTAGGGTCCTCCTGAGTTACCCCGGCCGGAGGACCCACCTCCTGGGGTGAAATTCCTTTTATAGCCAAAGAATAGCCTAGAAATGCCATTCACACAATACTATAGAAATACCTTTCATAACCAAAGAACATGCATAATAGGAAGCATCCCCCCCCCCACCCCCCGTCCAGTGGTAGACTATTATTAGGCTGAAGGGACTTGCCCAACCTCGAATACTCGAGTCAAGATACATTGTAGAACTAAATGAGGAGGGGTATTAATATATCTCGATTCATGTACTTAGGGATTAACTAAAAAAGTGGTGAGGAACTTTGGTGGCTTCGCGGTGTCCCGAGGCCCGCGGCCCGGGGCAGCTGAACAGCGGTGTTATCATAAAACCTCTGGTTAAAACCGTCAAAAACGACCTAAGACCAACAGGAATGCCCTTCACACCATCACGTGTATACGGTGTTTGTTGTGCCGCGTCTCAGGCGCACAGCTTCGTAAGCATTTCTTCCTGCTGGATCTGCTATGGGTCTCGCTGGAGCCAGCCAGCACCTATGCCCTGCCTCTGCCCGACGCCCGCCTCTGTGTTAGAGGGCATCATAGCATGTTGGATGGGCGTACTGGAGACGAGGAGACGAGGCAGGAGACCGAGCAGACCAGCTTACATTGTGTCTGTGAAAGGTATCGTATCAGGAGAGGAGAGTGCTTTATACTCTTACTATAGGACAGGTCAGCATGACCTGGAATATACGTCAGCATAACTCAGATCAGAGGTCCAAGTGAAGCGCGCGGGAAGGCGAGTCAGCGTACGACAGACTACGGAACAATGGTGCTCCGACACTCTGCCCCTGCCTCTGCAACTGGCTCCCGTGCCCGGGCTTCCTCGGCTCCTGCCGCCAGAGTCCCGATCACACATGCAGCTATATTCCCAGGCGAGAAGGGCTCGAGTGACGATCAGCGTAGTCGATTTTTTTGTCGCGTTCGCGGTTAGAAAACATCTACACATCTACACAGCAGCTGCGTTGGCGTCTTCGGGGGCAGCACAAATTAGAACCGCTATGGGCGGTAGGGGCAATACAGCATTCGTGGCACATCGAGGCACACACCCTGCGCCTGCGTCAAGGTACAGCCCAGACAGGCCATCGCACTGGCACCCAGACAATCGACGTCAGCAGGGGTTGACAGGTCATGAACAGAAGACTGCAATACAATCAATGAAGCGCCTGTTCGTGAGTCCGTTGTCCGTTTTCCTGGCGTCTATTATTATTCCCGTCCTTTTATTCCCTTTCTATCATTCCCGCTATTTTATTCCCGATCGCTCCCCTCCCCCCCCACCCCCCACCCCCCCCCCCCACCCCCCCCTCCAACCACCACCACCACCACCACCACCACCCTGATCCTGGAAATCTGCAGAGCTTTCTCCGCCGTTCTGAGAGTCATTCGCGTCAAGAGTGTAAAGCAAGCTTAGTATGAGAGTACTATACCATATCTCCAGCAGAAGATATCGTTGTCTTAGGAGCTAGCCCGGCGCTGCGGCAAGGCGACTCAAGCAGTTCGGACTGGAACGTGTGATACTCCCAATCAGGGAGTTGCCCGGCATCAAATGCTGTCGAAGATGTCGTCGAGACCTGTGCGCTACAGTGCAGTTCAGTGTTGACTCCTCTCAAACTGCCTAACCGTGAAATGAACCCCCATCCGGATGCCGAGCCCAGGGCCTTCGAGTTCCAAGTGATTCTTAGCAAGACTGTTCCCGTCTATGATCCCACCAAACAGACTGGCGCCAAACAATTGCATCCAGCCTATTCTGATGCGCTTGCCCTTGCTTCTCCCACGGACGACGACAACGCTGCCTTCTTCCCTGAGGCCGCTGATCCCGTCGCTCAATCATCTCCTTGGTGTGCCCAACGCTCCTCTCCATCGCTCGAGACTTTTCTTGACGATGGCCTCGTCCTGGACAGCGAGGCAAAAGCTGGCAACGCCGACCCCCCTGAAGCGCTTACAGCCTTCATCGACGAGGGCCTCTTCCTGGGCAGCGCGGCTGCAGCTGACAACGCCGGCCCCCCTGAAGGACCAGCTACTTGCCCCAACCATCCTCCAGGGCAGCCTCCAAGGTATCCCTGCAAAAAAACAATTTCATTCTATGAGAGCTTTGGCCTTGGGGTGCCTGAAGCTGACAACGTCAACCCCCTTGAAGCTACAGCAACTTGCCCCACCCTTCCTCCGAGGCACCCCAATGAATTAGACCCATCATTATATGAGAGCTTTGGACTTGGGGTGCCTGAAGCTGACAACGTCAACCCCCTTAAAGCTACAGCAACTTGCCCCACCCTTCCTCCGAGGCACCCCAATGAATTAGACCCATCATTATATGAGAGCTTTGGGCTTAGCCAAACCACCTATAAGCTTAGCCCCACCACCAATGATCTAGGGTTGACTGAAGCCCGAGGATCCTCGATGTTTTCCAGCCGTAACTGGGCTACTTCCATGTCTCAGTCCACTCACTCCCAGAGATCGATGTATACCTCATCCGTCGATGCCATGTATGACATTTCCTGCTACACTGATGGCAAAACTCATCTGTCAACTCATCTGTAGCAGCAGGGCATGATCTAAACAATCACTAGAGCGCCTGCAAGGGGTAATACCTCATTTAGTCATGGCAGGAACTAATCAAAATGGCGGCAGGGGCAGTACCTTCATTAGTCATGGCAGAAACTAATCAAAATGGCGGCAGGGGCAGTACCTTCATTAGTCATGGCAGGAACTTGCCAGAGTGGCGGCAGGCTCACTACCTCAAATAGTCGTGGCTGAAACTTGCCAGAGTGGCGGCAGGGGCAATACCTCAAATAGTCGTGGCTGAAACTTGCCAGAGTGGCGGCAGGCCCACTACCTTCATTAGTCATGGCAGAAACTCATCAGAGTGGCGGCAGGCCCACTACCTTCTTTAGCCATGACTTAAAATTGCCAGAGTGGTAGCAGGCTAACTACCTTCATTAGTCATGGCAGAAACTTGCCAGAGTGGCGACAGGCTCACCACCTTATTAGTCATGGCATACACTTGCCAGAGTGGCAGCAGGCTCACTGCCTTCATTAGTCATGGCAGAGACTCATCTTAGTGCCAGCAGGGGCAGTACCTTTGTTAGTCATGGCAGGAACCCAAAAAAAGCACCTGCTTAACCTTCTATAATCAGTTGAGACTTCTACCAGTGGCAATGCACACTCACGCTCCAGTGCTCTCGTTTTTGCCACACAAAAATCGTCTTCAGAACTTATCACTCTAGGATAACTGCTGAAGGGCACCTGCATAACCTTCTTTAATTATTTATGAATTCTACGTGTGGTAATGCACTCTCACATTCATGAGCTCTCATGAAGAATGCCTACTGATGCTCATCCACAGGGCTTGTCAAGAACCACTACATATGCTGTAGTCCTATCACACAGGCAGTACACACTCACATTCCCCAGCTCACGTGAAAAATGCTGACTGTTGCGTCCACAGGGCTTGTTTAGAACCACTATATGTGCTACAGTTCCATCTCACGGGCAGTGCACACTCACATCCCGCAAGCCATGCGCTGGCTAAACTACTTACAAATGGCCGCCCGATTGCCCTAGCTCTGCCCTTTGTTCTCCGTGGGGTTCAGAGGGCAGTGAGTCGCCCTGAGTTACATCCAGGTGTCTTTGGATAGTGGACTCATGCGCTCCGCAATGCTTGTTGATAACCACGTTGCACTATTAATACCACACAGGCAGTGCACAATACCATCCCATGCACATGTGGACTGATGCGCTCCACGAGGCTAGTTAAGAAGAACTTAGCACTATTAATATCACACGGGCAGTGCACACTTCCATCCCACTTGAAAGTGGACTGATCCGCTCCGCAATGCTTGTTGAGAACCACGTTACACTATTAATACCACACAGGCAGTGCACAATACCATCCAATGCGCATGTGGACTGGTGCGCTCCACGAGGCTAGTAAAGAAGGACTTAGCTCTATTAATATCACACGGGCAGTACACGCTACCATCCCAATCACATGTGGACTGATCCGCTTTGCAATGCTAGTTAGTTAAGAACCCCGCTGCACTATTAATACCACACAGGCAGTGCGCACTCACATTCTGCTGTCATGTGGGCTACTGCGCTCCAGGAAGCTTGCTTAGCACCACTTAGCCTTACCACACGGGCAGTGCACACTCACATTCCACTATCATGTGTAATGTGGACTGATGCGCTCCGCAATGCTTGCTTAGCACCACTTAGCCTTACCACACGGGCAGTGCACACTCACATTCCACTGTCATGTGTAATGTGGACTGATGCGCTCCGCAATGCTTGCTTAGCACCACTTAGCCTTACCACACGGGCAGTGCACACTCACATTCCACTGTCATGTGTAATGTGGACTGATGCGCTCCGCAATGCTTATTAAGGACCACGATGCACTATTAATACCACAGGGAGTGCACACTACCATCCCACTCACATGTGGACTGATGCGCTCCGTCCACGAGACTTGTAAAGCACCACAATACACTGTAGATACCATACGTGCAAAGCACACTTTCATCCATTCACATGTGGACTGATCCGCCCTGCAATGCTAGTTAAGAACCATTGTGCACTATCGATACCACACGGGCAGTGCACACTCACATCCCACTTGCATGTGGACTGATCCGCCCTGCGATGCTAGTTAAGAACCACTTTGCACTATCGATACCACACGGGCAGTGCACACTCACATCCCATTCACATGTGGACTGATCCGCCCTGCAATGCTAGTTAAGAACCATTTGGCACTATTGATACCACGCGGGCAGTGCACACTCACATCCCATTCACATGTGGACTGATTCGCCCTGCAATGCTAGTCAAGAACCACTTTGCACTATCGATACCACACGGGCAGTGCACACTCACATCCCACTAGCATGTGGACTGATTCGCCCTGCAATGCTAGTCAAGAACCACTTTGCACTATCGATACCACACGGGCAGTGCACACTCACATCCCACTTGCATGTGGACTGATCCGCCCTGCAATGCTAGTTAAGAACTACTTTGCACTATCAATACCACACAGGCTGTGCACACTCAGCCTGTGTGGTATCACACTCAGTCACTGAGCTTTCTTCCAGAGCTCTTGTGTGGTATGTGGCCTGATGCGCTGCACGAGGCTTGTTAAGGACGACTTAGCACTATTAATATCACACGGGCAGTGCACACTACCATCCCACTCACATGTGGACTGATGCGCTCCGTCCACAATGCACTGTTAATACCACACGGGCAGAGCACACTTTCATCCCATTCACACCTGGAGTGATCCGCCCTGCAATGCTAGTTATGCACGACTTAGTGCTATTAATATCACACGGGCAGTGCACACTACCATCCCACTCACATGTGGACTGATGCGCTTCGTCACGAGGCTTATAAAGCACCACAATGCACTGTTAATACCACACGGGCAGTGCACACTTTCATCCCATTCACATCTGGAGTGATCCGCTCCGCAATGCTAGTTAAGCACGACTTGGTGCTATTAATATCACACAGGGGGTGCACACTACCATCCCACGCGCATGTGGAGTGATGCGATCCACGAGGCTATTTAAGAAGGACTTAGCACTACTAACATCACACGGGCAGTGCACACTACCATTTCATTCGAATATGAACTGATGCGCTCCACGAGGCTTGTCCATAACGTCGCACTATTAATACCACACCGTCAGTGCACACTCACATTCCACTGCCATGTGGGATGTGGACTGATGGGCTCCACGAGGCTTTTCCATAACTTGTATGCACTAGTTAGTTGTCATTGGATAGTGGACTGATGCACTCCACAATGCTTGTGAAGAACCACTTGCACTGTTGATACCATCCACACGGGCAGTTCACACTCACCCTCCACTTTCATGTGTAATGTGGACTCGTGCGCTCCACGTGGCTTGTCCATCACCAGTACGCTATATTCATATCACACAGGCAGTGCACACTCACGTTCCACTTTCATGTGTAATGTGGACTCATGCGCTCCACGTGGCTTGTCCATCACCAGTACGCTATATTTATATCACACAGGCAGTGCACACTCACGTTCCACTTTCATGTGTAATGTGGACTGATGCGCTCCACGTGGCTTGTCCATCACCAGTACGCTATATTTATATCACACGGGCAGCGCACAATCCCATTCCGCATGGCATGGATCTGGCTAAACTAGTTATAAATGTCCCCTCAACCCTCCCACTCCGCCCTTTGTGCCCCAAGGGGGTTCGGAGGGCAGTGAGTCTCCCCCAGCCGCTCAGTTTGCGATTCGTCGCACGCAAACAAAAAAACTACACAGTGGCAGCATACTGACCTGACTTCGGTTTCAGTCAGGTTACGGGAGCTGCCTAGAAGCTATAATGTAATCACATTAGCAGCAAACTGAGTTGGCTTTGGTTCCAGTCAGGTTACGGGAGCTGCCTAGAAGCTGCAATGCAATCACATTGGCAGCAAACTGAGTTGGCTTTGGTTCCAGTCAGGTTACGGGAGCTGCCTAGAAGCTGCAATGTCATCACATTGGCAGCAAACTGAGTTGGCTTTGGTTTCACTCACGTTTCGGGAGCTGCCTAGAAGCTGCAATGCCATCACATTGGCAACATACTGAGTTGGCTTTGGTTCCATTCAGGTTATGGGAGCTGCCTAGAAGCTGCAATGCCATCACATTGGCAACATACTGAGTTGGCTTTGGTTTTAGTCACGTTTCGGGGGCTGCTTAGAAGCTGCTACACAGGCAGTTAAGTTCCGATCATTGTCCTAACTGCTTGCATGACTTTTAGTTTGAGATTCCCAGCATTGGATTCATTATGGACTGTGTGTACCAGCTTCTAGGCAACTACCTAAGCCATTAGATTCATTATGGACTGTGTGTACCAGCTTCTAGGCAACTACCCGAGTCATTGAATTCATTATGGACAGTGTGCAGCAGCTTCTAGGCAACTACCTAATCCATGGGATTCATTATGGACTGTGTGCAGCAGCTTCTAGGCAACTTCCTAAGCCAGCTTCCAAGCCACTTGAGTATATTCAGCTAAGCTATTGGAACTGCCTAGAATCTTCTGCACATAGAGTGATTTGCATGCACATAAAGTGATCTGCAAGTTTCTACACTTACAGTGATTTGCATGCACGTAGAGTGATGTACTTGCACGTAGAGTGATGTGCATGCATGGAGAGTGATGTGCATGCATGGAGAGTGATTTGCATGCATGGAGAGTGATTCGCATGCACGTAGAGTGACTTGCATGCACGTACAGTGATTTGCATGCATGGAGAGTGATGTACTTGCACGTAGAGTGATTTGCATGCATGGAGAGTGATGTGCATGCATGGAGAGTGATTTGCATGCACATATAGTGATTTGCATGCACGTAGAGTGATTTGAATGCATGCAAAGTGATTTGCATGCATGCATGCATGCATGCATGCATGCATGCATGGAGCTCCCCAAAAGCTTCTACACATATTGTGATTTGCATGCACGTAGAGTGATGTACTTGCACGTTAAGTGATGTGCATGCATGGAGAGTGATGTGCATGCATGGAGAGTGATTTGCATGCATGGAAAGTGATTTGCATGCACGTAGAGTGATTTGCATGCACAAAGAGTGATTTGCATGCATGGAGAGTGATGTACTTGCACGTAGAGTGATTTGCACGCATGGAGAGTGATGTGCATGCACGGAGAGTGATTTGCATGCACATATAGTGATTTGCATGCACGTAGAGTGACTTGCATGCATGCATGGAGCTGCCCAAAAGCTTCTGCACATAGAGTGATTTGCAAGCTTCTACACAAAGAGTGATTTGCATGCACATAGTATGATTTGCATGCACGTAGAGTGATTTGCATGCATATGTATGAAACTTGCTTAGCGACTTGGCAATTGCTTAGCGACTTGGTAATGATCAAAGTACCTTTTAGATGAGCTTCTTGAACCCGCCTTTCACAGATCACTTTGAATTTGAATTTGAACCAGTCTTTCACAGATCGCTTTGAATTTGAATTTGAACCAGTCTTTCGCGGATCACGTGAGTGCTTGCAGTTCTTAGTTGGTACTTAGTTAGTCCTTAGTTAGTTAGGACCCTACACGTCTGAAGTGTTGACAGAAATTTTGACGGATGGGTTCCGCCAATTTAGGTTGGTTATGGTGATCAAGCCACAACAGGGAGTGCCGGAACTAGGGCCGTCCGCCAACATTTTTGCGAGGGCCACTGCAATACAATGCAGTACAACCCTCAAAGCTTAAAATGCTAGTCAAAGGGTAGCCATTTAAACATGGTTACATGGACCATGCTTGAATGTAGTGTGATGAGAAAGTATAAAATGGACATCGTGTTGCACTGTTATCAGCTATTAAGCACTTCTAAGAGTGGACAGAGATGTATGCAGCGGAGACAGACGCGCCAATCTATGCACGTATATCCTACTTAAATATCGGGTTTGATAGTGATTTATTTAGTAGCTAAAATTGTATAAGTCAGCTTACTTTAGCTTATGTTTTCATAGAATGTAGTAAGTAACTTAGACTAAGAAGCCTTAGAAATAGAAAATTAGACAACGCTGAATTTGAGGATTCGAGGAAGAGAGCATCGCTGTATCCTACTAATATATCCAGGTAGATATATTGACATTGAAATTGTTACATCCGTGTAATACAGTTACTCACAGGACGTGAAGTTAAGGACACCATAGCGTAAGCGGAGCTAGCTATAGTCACCGTAGGTAGATCTATCGTATATGTCCAAGCCCATGATATTCTGATTTTTCAACCCCCTCTGGGCGCAGCGCACAGTTTTTGCGCTTTTTGCACAAAAAGCGCTGACCAATTTGACGTTTGTGCGCTTTAAGCGCTGACTAATGGCAAGAAGTAGTACCCTGGTACTATTGATGAGTAGGTTTAATTGCTCGGTCTATCGACCTTGGACTCACCATTTGCAGGCTACTATTTCTTTTTTTGCTGTATGTAGCAGGCTCTAGGCAGCTCCAAATGTTGGCAAGAAGCTGCCATGCATTTTGCATTCAGAGTAAACGTGGGTGGTATAAACGCTACTACATCACTCTGGGTTGGATTGTTACATTACTTTTCAGCCAACTCTGGGCTGCTCAGTGTTATCTTTTGAGTCACACTTGAATATGGTTTGAATCGTACGGTCTATCGGCCTTGAGGCTGTGTTTTCGGGAAGAATAAACCTGGGTGATATAAACGCCGCTACACCACACTCTGCATTGGATTGGTTATACGTTTTGCAGCCAACTCTGGGCTGCTCAGTGACTCCTTTTGAATCTGGTTTGAATGGCAAATAAAACCATTTAAAAGGATATCGCCAAATTTGCAACTTGTTTATAGAGCGCCCCAGATTCGAAAATCCGCATGCCAAAAATCATTTCAGGCTTTTTGGGGGAGTTACCGCCAACACTTTAGACACCTACGGTACTTAGTTCAGCTGCGCTATAGCTTCTTTTCGGCTATGAGCAGCAGCTTCTAGGCAGCTCCCCTGGCTTTCTACCCAGCCAAACTTAAAGCAGGGTATCTGAAAGCTGACAGGAACAGATTTCCAGAAAGTTCTTTCCGTAAGTTGTGAAAGTTATTTCATCCCAGGAGGTGGGTCTCCCGAGTTGGTGATGATTACATTTTTCCTGGTGACCTACTGGACTCCAAATGTGCACTCGGGTTGACGGAGTCAAGGGGGATTAGGGAGCATCATGCACAAAGAAGAAAAGAAAACACGGTTGGAGTTTTGGGGGCGATTGTTTGGGTTGCAGATCATCAAAGCCTTTTCTTGTCAGCCCTTCCTGTCACGGTTGGGAAAGTCCCAATAGCCTATTTGAACTACCCCTGGGCTGTAAGTTTGTAACATGCATAGTTATACCGGTATGCATAAAAAAGATACAAACCCTGCAACATACCACTTGAGCTTGAAATTGGTTACAACTTACATGGCTCCAGCCTTGAAGGCTAGTCGCCATTTGGCAGTAACATAAATACATTGTAAACCCAAATCAAAGCATAATTATAAAAACATAATCGATACAATCAGGGTTGTTTAGGACGCTGCGTCCTCCATTGAAGGGAGATGCAACTCCAAAGAGTTTTTTGCGTCGCAGGACGCAACGTGGGGAGGGTACGTTGACCAGAGGGAAGGGTCCGCTGCATAGCAGAAGTGCAGGACGCAGACTTTACAATTGGTTGCGTCTCAGGCAGCACAGCCGGGGGGCATCCTGAAGTACCCTGGATACAACATTTTCTTACAATCACTGATAACCAATGGCAGCTTGCCAAGCAACTTCTCACGCACCACCTTCCACATTGGGACGCATGAGAACGCAGGGTAATGAAGTGAGACGCAACCGACTTCCATAACCTGCGTCCCGGATGCAACCAATCTATGAGGCTGCGTCCGGGACGCAACCGACCCTGCCAATGTTGCGTCCTGGGACGCAACGGCCTCCCCATGTTGCGCCCTGGGACGCAAGGACGTGCGTCTTGGACTACCCTGTTGCCAACTTCTCACGCATCACCTTCCACCTTTGGATTGCACATCGATATACTATACCATCATAAATGAAAAACACGTTTGACGGCGGGTAATGAAGTGGCTTGGTTAGTTGTGGGTTGCAGGGTACTTCAAATGGCCAAATTGGCCAGCGCTTCAGCGCACTTGAAAACAAAAAAACTGCGCTTTGTAGTGCAAAAGCGCAAAAATTGCTTGCTGCGCACACAGTGACACAGGGGGTTGCAAAAAACTGCGCTTAAAGCGCAGAGGGGGTCAAAAAGTTAGCGCTCAAAATCGCAAAAGCGCGCGCTTTGAATTACCCTGGTGGGTTGTTTTGACGATTGCATGGTCCACCAGTATTTAGGGACCGGCATTTTATATGATTTTGACCAAAGGCGAGTATAATATCATATTATATCATGCAAATTTCATCATATGATATCGTATATAAATGGTCACTTTAGCCTGGTCAGTCTGCTGGCATAGTGGCATCATATGATATCATATGAATATTTGATATCGTATGATGACATGATATCATATGACATGATATTGCCTATCCCTAGCAGTTTGCAGGGTGCTCACCCTCTCCGGGTTGATTAAACATGGGGGGGAGTGCACGTTAATAATCAGTACCGGTACTACCGTGCCTTTACAGGATTACAATCATTTTCACACTCCCGAGAACAGGAAGCAATCACATTGGCCAGTTTAAAGACGTTTACAGGCCATTGCTATAGACAACGTGAGGTGTACAAGATAACTAAGTGGTGCTTAGGAAAGGTCAGCAGGAATTACAAAGGGTCACTAAAGTGATGAATAGAGCAGGACTTTACATCACTTTAGGAGACTTTAAGTAGCGATAAAACACTGATGAGAATACGGCTTTGGACCTGTGGGGTGGGGTGGAGTGGGTGTGGGTGGGGTGGGGTACTTGGGTTGGGTTGGGTTGGGTTGGGTTGGGTTGGGTTGGGTTGGGTTGGGTTGGGGTTGGGGGGTTGGGTTGGGTTGGGTTGGGTTGGGTTGGGTTGGGTTGGGTTGGGGTTGGGTTGGGTTGGGTTGGGTTGGGTTGGGTTGGGTTGGGTTGGGTTGGGTTGGGTTGGGTTGGGTTGGGTTGGGTTGGGTTGGGTTGGGTTGGGTTGGGTTGGGTTGGGTTGGGTTGGGTTGGGTTGGGTTGGGTTGGGTTGGGTTGGGTTGGGTTGGGTTGGGTTGGGTTGGGTTGGGTTGGGTTGGGTTGGGTTGGGTTGGGTTGGGTTGGGTTGGGTTGGGTTGGGTTGGGTTGGGTTGGGTTGGGTTGGGTTGGGTTGGGTTGGGTTGGGTTGGGTTGGGTTGGGTTGGGTTGGGTTGGGTTGGGTTGGGTTGGGTTGGGTTGGGTTGGGTTGGGTTGGGTTGGGTTGGGTTGGGTTGGGTTGGGTTGGGTTGGGTTGGGTTGGGTTGGGTTGGGTTGGGTTGGGTTGGGTTGGGTTGGGTTGGGTTGGGTTGGGTTGGTTGGGTTGGGGTTGGGTTGGGTTGGGTTGGGTTGGGTTGGGTTGGGTTGGGTTGGGTTGGGTTGGTTGGGTTAGGGTTGGGTTGGGCTGGTTTGGTTTGGTTTGGTTTGGTTTGGTTTGGTTTGGTTTTGTTTTGTTTTGTTTTGTTTTGTTTTGTTTTTAGCTTCCGGAGTATTATCTCGTGAGGACTCTTACAGGGATTGGCGAAGGTGCTACGTTTACATTCGTGATAGCATGCCAGGCGGCAAGCTAGGTATAAGAAGGGAAAGGGCGACAGTACCTCAGGGTACTGCCGCCGGTAGGTGCCAGCCCTAACGGGTGAAGGCACTACTATGGAAGCTTCCAGGCAGAAGGCCTGGCGCACTAAGACACTCTAGCTGAACCGGGAGAACCGGTCTATAACATCCCCCCCAATTCCGTGTATTCTTCATTCAGAAGAATTCATGGAATTTAGGAGGTTCAAAGTAAAAAGGGAAGTCTAGAGTGTAAAATATTCTGACTACTTAATAATGTGATTACCAAGAAGCGTGGGGCCAAGCTTGGAAGGTAGTCACACTAGGATGGGAGCTCAGATGTACATGTTGAGGTACAGAGCAAGAGGGGAATCCTGGTCAAGGATAAAGGTGCATTTTCAGGCAAGATACATTTAACATGGACTGGATTCCGGCTTGATAGCTGCCAGGAAGAGTGTCTGGTCATGCTAGGATCTCAAGCTAGGATGTCATGCTAAGGTATCAAACTGCAGGGGGGGGCGCTGGGGTGAACTCCCAGGAGCTGCAGGAAGCTGCAAGATTCAACAAGATAAAATCTAGATGAGACTGGATTCCAGCTGTGGAGCTACCAGGAAGATGCAGCCAAAGGCCTTGTCAACTAAGGAATCAGAACGAAGAGAAATACATAAGGTCAGCATACTATTCCCCCCATAATTTGGGGCTCTTAATGAATCCACAAATTACGGTGACATTATGAGAAAATAACTTAAGGTAGACATCCCCCGCTAGCTCATGACTATCAGTCCAGCTGGAAGGATATGGTGAGATACTTCCAGTATCAGTTATAAGATATAGGAAGGTAGGCTTGACAGTACATATAACTGTCGTTCAGATGGGAGGTACATGCTAGGAAATCAGATTGAAAACAGCATGTCACTAGAGGCGCGCAGAGGTGGCGAGAAAATTAAACGTAGTCAAACCGCTGGAAAGGACATGGCAGGACGGGACTTAAATTCCTAGAGTGTTCATTCTATTTAAAAAAAAAATGACAAGCAGGCCAGGGGTACACGCAAAAAACACAGGTGCTGGGGAGTCATCCAGGGACAGTAGTCTGATGCCAGGGTTGCTGGGGCTGGTGAGAAGCTAAGGAGCTTGTAGGGCCTGCTGGGGGACTGCAGGTCATTAGCATACATCTAGGGAGCTGCTGGGTAGGTAGAAATTTTGGGAGGGAAAGGTGCAGACCAGGATGGCTGCAGATCAATTGAGAGACAATTATGTCACATGCAGATTTAATCCAGGAAGCGAGGGTATCGCTCACTTTCTGGGGATCTGCATGGGAATGAAGGTCAATGTAATCATTGCGTGGTGAGTGCACATGAAACAGCTGTCTTGCGACCAGATCAGATCAGTGTGAAGTCAGATCATAATACTCAGATTAGTGCATCAATGTATTCCCCCCGTGCAGCGAGGGTACCGCTCGCTCACAGCATGAGCAATACACTAATGCATTGCAGTACATCGAGGCACATGTCAGTGAGCACCAGTGAGTGGTTGCACCATTGTACATCTGTACATCAGTACATTTGTGCAATGGTCCATATACATGAGGTAGTGCGGATGCTGCTGGATTCCCCACTTCATGCTGCACATGCAGACTGCCATGATGGACTGGCACTTGTGAGAGCAGCACATTTTGGCCACAGTGAGATTGTGCACATGTTGCTGGGTGCTCCACAGCATGCTGCGCATGCTGACTGCCAAGATGGATTGGCACTTGTGCTAGCAGCACAGCAGGGCCACAGTGAGATTGTGCACATGTTGCTGGGTGCTCCACAGCATGCTGCCCATGCAGACTGCCAAGATGGATTGGCACTTCTGCAATCAGCACAGCATGGCCGCATTGAGGTTGTGCACATGTTGCTGGATGCCCCACATCATGCTGCCCATGCTGACTGTCACGATGGGTGCGCGCTTCTGCTAGCAGCAGAGGGGGGGCATGGTGCGGTAGTGCAGATGCTGCTGGATGCACCACGTCATGCTGCCCATGCAGGCTGCCAAGATGGGGAGGCACTTGTGAATGCAGCACGCAATGGCCACAGTGAGGTAGTTGGCATGTTGCTGGGTGCACCACATCATGCTGCCCGTGCAGACTGCCAAGATGGGCGGGCACTTGTGCTAGCTGCAGAGAAGGGCCACAGTGAGTTAATTGGCAAGATGATACTATGCTGCCGATTACCGTAGAAACTACGCTGCGCCCACAGGGGGGTGAAAAAACTGTGCGAAACGTGCAGTGGGGTTCAAAAAGCGTTAGCGTAATCGCGCTGCCGCGCGCACTTTGTAGTACCCTGCACCCATGCCTTTTTGAGCTTACCACCGGGCTCATCACTATCTTCAGGAGGAGTCTACACCAGGGTTCTACAAAGTGTGCGCTGCAGCGCGTTTACCTGCTGCCTTTTTTAGCCCCAGTGCGCGTTTCGCACAGTTTTTTCAACCCCCTGTGGGCGCAGCGCATAGTTTTTGCACTTTTTGCACTACAAAGCGCTGACCAAAATGACAAAATGTAGTGCCCTGGTCTACTTTATAATAACAAAACACAAGTACACCACGCTCCTATACACAAAATGTCCTTTGAACTTGTGGTGGGTTCTAGTTGACTCCAGTAGGGGCTATCCAGCCAGGCCAAGCCAGTTAGCTACTACATGACGTGCGCTAGTGCGCAAGGTTTTGGAGCCCGACGGCGCGATTCGGCGATTGCCGCATTTTTTATTACCCCTCTAGGCGCAGAGCGCAGATTTCCGTTTTCAGTTGAGCCAAAAGTGCATCCAAACATTACAAAGTGTAGTACCGTGAGCACCTGCATACGGAACGTGGTGGGTTCTGGTTTACTCCCTTCGTGGCTATCTGGCTGCTCCTAGGCTGAAATGCTGCTCTTCATCGCCCTACTAGCCTATCAGGAGTCTCAGCAACGCTTTTTATCAGCTACGAGCAGCAGCTTCCAGAAAAAAAAATGTGACATATTTTGTGTGTTTCATATCTTGGGAAAGGTATTTCACCCCAGGAGGTGGGTCTCCCTACACAAACCAACGGCACCGATGGTTCAGTTCGAATGGCGTTGCCACTCCTACAAAAGAGTAGGCGCACTTTAATGCCAAGGACGACATTGCCACACCTTATATGCATTTAACTGTCTGCATAACTCAATATTTCCCCGTGCGATCGATGAGCACGGAACCCTAGGAGTGAAACAGGGTTTGAACCCAGACCGATGACAGACGAGTCCAGATCTCTTCACTGACAATTTAACGACTTGTCAAGGTCGGGGAAGTAGCTTCTAGGAAGCTACCCGGGATTTATCTGCATCCCCACATCAAGCAACCCAGTCCACAAGGAACATTTTTTGTGCTACCCGTTGCAAATTGAACAATTTAGCAACTAGGTGCGATGTGTTGTAGTACGACTTATGCGTCGTACCCAGAGTAGCTAAGTGCGCCCTGGTCTGAGTCCCTACCGGACTCTGTACCGCTTGTCTGACAGGAGCGAAGCCACCTGTCGCTGCTTGCACTTCAGTCGCAGTACTAATTGTTCTGCTGCCATCTCCTTCATAGTTGAAGCTACCGAGCTAGCTTGTATCTTTAAGTCTCTAAACACGAGTGCAGCCCTACAAGTCTGCAGTCTCAGCTTTCTCAACAAAACGACGCGCTGCCCAAACCCCCAGGGCTCCACACTTTGCACTTCGCCTATACTGTGCTACGCTAAATATGATCATTGGGGAGCTGCTGCTGGTAGCTATAAAAGAAAAGCCATGCCTGTCAGTTTGCATGTTTGCTCCAAATCCTGCGGTAACTCCTGGGCTAGCCTGCTAGCCACTAAGGGAATACTTGAACATGAAATTTGTTACATATCTTCGCTGCTTCAGCTAGCGATTTGGCTGCTGGCCATCTTCTGCAACAAAAAAAGGAAAATTTAAACGTGACAAAAAATAAATCTTGCGAACGATCAAAACATCACTTCGGAAAACTAACCATTCTCGGGAGGGTCAAAAAATCCCTAGTGGGGTCAAAATTTGAAAATATGTATTAAAGGGGTGGGGGGGGGGGGGGGGGGGGGGGGGGGGATAGCTCACTGTCCGAGCATTTTCGCATACCAGTATCTTTTTAGAGACGGAAATTTGGATGGCAACCTTGGCTTCTGAGATTATTGTGGGCCCCTCGAGCAGTACCCTCTTCTAGCAACATCCCACGCACATAGTAGCGACCCTTTATACATATACATGACGACAGTGCCAATGGTTCGCCTCACATATACGCTTCGATCTGTCGATTTCCAAAGTGAAACGATTCACTCAGCAAAAAGTTAGAAATACCTGGAAAAGGTTGAAAGGGATTTAGGTGGATGGGGGGAGGGTAATACAGTTTGGATTGGATTTGGAGAGGATGGGACTTAACCTCCTCCCGACCATCCCAGTATCGGGGTTTCGTTTGTGGTCCAGCACCCCCATGGGGGCGCACTGGGTTGTGAGGGGGGCGGAGCAGGGTAGTTGAGAACTTACGTGTTTGCTTGGCCAAGTCCAAAAACATGCACAATTCAGAGGGGCGAGTGCGTTTTTTATAACTATACCTTAACATCGGATCTAGGATGTGCGTGTTTTCAACACACATTTTGACAATTTTGTTTTTTAGGTGTTAACTGGGACTAGCGTGTCTTCCCAGGTTTTTACGCACATCTGTTTTTTGGGGGGGAGGGGGGGGGGGGCTTTGTAGTCATTTTCTAAGGTTTCTTCCCTGCTACTGCAGTAGCATCTAGGCAGCTCCCTGAACAATCCTGGTAGTGGCCACTGCTTTCCTTTTCTTCTACCAGCAGCAGCTTCTAGGCAGCTCCCTGAACAACCCTGGTTGTTGCCACTGCTTTTCTGTTTGCCTACCAGCAGCAGCTCCTAGGCAGCTTCCTGAAAAACCTGGTTGTTTGCCACTGCTTTTCTGTTTGGCTTCCTGCAGCAGCTTCTAGGCAGCTTCCTGAAAAAACATGGTAGTCGCCACTGCGTTTCTTCCCCGCTACCAGCAGTAGCATCTAGGCAGCTCCCTGAACAACCCTGGTAGTGGCCACTGCTTTCCTTTTCTTCTACCAGCAGCAGCTTCTAGGCAGCTCCCTGAACAACCCTGGTTGTTGCCACTGCTTTTCTGTCTGCTACCAGCAGCAGCTTCTAGGCAGCTCCCTTAACAACCCTGGTAGCGGCCACTTCTTTCCTTTTCTTCTACCAGCTGCAGCTTCTAGGCAGCTCCCTGAACAACCCTGGTTGTTGCCACTGCTTTTCTGTTTGCCTACCAGCAGCAGCTTCTAGGCAGCTTCCTTAAAACACCTGGTTGTTGCCACTGCTTTTCTGTTTGGCTACCTGCAGCAGCTTCTAGGCAGCTTCCTGAAAAAACGTGGTAGTGGCCACTGCGTTTCTTCCCTGCTCCTGCAGTAGCATCTAGGCAGCTCCTGAACAACCCTGGTAGTGGGCCACTGCTTTCCTTTTCTTCTACCAGCAGCAGCTTCTAGGCAGCTCCCTGAACAACCCTGGTTGATGCCACTGCTTTTATGTTTGCCTACCAGCAGCAGCTCCTAGGCAGCTTCCTGAAAACACCTGGTTGTTGCCACTGCTTTTCTGTTTGCCTACCAGCAGCAGCTTCTAGGTAGCTTCCTGAAAAAACATGGTAGTCGCCACTGCGTTTCTTCCCCGCTACCAGCAGTAGCATCTAGGCAGCTCCCTGAACAACCCTGGTAGTGGCCACTGCTTTCCTTTTCTTCTACCAGCAGCAGCTTCTAGGCAGCTCCCTGAACAACCCTGGTTGATGCCACTGCTTTTCTATTCACCTACCAGCAGTACCATCTAGGCAGCTTCCTGAAAAAACATGGTAGTGGCCACTGCTTTTCTTATCGGCTTTCAGCAATGCTTCTTGGCAGCTCCCTGAACAACCGTCTAGATTCCCTTGCTAGTGGAAAAGGTAGAGAGTGAAGTAGCCACCCATGTAACAGTGTTGAGGATATGATACCGTTGGCAGGCAACAACATGGAGAACTGCCTGTTCTTCTCGTGGAAAACTAGTGGAAGTAAACAACAATCTAGATTCTCTTGCTCGTGGAAAAGGTTCTGAAAAAAACAAGAACCTGTGTAGACGGCATTCAACGGTTGCAGACAACAAATCCTCTTAAAAGAAATTTGCAGACAACAAAATCCTCTTAAAATAAAATTGCGGGACAACAAAATACTCGTTAAGAAAATTGGCAGGACAACAAATCCCCATTAAGAAATTTGCAGACAGCAAAATCCTCTTTAAAAAATATTGCAGACAACGAAATCCTCATTAAAGGAAAAATGATGGAGACCTGCTCGTGAAAGACACGTGACAGAAAACAACAACAAAATTAGCTTCTGGAAAATGTTGAATTAAACCAGCCATGACAGAATCTAAGCAGCAAGCAGTAGGTGGAAATATTGATGCACTAACCAGAAATGGGAATGTTTTGTAGATGTCAATACTATGCCACCCTCCCCCCCCGCTCCCCACCCCTCCCCCCTCTCACCCTCCACCCTCTCAACCTCCACCCCGATGCACTTACCAGAAAATGGGAAGGATTTGTCCTGTAAAATGTGATTACTAACCCTCCCACCCTCCCACCCATTCTCAACCTCTCAATCCTGTTACCCCTGATGCACTGACCAGAAATGGGAAGGTTGTTTATGTAAATGTTTTTTTCGATATTAACCCCTCCCAACTCTCTCACCCTCCAGGGCCCTCTCACCCCTCTCAACCTCTTACCCTGATACACTAGTTGATGCCTCATCGCTGACCACACAGTCTAACTACAATCCCAACACCACTCATCTAACCCCTCCAACCATACCCACTCCTCTCACCCCCTAGCACCTTCGCCCTCTCACCACTCCTACCCCTGCCCCCCAAACCCCCCCACGACCCAACCCCAAACCCCCAACCCTCTCACCACTATTACCCCTCTTGCCCTGATGCTTCAGTTGACTGGCACACTGGCCCTCGTTGGCTGACCTCCAAGGCTACCTACATCCAACCCCCCCCCCCCTCTCACCCCCCTAGCCCCTCCTCTCGCCCCTTTCACCCCTATTACCCCTTGCCCCTGATGCATCAGTTGACTGGCACACTGCCCTCATGGCTGACCTCCAAGTCTACCTACAATCCCAACACCCCCCCCCTCTCAGTCCCCCTAGCACTCTCCGCCTCTCACGCATCCTACCCCTCCCCCAACCCAACCCCAACCCAACCCCAACGCCTCTCACCACTCTTACCCTCTTGTCCCTGATGCATCAGTTGACTGGCAACAGGGCTGCTCTCGTGGCTGACCTCCAAGTCCTACTACAATCCCAACCCCCCCCTCTCACCCCCCCTAGCCCTCTCGCCCTTGAGTTTGTGTATTAATACCAAAAAAACAGTGCAATTATGTGGAAAGTTCAGAAACGACGAAAAGGCAAGTGACGGCTAGCAACAGCCCATACACGTTTGCAGGGTACTACAAAGCGCTTTCGCACACGCATTTTGAGCCCACTGCGTGTTTGGCGCAGTTTTTACAACCCCCTGGGAGCGAGCGCGCAGTTCTTGGCGCTTGTTTTCAGTACAAAGCGCTGACCAATTTGACGTTTGTGCGCTTTAAGCACTGACGCATATGAAAAATGTAGTACCCTGGCGACAGCCCATACCACAGTTACCCGCCAGATAGCCTATTCTCCAGGCAAAAAACAATCTCCCGGGCCTTTGGCCTGTATAGTTTTCCAAAACGACGCACGAGGACAACATCACAGGGGGACTGAGAAGTTGCCCTGGCCGTGTCCAGTTAGTTGTGTAGTGCGTAGCTCTTTAGCGATTAACAATGGTCTAGTGGTAGACCAGATTGCTAAACGAATGAAGAGTGGGGGTTCGACTGCCCCCTTCGGTCGCTTCTTGGCGTTGCAGGTCGTGTCAACGCGCGATGGTAGCTTGTTCAGTTGAGGTAGGAGACAGCTCCCACGCCGCGTACGACGTGGGGGCTCCTTAACACGTTCACCCCCACAGGCGTTATCATTACCTTTTTGTGTAGTGCGCGGTGTCTCACGGTAAGCTACATGCATATCTTTACTCCGTCAGGTACATGCAGCTCACTACACGCACCAGAAACCACCACAACAAACAAACAACAACAACAACAACACACACAACAACAACAACAACAACAAGTTATATGGTAGCGTTGCATGCTTCGCTACAAGTTGGCGGAGAGTGATCGCGACGGAGCAACATGGTGCGCAACGGAAACAAGTTAGTTACAGCGTTGGCTGAGGTTTCATCTCGGTCAGACAGTCCAGTCAGTCAGACGGTCGGTTGGTCGATGGACAAATAGGGTACCCTGTGGATCCTGCCCCTTGAGAGGGGCTCCGCACAACAAGCACAACACAACAACAACCTTCCACCCCAGCACACACTCACATCTGTTTGGGTCTATTTGACAGGCCAGCTATGGCCTGTAGTGTCCACTTCAGTGCAAGCGCGAGGAGGGCACTTCATATCTGTGGGGTTCATATTGCATTGCACAATCTCACTCACATCTTTTGGGTCTCAGTTGACAGGCCAGCTTATGGCCTGTTAGTGTCCACTCAGTGCATGAGAGTGGCACTTCATCATCTGTGGGTTGTAAATCGATCGCACAATTCACTCACATCTGTTTGGGTCTCGAGTTGACAGGCCAGCTATGGGCCTGTAGTTGTCACTGATCAGTGCAGAGAGAGGCACTTCTCTTCGGTAGGTTGTAATAGGCGCTTATCAATAGAGCCCTCTGCAAAAACAAGCTCCCTCCTCGATAGGGCACTCTTGGGGCTGTTTGCTCTTTACCCCACTCGGTGACCAATTGGCCTTGAGCGCCAGAGGAAGTTTGTGCCCGGGGCGACTTGGGAAAGCTCGATGGTGTACCTGGCAGACCTGGTACATTGCTGCGTGTTGCACCTGCGGTGGACATTTTTATGTTTAGTAGTTTTTTTGCATAAAAACAAGCTCATAAAGAGGGCACTCTGGGGCGAGCACTATATCCACCCACTCAGTGACCGCAATGCGTTGATGCCAAGACAAGTCTTGTGCCCGGGGCAAATAAGAGATCATTGGTGTACCTGGCGTATTAATAGTCATGCTTGCATCCTGCGTGTTTTGTGTGTGTGTGTAACAAGCTCATAAAGAGGGCAGCTCTGGGGCGCACTATATCCACACTCAGTGACCGCAGCGTGATGCCAAGACACAAGTCCTGTGCCCGGGGCGAAATAAGAGATTTCAATGGTGGTACTGGCAGATATAGTACATGCTTGCACCTGCGTGTTTTTTTTGTGTGTGTGTAACACAAGCTCATAAGAGGGCACTGCTGGGGGCAGACTATATCCCCCACCAGTGACCACGGCGTTGATGCCAAGGAAGTCCGCGCCAAAGCAAAGGATGAGTTGATGGTGTACCTGGTAGATCTAGCACATGCTGCACCTGCATGTGAAGTATTTATATTTGGTTCTATGCGTATGTGGTAGTGGTGGTATGGTGGTAGTTGTGGTGAGGTGGTGATTGGTGGTGTGGGGGTGGCTGGTGTGGTGGTTGGGTAGGTGTGGTGTGATGTGGTGATGTGGTGGGTTGTGGTGATGTGTGGTGGTGATGGTGGTTGTGGTGGTGATGGTGGGTGGTGATGGTGATGGTTGTGGTGGTGATGGTTGTTGGTGGTGAAGGTTGTGGTGGTGATGTTGTGGTGGTGAGGTTGTGGTGGTGAATGGTGGTGGTGGTGGTGATGGTTGTGGTGGTTGAATGGGGGGTGTGGTTGGTGTGTGGTGGTGAGTTGTGGTGGTGATGGTGGTGGTGGTGATGGTGGTTGTGGTGGTGATTGGTGTGGTAGGTGTGGTTGTGGTGGTGATGGTTGTGGTGGTGATGGTGTGTGGTGATGGTGGTTGTGGGTGATGTTGTGGTGGTGATGGTGGTGGTGGTGGTGGTGGTGGTGGTTGGTGGTGAGGTTGTGGTGGTTGATGGTGGTGGTGGTGATGGTGGTTGTGGTGGTGATGGTGTGGTGGTGATGGTGGTGGCAAGTGTTGCGAGGGGTCGAGAGGTGTATGGCAGATAGATCTATAACATGCTTGCCTGCATGTGATGTTTTTTATATTGTTTCTATGCATGGGTGTGGTAGTGGTGGTGATGGTGGTGGTGGTGGGGGTGAGGTGGTGAGGGGTGGAGGGGGTGAGGGTGAGGAAGTTGAGGTAGTGCGGGGGTGAGTAGACGGGGGGTGAGTGGTGTGGTGACATTCGTGAGAGCGATGTTGGTGATGTGAGTGACCTGGTGGGTGGTGAGGTAGTGTGTGGTGAGGTTGACGAGTACTCTGCATCAAGTATGCTACTCACATAACAACTCCCGCTTACCTCTGCTTTTATTTAGCTCCTATAGAGCACGTCACTATGCTGTGTCCCCCCTCGCCCCCCCTGCATATGCTGTGCAAGTCATTGCTATTCCAACAAAACAACTATCCCAGATTACCATTGGTTTCAGCCCTAGAGAGCAACCTCATCATGCCTGTGTGTTCTACCCCCCCCCCCCCCCTGCAATGTGCCTGTGCAAGAACATGCTATTCACGACAAAACAACATATCCAGATTACCCTTATTCGCTTCCAGCCCCTATAGCAGCACTCATCATGCCTGTGTGGCTACCCCCCCCCCCTCCGCATATGACTGTGCAAGTCAATGCTATTGATCACAATCAACCACCTCCCAGCAACCACTCGATTTGCTTCATGCTCCTATGAGAGCACCTCATATGGCCTGTGTGTGCTAACCCCCCCTCCCCCCCCCCCCCCCCTGGCATGTGCATGTGCAGACATGCTTCAACGACAAACACATATCCCAGATTACCTTATTGCTTCAGCTCACTATAGAGCACCTCAATGCCTGCTGGTGTCTACCCCGCCTCCCTGCATAATGATGGTGCAAGTCATGCATTGATCACACAACATCCCAGCAACACTGTTGCTTCAGGCCTCTAGAGACACCTCATCAATGCCTTGTGTCTACCCCCGGATGTGCCTGTGCAAGACATGCTATTCACACAAAACAACATATCCAGATACCCTTATTGCTTCAAGCCTTATAAGAGCATTCATCATGCCTGTGTTCTAACCCCCACCTGCATATGACTGGTGAAGTCATGCTATTGTCCCACCTCCCCAGAAACACTGATTGCTTCAGCTCCTCAGAGAGGCACCTCACTCATTGCCTGTGTGCCTACCACCCCCCCCTCCTGCCTTACGCTGTGCAAGTCAATGCTAATTCACAGAGCAAACAACATATCAGATTACTAAATTGCTTCAGCCATCCTAAGAGCACGCTCATGCGTGTCTGTTGTCTACTCCCCCCCCCCCCCCTGCATATGACTGTGCAGTCATGCTATATGTCACCAACCCTTCCAGCATACACGATTGTTTCAGCCTCCTAGAGAGTCCTCATCTGCCAGTGTGTCACTCCCCCCCCATTGCTACGGCCTGTGCAAGTCATCGCTATTCCGACACACACACATTCGATTACCACTAATTGTTCAGCCTCTGAAAGAGACTAATCGTGTCTGTGTGTCTCCCCCCCACCCCCCCCCGCTGTCCTGCATATGACTTGCAGTCTTCTATTGACACACTGTACCAACCTCCAGCATCCATGATTGCTCAGCCTCTCTAGAGAGCATCTCATCATGATGTGTGTCCACCTCCGCTCGCATACCCCACCTCCCCTTGCATGGCCTGTGCGAAGTGATCGTATTTCATGACAGAAAGAAATATTCCGCAATCCACAGATAACCCTAATTGCTTTAGCCTCCTAGAGGCACTCATCATCTGTCGTACCCCCCAGCCGCCCCCCCCCCCCCGCCCCCCCCCGCCCGGCATGTGCCTGTGCCAAGTCAATGCTATTCACAAAACAAACATATCCAAGTAAACTGATTGCGATCAGCCACCTAGAGAGCACTCATCATCCTGTGTGTCTAACCTACCCCCCCCGCCCCCCACCCCGGCATGTGCCTGTGCAAGTCATGCTATTACACGAAAAACAACTATCAGAGTAAACTGATGCATCGAGCACCTAGAGAGCACTATCATGCTGTGTGTCCTACCCCCCCCCCTGCCCCCCCCCTGCATATGACTGTGCAAGTCATGCATGAATCACACAACCACCTCCAAAGCATACAATCGATTGCAATCAGCGCATGGGAGACACCTTCATCATGACCTGTGTGTCTCCCCCACACCCCCCGCCCCCCTGCATATGTACTGTTGCAAGTCATGCTATGAATCACACGAACCACCTCCAAGCTACCACTGATTGCATCAGCCAACTAGAGAGCACATCATATGCCTGTGGTGTCATCCATCCCCCTGCAATCCCTGACAGTTATGCTACTACACGACAAAAAACCACCTCCCAGATTACCTCTGTTGCTGCATGCTTCCTAGAATAGCACTCAGCATGTAAGTGTCACACCCCCCTGCACACCCCGCAACAATTAATATGCTA
>CM039462.1:154131632-154166632 GCA_022414725.1 Microglena sp. YARC
TTTTGCAAGTGGAAATAATAATTATCCATATATTTGCCCAAAAGCGTCCAAGTTTGTTCAAAGTGTGCTCTCATGTAAGGTGGTACAGTGAGTAGGAGGGATGAAGTACTGTAAAGATATGGGTATGTACGTAGGATGAGGTTAGGTTGACGAGCCCTGTTAGGGAGGAGGGTAAGGGTACTGTAAATGGTACCGGCCTCTCCTTGGCTTGGAGAACGAGCCCAGAGGGCTCGGGCGTTTGGTCAGACCATTTTATACCTTTGTTAAACAGTAGATTTCGTCCCATATTACCATAGTCGTACCCTCTCCCCACCTGCATCGAAATTTTTTTTTCCCACAAGAGTGATATTACACTTATGGGGGAACAACGGCAGTTGATAGTTGTCTGTGTCCCGGACAGGGTTTCTCTAATGGCCATAGGTCGCAGTTCCGTGTTAATCTAGAGACCGTTAGGATAGATGGAAAACCTGCCGAACAGCTGCAAAGGATTGGAGAAAGTGGTCCTCGGGGAAAGCCTCGACAAGTTCCGCAGTGCCCCTTACAAGCAGCCCCGTGAGGACGTAAGATCAAGAGGATGGCCAAGACTGTCTCTCTTCAAGATCAATAGCCTCAACCCTCACCCAAAGCATGGGATCAGCATCTCAATCACCACCTCTGGTGTAGGATTCTTCTCCATGGCAGGAAGCCTCTGACTGGCTGAAGGTGCAATGAGATGAGGAGTCCTAGGTGTGTCAACAAGAAAAAGCTAGAGTGGGACTTCTGCCACATAGTGGAAAGACTCCAGGGTCCAATGCTTTTGATACTTGCGGTCTTCCCTAGGATGCCCAAAAGGACCTTTTACTATGCTACAGAATACGCAGTTTGGATTTCTTGATTATGCATGGCAAATGCCTGCAAGAAGAAGCAGTGAGCACCCCCACACTGGGGCCAAACCAGGACACCTTGCGTGTGTTTAGGTTCTATGGGGCTGTGGGCAACGGACTTTGAAAGTCTAAAGCTTTTTGTGCCTCCCTCCCCTGACCCTAAAAACCTCTCAAACAGAAGAAGAGCCTCTGAAACCTTCAAGTCAGAGCACTTCATTGAGATGATAAAAATCTACATGAGGAGATCCAGACCTATACAGCTGGGAGGAGGGGGCATCGGTGGCTACAAGCTCATCATGGATCATGCCAAGCAACACTTCTCCAAGGACAGCAGGCCTGCCTTGGATAAGATGGGTGTGCAGGTGTAAAGGATTACCCTAGCACAATCCTGGGACTTGAACCATCATTAGAGAATGTATGGGGCATCCTCCAAAGCAAGATGTGTAGGAAGAATGCTAAGAGTACGGACCTAACTGGAGGAAACTGATAGAGGCTGCGTGGGACAGCATTGAGCTCAAGTCTATCAATGCTCTTCATGCTGGATTCCAAGAGAGTTTGAAATTGGTGCACAGTGAGGATGGAAAGTGTGCTCTCCCACCACTAAGTATGACTGCTTTCAGATGTTGGGGTCTAGGTCTAGTGTGGCTCTAGCTGTCACATATAATACTGAGATGAATGGGCATGCCATATGTGGCATGATGAGCAAGGACTTGTTGTTGTTTGGGATGATAATAGTTACCCTTGAGTCCCAACTGCATGGCATGCACAACCTTGTCAATAAATATAAAGAGTTGGGATTTTATGAGAATATTGATAACTATGTGTTACAAGACACTATCCATGTTCATGATCCCTCCCTTTGCAATTTGCCTCCCATCTCCACCAATGACCCAATAAGGAAGACTGCCATTCTGCAACACTCCAAGTACATGCTGGTATGTTTCCTTTGAAAGTGACAGCAAACAAGATTGACAAGATTTGTGTAATACAATACAATAATACCATACCTTCAAGGGCATGGGTAGGTCCATCTCTTAGGCTGGACCAGGATTACCCGTACTTCTATTTAATTTTGTATATCCTATGTGAAGAAGGATACATCCCATTGGATATGGTTTGCAGTTAGGACCTTTTACAAATAATTTAATGTCGTGTTGCATGTCCATCCTTCTGTAAGCTGAGCCTTCTCTCCCATGCCCCCAAATGGAATGTAAATAGGCTATTGACATTGCACACACGCCACTAGACTATAGCTTATAAAAATGAAAGTGAACGGACCAAGTTGCAAGCTTTGTTTGGGTAGCCACATGGCATGTTTGGGGCATGCATGGAGTACACATACATGATAGGTAGAGCTGCCTAGATGTGTGCCCTGGGCCACACACTTGCTAGTATGTGCCAGATTACCCTACCTAAGCAGCCCTATTTGGGCATACCAAGATTATAATCACACATGGTGTCCATGAGGCATATCCAGACCTCCCCGCCCACATTTGTGTGTACTCAATGCACCCCCCAAGTATGCCATGTGGCTACCCAAACCAACCTTTCAACTTGGTCCGATGACTTCACCATTTTAAACGTCGCATCCCGGTTATAGATCACCAAGCGGGGCCGGCCCTAGTGCCGATCTCACGCGACCACCGTGCCTGGCCTTAGACATGAAGAAAACTGAGAGGATAGAGGACACGCTCAGCCTAGGTTGTGCAGAAATGGTGCGGTATGGAAGATGAAATTCGCCAGAAACGTCGATGGGGTTGGTTACAAGCGTAACCATACGGGTAATCCTGGTACGCCCTATGCGCTCATTGGGTATAAATATCCATAATTTGCGAAAGCGCATTGTTCAAAGTGCTCTCATGTGGTACGGTAGGAGGATGAAGGTACTGTAAATGTACCGCCTTCCTTGGGCTTGGAAACGGGAGGCCTCGGCGTTGGAGCCATTTATAACCTTGTAAAAGTAGCATTTCGTATATTCCTACGTACCCTCTTCCCATGCCTCGAATTCCCAAGAGATTATTAACTAGGGAACAACGGCAGTTGATAGTTGATCTGTCCCGGCAGGGTTTCTCTAATGCTGCCATAGGTCGTCAGGTTCCGTGTAATCTAGAGACCGTTAGGAGATGAAACCTGCCGAACAGCTGCAAGGATTGGAGAAAGTGGACCTCGGGAAAAGCCTCGACAAGTTCCGCAGTCCCCTTACAAGCAGCCCGTGAGGACGAAGATCAAGAGGATGGCCAAGACTGGTCTCTCTTCAAGATCAATAGCCTCAACCCTCACCCAAAAGCATGGGATCAGCATCTCTCACACCTCTGTGTGTAGGATTCTCCATTGGAGGCAGGAAGCCTCTGACCTGGCTGAAGGTTTGGCAATGAGAGGAGCCTAGGTGGTGTCAACAAGAAAGCTAGAGTGGACTTCTGCCACAAGTGGAAAGACTCCAGGGTCCAATGCTTTTTGATACTTGGGTCTTCCTAGGATGCAAAAGGACCTTTACTGCTACACAAATACCAGTTTGGGATTCTTGATTATGCATGGCAAAATGTCTGCAAGAAGAAGGGCAGTGAGGCACCCCCACACTTGGGTGCCAAACCAGGGACACCTTGGGTGTTTAGGTTCTATGGGGCTGTGGGCAAGGACTTTAAGTCTAAGCTACATTTTGTGCCTCCCTGCCCCTGACCCTAAAAACCTCAAACAGAAGAAGAGCTCTGAAACCTTCAAGTCAGAGCACTTCATTGAGATGATGAAAAATCTACATGAGGAGATCCAGACCTATACAGCTGGGAGGAGGGGGGTGGCTACAAGCTCATCATGGATCATGCCAAGCAACACTTCTCCAAGGACAGCAGGCCTGCCTTGGATAAGATGGGTGTGGAAGGTGGTAAAGGATTACCTAGCACAATCCTGGGACTTGAACATCATTGAGAATGTATGGGCATCCTCCAAGGCAAGATGTGTAGGAAGAATGCTAAGAGTGGACCTAACTGGGAGGAAACTGATAGAGGCTGCGTGGGCCAGCATTGAGCTCAAGTCTATCAATGCTCTTCATGCTGGATTCCAAGAGAGGTTGAAATTGGTGCACAGTGAGGATGGAAAGTGGTGCTCCCACCACTAAGTATGACTGCTTTCAGATGTTTGGGTCTAGGTCTAGTGTGGCTCTAGTGTCACATAGAATACTGAGATGAATGGGCATGCCATATGTGCATGATGAGCAAGGACTTTGTTGTTGTTTGGGATGATAATAGTTACCCTTGAGTCCCAACTGCATGGCATGCACAACCTTGTCAATAAATATAAGAGTTGGGATTTTATGAGAATATTGATAACTATGTGTTACAAGACACTATCCATGTTCATGATCCCTCCCTTTGCAATTTGCCTCCCATCTCCACCAATGACCCAATAAGGAAGACTGCCATTCTGCAACACTCCAAGTACATGCTGGTATGTTCTTTGAAAGTGACAGCAAACAAGATTGACAAGATTTGTGTAATACAATACAATAATACCATACCTTCAAGGGCATGGTAGGTCCATCTCTTAGGCTGGACCAGGATTACCCGTACTTCTATTTAATTTTGTATATCCTATGTGAAGAAGATACATCCCATTGGATATGGTTTGCAGTTAGGACCTCTTACAAAGTAATTTAATGTCGTGTTGCATGTCCATCCTTCTGTAAGCTGAGCCTTCTCTCCCATGCCCCAAATGGAATGTAAATAGGCTATTGACATTGCACACACGCCACTAGACTATAGCTTATAAAAATGAAAGTGAACGGACCAAGTTGCAAGCTTTGTTTGGGTAGCCACATGGCATGTTTGGGGCATGCATGGAGTACACATACATGATAGGTAGAGCTGCCTAGATGTGTGCCCTGGGCCACACACTTGCTAGTATGTGCCAGATTACCCTACCTAAGCAGCCCTATTTGGGCATACCAAGATTATAATCACACATGGTGTCCATGAGGCATATCCAGACCTCCCCGCCCACATTTGTGTGTACTCAATGCACCCCCCAAGTATGCCATGTGGCTACCCAAACCAACCTTTCAACTTGGTCCGATGACTTCACCATTTAAACGTCGCATCCCGGTTATAGATCACCAAGCGGGGCCGGCCCTAGTGCCGATCTCACGCGACCACCGTGCCTGGCCTTAGACATGAAGAAAACTGAGAGGATAGAGGACACGCTCAGCCTAGGTTGTGCAGAAATGGTGCGGTATGGAAGATGAAATTCGCCAGAAACGTCGATGGGGTTGGTTACAAGCGTAACCATACGGGTAATCCTGGTACGCCCTATGCGCTCATTGGGTATAATATCCATAATTTGCAAAAGCGCATTGTTCAAAGTGCTCTCATGTGGTACGGTAGGAGGATGAAGGTACTGTAAATGTACCGCCTTCCTTGGGCTTGGAAACGGGAGGCCTCGGCGTTGGAGCCATTTATAACCTTGTAAAAGTAGCATTTCGTATATTCCTACGTACCCTCTTCCCATGCCTCGAATTCCCAAGAGATTATTAACTAGGGAACAACGGCAGTTGGATAGTTGATCTGTCCCGGCAGGGTTTCTCTAAATGCTGCCATAGGTCGTCAGGTTCCGTGTAATCTAGAGACCGTTAGGAGATGAAACCTGCCGAACAGCTGCAAGGATTGGAGAAAGTGGACCTCGGGGAAAAGCCTCGACAAGTTCCGCAGTCCCCTTACAAGCAGCCCGTGAGGACGAAGATCAAGAGGATGGCCAAGACTGGTCTCTCTTCAAGATCAATAGCCTCAACCCTCACCAAAAGCATGGGATCAGCATCTCTCACAACCTCTGTGTGTAGGATTCTCCATGGAGGCAGGAAGCCTCTGACCTGGCTGAAGGTTGGCAATGAGAGGAGCCTAGGTGGTGTCAACAAGAAAGCTAGAGTGGACTTCTGCCACAAGTGGAAAGACTCCAGGTCCAATGCTTTTGATACTTGGGTCTTCCTGGATGCAAAGGACCTTTACTGCTACAAATACCAGTTTGGGATTCTTGATTATGGCATGGCAAAGATGTCTGCAAGAAGAAAGGGCAGTGAGGCACCCCCACACTTGGGTGCCAAACCAGGGACACCTTGGGTGTTTAGGTTCTATGGGGCTGTGGGCAAGGACTTTAAGTCTAAGCTACATTTTGTGCCTCCCTCCCCTGACCCTAAAAACCTCAAACAGAAGAAGAGCTCTGAAACCTTCAAGTCAGAGCACTTCATTGAGATGATGAAAAATCTACATGAGGAGATCCAGACCTATACAGCTGGGAGGAGGGGGGGTGGCTACAAGCTCATCATGGATCATGCCAAGCAACACTTCTCCAAGGACAGCAGGCCTGCCTTGGATAAGATGGGTGTGAAGGTGGTAAAGGATTACCCTAGCACAATCCTGGGACTTGAACATCATTGAGAATGTATGGGGCATCCTCCAAGGCAAGATGTGTAGGAAGAATGCTAAGAGTGGACCTAACTGGAGGAAACTGATAGAGGCTGCGTGGGCCAGCATTGAGCTCAAGTCTATCAATGCTCTTCATTGCTGGATTCCAAGAGAGTTGAAATTGGTGCACAGTGAGGATGGAAAGTGGTGCTCCCACCACTAAGTATGACTGCTTTCAGATGTTGGGGTCTAGGTCTAGTGTGGCTCTAGTGTCACATAGAATACTGAGATGAATGGGCATGCCATATGTGGCATGATGAGCAAGGACTTGTTGTTGTTTGGGATGATAATAGTTACCCTTGAGTCCCAACTGCATGGCATGCACAACCTTGTCAATAAATATAAGAGTTGGGATTTTATGAGAATATTGATAACTATGTGTTACAAGACACTATCCATGTTCATGATCCCTCCCTTTGCAATTTGCCTCCCATCTCCACCAATGACCCAATAAGGAAGACTGCCATTCTGCAACACTCCAAGTACATGCTGGTATGTTCTTTGAAAGTGACAGCAAACAAGATTGACAAGATTTGTGTAATACAATACAATAATACCATACCTTCAAGGGCATGGGTAGGTCCATCTCTTAGGCTGGACCAGGATTACCCGTACTTCTATTTAATTTTGTATATCCTATGTGAAGAAGGATACATCCCATTGGATATGGTTTGCAGTTAGGACCTCTTAACAATAATTTAATGTCGTGTTGCATGTCCATCCTTCTGTAAGCTGAGCCTTCTCTCCCCATGCCCCAAATGGAATGTAAATAGGCTATTGACATTGCACACACGCCACTAGACTATAGCTTAATAAAAATGAAAGTGAACGGACCAAGTTGCAAGCTTTGTTTGGGTAGCCACATGGCATGTTTGGGGCATGCATGGAGTACACATACATGATAGGTAGAGCTGCTAGATGTGTGCCCTGGGCCACACACTTGCTAGTATGTGCCAGATTACCCTACCTAAGCAGCCCTATTTGGGCATACCAAGATTATAATCACACATGGTGTCCATGAGGCATATCCAGACCTCCCCGCCCACATTTGTGTGTACTCAATGCACCCCCCAAGTATGCCATGTGGCTACCCAAACCAACCTTTCAACTTGGTCCGATGACTTCACCATTTAAACGTCGCATCCCGGTGATAGATCACCAAGCGGGGCCGGCCCTAGTGCCGATCTCACGCGACCACCGTGCCTGGCCTTAGACATGAAGAAAACTGAGAGGATAGAGGACACGCTCAGCCTAGGTTGTGCAGAAATGGTGCGGTATGGAAGATGAAATTCGCCAGAAACGTCGATGGGGTTGGTTACAAGCGTAACCATACGGGTAATCCTGGTACGCCCTATGCGCTCATTGGGTATAATATCCATAATTTGCAAAAGCGCATGTGTTCAAAAGTGCTCTCATGTGGTACGGTAGGAGGATGAAGGTACTGTAAATGTACCGCCTTCCTTGGGCTTGGAAACGGGAGGCCTCGGCGTTGGAGCCATTTATAACCTTGTAAAAGTAGCATTTCGTATATTCTACGTACCCTCTTCCCATGCCTCGAATTCCCAAGAGATTATTAACTAGGGAACAACGGCAGTTGATAGTTGATCTGTCCGGCAGGGTTTCTCTAATGCTGCCATAGGTCGTCAGGTTCCGTGTAATCTAGAGACCGTTAGGAGATGGAAAACCTGCCGAACAGCTGCAAGGATTGGAGAAAGTGGACCTCGGGGAAAAGCCTCGACAAGTTCCGCAGTCCCCTTACAAGCAGCCCGTGAGGACGAAGATCAAGAGGATGGCCAAGACTGTCTCTCTTCAAGATCAATAGCCTCAACCCTCACCCAAAAGCATGGGATCAGCATCTCTCACACCTCTGTGTGTAGGATTCTCCATGGAGGCAGGAAGCCTTCTGACCTGGCTGAAGGTTGGCAATGAGAGGAGCCTAGGTGGTGTCAACAAGAAAGCTAGAGTGGACTTCTGCCACAAGTGGAAAGACTCCAGGTCCAATGCTTTTGATACTTGGGTCTTCCTGGATGCAAAGGACCTTTACTGCTACAAATACCAGTTTGGGATTCCTGATTATGCATGGCAAAATGTCTGCAAGAAGAAGGGCAGTGAGGCACCCCCACACTTGGGTGCCAAACCAGGGACACCTTGGGTGTTTAGGTTCTATGGGGCTGTGGGCAAGGACTTTAAGTCTAAGCTACATTTTGTGCCTCCCTCCCCTGACCCTAAAAACCTCAAACAGAAGAAGAGCTCTGAAACCTTCAAGTCAGAGCACTTCATTGAGATGATGAAAAATCTACATGAGGAGATCCAGACCTATACAGCTGGGAGGAGGGGGGGTGGCTACAAGCTCATCATGGATCATGCCAAGCAACACTTCTCCAAGGACAGCAGGCCTGCCTTGGATAAGATGGGTGTGAAGGTGGTAAAGGATTACCTAGCACAATCCTGGGACTTGAACATCATTGAGAATGTATGGGGCATCCTCCAAGGCAAGATGTGTAGGAAGAATGCTAAGAGTGGACCTAACTGGAGGAAACTGATAGAGGCTGCGTGGGCCAGCATTGAGCTCAAGTCTATCAATGCTCTTCATGCTGGATTCCAAGAGAGTTTGAAATTGGTGCACAGTGAGGATGGAAAGTGGTGCTCCCACCACTAAGTATGACTGCTTTCAGATGTTGGGGTCTAGGTCTAGTGTGGCTCTAGTGTCACATAGAATACTGAGATGAATGGGCATGCCATATGTGGCATGATGAGCAAGGACTTGTTGTTGTTTGGGATGATAATAGTTACCCTTGAGTCCCAACTGCATGGCATGCACAACCTTGTCAATAAATATAAGAGTTGGGATTTTATGAGAATATTGATAACTATGTGTTACAAGACACTATCCATGTTCATGATCCCTCCCTTTGCAATTTGCCTCCCATCTCCACCAATGACCCAATAAGGAAGACTGCCATTCTGCAACACTCCAAGTACATGCTGGTATGTTCTTTGAAAGTGACAGCAAACAAGATTGACAAGATTTGTGTAATACAATACAATAATACCATACCTTCAAGGGCATGGGTAGGTCCATCTCTTAGGCTGGACCAGGATTACCCGTACTTCTATTTAATTTTGTATATCCTATGTGAAGAAGGATACATCCCATTGGATATGGTTTGCAGTTAGGACCTCTTACAAATAATTTAATGTCGTGTTGCATGTCCATCCTTCTGTAAGCTGAGCCTTCTCTCCCCATGCCCCAAATGGAATGTAAATAGGCTATTGACATTGCACACACGCCACTAGACTATAGCTTATAAAAATGAAAGTGAACGGACCAAGTTGCAAGCTTTGTTTGGGTAGCCACATGGCATGTTTGGGGCATGCATGGAGTACACATACATGATAGGTAGAGCTGCTAGATGTGTGCCCTGGGCCACACACTTGCTAGTATGTGCCAGATTACCCTACCTAAGCAGCCCTATTTGGGCATACCAAGATTATAATCACACATGGTGTCCATGAGGCATATCCAGACCTCCCCGCCCACATTTGTGTGTACTCAATGCACCCCCCCCAAGTATGCCATGTGGCTACCCAAACCAACCTTTCAACTTGGTCCGATGACTTCACCATTTAAACGTCGCATCCCGGTGATAGATCACCAAGCGGGGCCGGCCCTAGTGCCGATCTCACGCGACCACCGTGCCTGGCCTTAGACATGAAGAAAACTGAGAGGATAGAGGACACGCTCAGCCTAGGTTGTGCAGAAATGGTGCGGTATGGAAGATGAAATTCGCCAGAAACGTCGATGGGGTTGGTTACAAGCGTAACCATACGGGTAATCCTGGTACGCCCTATGCGCTCATTGGGTATAATATCCATAATTTGCAAAAGCGCATTGTTCAAAGTGCTCTCATGTGGTACGGTAGGAGGATGAAGGTACTGTAAATGTACCGCCTTCCTTGGGCTTGGAAACGGGAGGCCTCGGCGTTGGAGCCATTTATAACCTTGTAAAAGTAGCATTTCGTATATTCCTACGTACCCTCTTCCCATGCCTCGAATTCCCAAGAGATTATTAACTAGGGAACAACGGCAGTTGATAGTTGATCTGTCCCGGCAGGGTTTCTCTAATGCTGCCATAGGTCGTCAGGTTCCGTGTAATCTAGAGACCGTTAGGAGATGGAAACCTGCCGAACAGCTGCAAGGATTGGAGAAAGTGGACCTCGGGGAAAAGCCTCGACAAGTTCCGCAGTCCCCTTACAAGCAGCCCGTGAGGACGAAGATCAAGAGGATGGCCAAGACTGGTCTCTCTTCAAGATCAATAGCCTCAACCCTCACCAAAAGCATGGGATCAGCATCTCTCACACCTCTGTGTGTAGGATTCTCCATGGAGGCAGGAAGCCTTTGACCTGGCTGAAGGTTGGCAATGAGAGGAGCCTAGGTGGTGTCAACAAGAAAGCTAGAGTGGACTTCTGCCACAAGTGGAAAGACTCCAGGTCCAATGCTTTTGATACTTGGGTCTTCCTGGATGCAAAGGACCTTTACTGCTACAAATACCAGTTTGGGATTCCTGATTATGCATGGCAAAATGTCTGCAAGAGAGAAGGGCAGTGAGGCACCCCCACACTTGGGTGCCAAACCAGGGACACCTTGGGTGTTTAGGTTCTATGGGGCTGTGGGCAAGGACTTTAAGTCTAAGCTACATTTTGTGCCTCCCTCCCCTGACCCTAAAAACCTCAAACAGAAGAAGAGCTCTGAAACCTTCAAGTCAGAGCACTTCATTGAGATGATGAAAAATCTACATGAGGAGATCCAGACCTATACAGCTTGGAGGAGGGGGGGTGGCTACAAGCTCATCATGGATCATGCCAAGCAACACTTCTCCAAGGACAGCAGGCCTGCCTTGGATAAGATGGGTGTGAAGGTGGTAAAGGATTACCTAGCACAATCCTGGGACTTGAACATCATTGAGAATGTATGGGGCATCCTCCAAGGCAAGATGTGTAGGAAGAATGCTAAGAGTGGACCTAACTGGAGGAAACTGATAGAGGCTGCGTGGGCCAGCATTGAGCTCAAGTCTATCAATGCTCTTCATGCTGGATTCCAAGAGAGTTTGAAATTGGTGCACAGTGAGGATGGAAAGTGGTGCTCCCACCACTAAGTATGACTGCTTTCAGATGTTGGGGTCTAGGTCTAGTGTGGCTCTAGTGTCACATAGAATACTGAGATGAATGGGCATGCCATATGTGGCATGATGAGCAAGGACTTGTTGTTGTTTGGGATGATAATAGTTACCCTTGAGTCCCAACTGCATGGCATGCACAACCTTGTCAATAAATATAAGAGTTGGGATTTTATGAGAATATTGATAACTATGTGTTACAAGACACTATCCATGTTCATGATCCCTCCCTTTGAAATTTGCCTCCCATCTCCACCAATGACCCAATAAGGAAGACTGCCATTCTGCAACACTCCAAGTACATGCTGGTATGTTCTTTGAAAGTGACAGCAAACAAGATTGACAAGATTTGTGTAATACAATACAATAATACCATACCTTCAAGGGCATGGGTAGGTCCATCTCTTAGGCTGGACCAGGATTACCCGTACTTCTATTTAATTTTGTATATCCTATGTGAAGAAGGATACATCCCATTGGATATGGTTTGCAGTTAGGACCTCTTACAAATAATTTAATGTCGTGTTGCATGTCCATCCTTCTGTAAGCTGAGCCTTCTCTCCCCATGCCCCAAATGGAATGTAAATAGGCTATTGACATTGCACACACGCCACTAGACTATAGCTTATAAAAATGAAAGTGAACGGACCAAGTTGCAAGCTTTGTTTGGGTAGCCACATGGCATGTTTGGGGCATGCATGGAGTACACATACATGATAGGTAGAGCTGCTAGATGTGTGCCCTGGGCCACACACTTGCTAGTATGTGCCAGATTACCCTACCTAAACAGCCCTATTTGGGCATACCAAGATTATAATCACACATGGTGTCCATGAGGCATATCCAGACCTCCCCGCCCACATTTGTGTGTACTCAATGCACCCCCCAAGTATGCCATGTGGCTACCCAAACCAACCTTTCAACTTGGTCCGATGACTTCACCATTTAAACGTCGCATCCCGGTGATAGATCACCAAGCGGGGCCGGCCCTAGTGCCGATCTCACGCGACCACCGTGCCTGGCCTTAGACATGAAGAAAACTGAGAGGATAGAGGACACGCTCAGCCTAGGTTGTGCAGAAATGGTGCGGTATGGAAGATGAAATTCGCCAGAAACGTCGATGGGGTTGGTTACAAGCGTAACCATACGGGTAATCCTGGTACGCCCTATGCGCTCATTGGGTATAATATCCATAATTTGCAAAAGCGCATTGTTCAAAGTGCTCTCATGTGGTACGGTAGGAGGATGAAGGTACTGTAAATGTACCGCCTTCCTTGGGCTTGGAAACGGGAGGCCTCGGCGTTGGAGCCATTTATAACCTTGTAAAAGTAGCATTTCGTATATTCCTACGTACCCTCTTCCCATGCCTCGAATTCCCAAGAGATTATTAACTAGGGAACAACGGCAGTTGATAGTTGATCTGTCCCGGCAGGGTTTCTCTAATGCTGCCATAGGTCGTCAGGTTCCGTGTAATCTAGAGACCGTTAGGAGATGGAAACCTGCCGAACAGCTGCAAGGATTGGAGAAAGTGGACCTCGGGGAAAAGCCTCGACAAGTTCCGCAGTCCCCTTACAAGCAGCCCGTGAGGACGAAGATCAAGAGGATGGCCAAGACTGGTCTCTCTTCAAGATCAATAGCCTCAACCCTCACCCAAAAGCATGGGATCAGCATCTCTCACACCTCTGTGTGTAGGATTCTCCATGGAGGCAGGAAGCCTTTGACCTGGCTGAAGGTTGGCAATGAGAGGAGCCTAGGTGGTGTCAACAAGAAAGCTAGAGTGGACTTCTGCCACAAGTGGAAAGACTCCAGGTCCAATGCTTTTGATACTTGGGTCTTCCTGGATGCAAAGGACCTTTACTGCTACAAATACCAGTTTGGGATTCCTGATTATGCATGGCAAAATGTCTGCAAGAAGAAGGGCAGTGAGGCACCCCCACACTTGGGTGCCAAACCAGGGACACCTTGGGTGTTTAGGTTCTATGGGGCTGTGGGCAAGGACTTTAAGTCTAAGCTACATTTTGTGCCTCCCTCCCCTGACCCTAAAAACCTCAAACAGAAGAAGAGCTCTGAAACCTTCAAGTCAGAGCACTTCATTGAGATGATGAAAAATCTACATGAGGAGATCCAGACCTATACAGCTTGGAGGAGGGGGGGTGGCTACAAGCTCATCATGGATCATGCCAAGCAACACTTCTCCAAGGACAGCAGGCCTGCCTTGGATAAGATGGGTGTGAAGGTGGTAAAGGATTACCTAGCACAATCCTGGGACTTGAACATCATTGAGAATGTATGGGGCATCCTCCAAGGCAAGATGTGTAGGAAGAATGCTAAGAGTGGACCTAACTGGAGGAAACTGATAGAGGCTGCGTGGGCCAGCATTGAGCTCAAGTCTATCAATGCTCTTCATGCTGGATTCCAAGAGAGTTTGAAATTGGTGCACAGTGAGGATGGAAAGTGGTGCTCCCACCACTAAGTATGACTGCTTTCAGATGTTGGGGTCTAGGTCTAGTGTGGCTCTAGTGTCACATAGAATACTGAGATGAATGGGCATGCCATATGTGGCATGATGAGCAAGGACTTGTTGTTGTTTGGGATGATAATAGTTACCCTTGAGTCCCAACTGCATGGCATGCACAACCTTGTCAATAAATATAAGAGTTGGGATTTTATGAGAATATTGATAACTATGTGTTACAAGACACTATCCATGTTCATGATCCCTCCCTTTGAAATTTGCCTCCCATCTCCACCAATGACCCAATAAGGAAGACTGCCATTCTGCAACACTCCAAGTACATGCTGGTATGTTCTTTGAAAGTGACAGCAAACAAGATTGACAAGATTTGTGTAATACAATACAATAATACCATACCTTCAAGGGCATGGGTAGGTCCATCTCTTAGGCTGGACCAGGATTACCCGTACTTCTATTTAATTTTGTATATCCTATGTGAAGAAGGATACATCCCATTGGATATGGTTTGCAGTTAGGACCTCTTACAAATAATTTAATGTCGTGTTGCATGTCCATCCTTCTGTAAGCTGAGCCTTCTCTCCCCATGCCCCAAATGGAATGTAAATAGGCTATTGACATTGCACACACGCCACTAGACTATAGCTTATAAAAATGAAAGTGAACGGACCAAGTTGCAAGCTTTGTTTGGGTAGCCACATGGCATGTTTGGGGCATGCATGGAGTACACATACATGATAGGTAGAGCTGCTAGATGTGTGCCCTGGGCCACACACTTGCTAGTATGTGCCAGATTACCCTACCTAAACAGCCCTATTTGGGCATACCAAGATTATAATCACACATGGTGTCCATGAGGCATATCCAGACCTCCCCGCCCACATTTGTGTGTACTCAATGCACCCCCCAAGTATGCCATGTGGCTACCCAAACCAACCTTTCAACTTGGTCCGATGACTTCACCATTTAAACGTCGCATCCCGGTGATAGATCACCAAGCGGGGCCGGCCCTAGTGCCGATCTCACGCGACCACCGTGCCTGGCCTTAGACATGAAGAAAACTGAGAGGATAGAGGACACGCTCAGCCTAGGTTGTGCAGAAATGGTGCGGTATGGAAGATGAAATTCGCCAGAAACGTCGATGGGGTTGGTTACAAGCGTAACCATACGGGTAATCCTGGTACGCCCTATGCGCTCATTGGGTATAATATCCATAATTTGCAAAAGCGCATTGTTCAAAGTGCTCTCATGTGGTACGGTAGGAGGATGAAGGTACTGTAAATGTACCGCCTTCCTTGGGCTTGGAAACGGGAGGCCTCGGCGTTGGAGCCATTTATAACCTTGTAAAAGTAGCATTTCGTATATTCCTACGTACCCTCTTCCCATGCCTCGAATTCCCAAGAGATTATTAACTAGGGAACAACGGCAGTTGATAGTTGATCTGTCCCGGCAGGGTTTCTCTAATGCTGCCATAGGTCGTCAGGTTCCGTGTAATCTAGAGACCGTTAGGAGATGGAAACCTGCCGAACAGCTGCAAGGATTGGAGAAAGTGGACCTCGGGGAAAAGCCTCGACAAGTTCCGCAGTCCCCTTACAAGCAGCCCGTGAGGACGAAGATCAAGAGGATGGCCAAGACTGGTCTCTCTTCAAGATCAATAGCCTCAACCCTCACCCAAAAGCATGGGATCAGCATCTCTCACACCTCTGTGTGTAGGATTCTCCATGGAGGCAGGAAGCCTTTGACCTGGCTGAAGGTTGGCAATGAGAGGAGCCTAGGTGGTGTCAACAAGAAAGCTAGAGTGGACTTCTGCCACAAGTGGAAAGACTCCAGGTCCAATGCTTTTGATACTTGGGTCTTCCTGGATGCAAAGGACCTTTACTGCTACAAATACCAGTTTGGGATTCCTGATTATGCATGGCAAAAATGTCTGCAAGAAGAAGGGCAGTGAGGCACCCCCACACTTGGGTGCCAAACCAGGGACACCTTGGGTGTTTAGGTTCTATGGGGCTGTGGGCAAGGACTTTAAGTCTAAGCTACATTTTGTGCCTCCCTCCCCTGACCCTAAAAACCTCAAACAGAAGAAGAGCTCTGAAACCTTCAAGTCAGAGCACTTCATTGAGATGATGAAAAATCTACATGAGGAGATCCAGACCTATACAGCTCGAGCTAGGGCAATCGGGGCCCCACTGGCCGGGCCCTTGCCCCTGCCCCTGCCCCTGGGGGGGGGCCCTGGAGGCCTCCGGGGCCCGGCCCCTGCCCCTGGGGCCTCTGAACCCCACGGAGAACAAAGGGCAGGGCCCAGGCCCCTGGGGGAGGCCTCCAGGGGCCCGGGCCGGGGGCAGGGGCAGGGGCCCCTGGAGGCCAGTGGGGCAGGGGCAGGGGCAGGGGCAGGGGCAGGGGCAGGGGCAGGGGCAGGGAAACAGCTCGAGAGAATCCTGGAGAGAATACTTGGTGCTCGCCGGTGCTCGCCGGGCTGGACTTCAGCGGATCCTACGTGGACTGCAGCGGAATTGAAAAACTTCAGCGGGAGGGTCAGGGCTCCCGCTGAAGTTTTGCATTCCGCTGAAGTCCACGTAGGATCCGCTGAAGTCCACGTCGGCCTTCAGCGGTCAAAAAGGCCAGCGTGGACTTCAGCGGGACATAGCAAAATGTCAGCGGAACCCCACTGGAAACACTTCGTGACAGCGTGGACTTCAGCGGAACTTCAACGGTGACCGAAAACCCCACTGGAAACACACCCTTATAGGCAGGCATACGGACCCGCAGCAGTCGGAACGAGGGGCAGAATCGTGCAGTTTCTGAGAATTCAACTTCAGGCAATGTGATGGATGGAGCAATTTGATGGCGATTGATCGATTCCCTGGCTCGATCTGTGCTCTGTGCAGCTCGCGGCAGTTGTTTTGCGTACGATTGTGTACTCTCGGTACTTTCGGGCAGCTTTCTCCACAGGCTATGGCAGGAGGTGAAACTACAATGTAATCTCCGGAAATTGCTTCGCATTTGCTTTTGCTTTTCAAAGAGACATCGGAAAAGCAGGAACTCAAATTTGGCTCGGGGCCCCCGAAGCTACCCCCCCCCCTGAATCTGGGGGCTCCGCCAAAAATCTGGGAACTGTACGTGACCTTTTTTATTTTACTTATCTTATTTTACTAGATACTGTGCTTAGTTTACATTATTACTTTATTACTTTACGCGTACTGCTTTTCTGTTCCAATGGCACAACCCTCGAGCCAACATGTTTTTATTCTGTCCACTTTGCCCACTCCATCGTCTCCACCCTTTGTCGCCTCGAACACCCGTCTTCCCCTCTGGGCCCCTCCCATCCCTCCTCCTTCTACTCGCCCTATCCACCTATTCCTCTGATGCAGTACCGTCTCCGGTTCTGTTGATCAAGCCTTCAGTGCGTTTATTTTGTATACAGCAATGCGTTTCTTCTGTACGGTGCAGCACCGGTTCCGTTTATCAAGCCATCAGTGCTTTATTTGGTAAACAGGAGAGCGTTAGTTTCTTCTTCTTTACGGTGCGGCACCGTCACTTCCCGCTCGGAGGTACCTAAAACTTCACTCGCTCCGTTGTGCGTTCTTTCATCTGTTTACTTATGCGTATTTTTGCGTATTTTATTTCCACTGCAGAAATTCACACCCTACATGCCGACCTTGCTAGTAACCTTGCTGCCCTCCATTACGACCCGATCGCCGTCACATCACGGGCTCATCTCTATCTTATCTTATCTTACCTGGTCTGCGTTTACACCACCTCCCTCGCTGGACCCAGGTGATAAGCCGTATCTACGTTATCTACTTCCCCCAACCCCTCCTCTACCACAAGTACCCGAGGCGCGCGCGCCCGAGGCGCTGCCGATCGATATGAAGCGATGTCGGAGTTTCCTCGCGGCGCTGCTGATGTTGGGAGCCTTGCCAGGTTAGACTTCAGACGAAGAGGCCATAGCTGGCCTGTGGTCGTTGCATTTGGGGTGCTGTCCACCACAGTGGCGTGTGTTCTCATGTGTATGTTGGTAGACAAATGGTGAAGTGAGTTTCAATGTGCGTGTTGGCATATGCATACTGTATGTGTTGCTTCATTGGTGTGCGTGCTCAAATACTTGAGCACTGTACATATGTGTTGCATTATTAATGTGCGTGCTCGTGTATATGAGTACTGAATTCAATACGAAGCTCAGTGTTCAACTTCGTACCGCAGGGTTTTTCGATGGTAAGAAATTAATGTCTTAGTCATCCTGGCGCCACTCGATACGGAAGAGATTTGTAGGATTGTAGTAATAACTCTCGGGCATTCACCAATACTATTGGATGTACGGTATATCATCATTGTACTTCGTGTAATTTACCAATAGTATACTATGTGATCTCCACTAGTTATCTTACGTACTTTATCGGTATATCATTCAACTAACCATTGCACCTTCATCGTAGTAGACTGGATGCCGAAGTTGTCCACTGAGCTTCGTATTGAATTAGGGTATGTTGAGTATCATGGGGATTGCCGACAACAAACATTTGGTTTACATGTGCGAGAGAGTAGTAGGAGTTACAGGGACAGTAACGGGAAAGTAACAGGAGAGTAACAGGCAGATACATGGAGGGTACCCAGGCGATGTCTATGGGACATACTGCGACATATATGGTTTTACATGAAGATACAGTTGTATCGGTGTGCAAGTTCCTATAAAAGAATATGGTGGCAATATAACACACAACACAACGTGACGGGACAAGCAGGACAACATGGATATGCCATTAAAGTGGAATTGGTAGTTTTAAACGGATAGAATTGTCGTGTTGCATGTATTTATCACGATGACATTTGAAAATATGATTATCCATACGTCGAAATGCTATGGATGTCTGACAATAAGGACAGAGTCGTTGATTATCTCCGTGATCTTCCTCGTGGACAAGGAGTTGCCATTTTTGGATGAAGGACATACCGCACTCATCACACACATGAGGACGATTGGCTTCATGGAACACCGTGTGGTGCTTCAACTCGGCATTAGTAGCGAAACTCTTAGGGCAATGCTTACAGGGATAGGGTTTGTACTCCAGGTGTCGGTTCATGTGGACCTTCAGGATCTCAACAGTAGCAAAACACTTGTGACATGTTTGACACTCTAAGGGGTTAGCGTGTTTTAACAGATGAACCTTCAAGACTGGGGCAGACTGGAATATCTCATTGCAATGTTTGCAAGGGTGACACTTATGGACAGTCAAGGAACTCTTAGTAGTGAAACCTTTCTTACAGGACTCACAAGACCAAGGTAATTCGCCAGTATGTAACATGGTATGGCGTCGAAGAGTATACGCAGTCTTGAATACTTTATTGCATTCATGGCAAACAAACACGGGAACTACAGACATAGATGCAATTGACATACTTACAAGCTTTAACTGGATTTCAATTAAGAAACTATCAGCCTTTAGATGAATTCAATTTTATTCATTCATAAACGATAAGACAAGACACTAGGACAATATCAGGACAATACTAGGACAATACTAGGACAATACCAGGACAATACCAGGACAATACCAGGACAATAATAGGATATTACAAGGGAATATCAGGGGAATTGTAAGGGTGTTACAAGGGGAATATCAGGACAATATCAGGACAATATCAGGACAAAATCAGGACAATACTATGATATTACAAGGGAATATCAGGGGAATTGTAAGGGTGTTACAAGGGGAATATCAGGACAATACTAGGGTATTACAAGGGGGGATATCAGGACAATATCAGGACAATACTAGGATATTACAAGGGAATATCAGGGGAATTGTAAGGGTGTTACAAGGGGAATTCTTCTGCTGGTAACATGCGAAATCATTATGGTGATATCATTACAGATCAACAGGATTAGTATGATTTAATTTAGAGGATTCAGCAGTTGCATCAGAGAGTTGGTTGTTTCTGTTCCAAGCATTCACAGCGGACATGACGCCAACATTACTGGTCGAACCAAAAGACAATGCAAATCGAATTGTTGCCATATGTTCACAAGGGTCATACTCTGGAGGCCAACCACGTGAAGTAACCACATTTCTCTCAGTATCACGACTATCCCTGTCTAATGCATACTGCCTAAGACAATTCATTGTCAAGTGATATTCGGATTCGGTCACAGGGCTGGTAAAAGCTGCCTGGAGGAGATCGATAATCAACTCAATTTTGGTTACCATGACTACACAACTACATCAAGTAAGCAAAACATATTAGCAGTTATAGACGCAGGCTATTGCATAGGTCAATAACGTGGGTTTCAAAACGATAATAAACGGGAACATGCAAAGCAAGTTAGATAGGGGGGCATTTAAAATACATAAAGCTACTAAACATTTCATACCGGAAACTCTTTGGTTCTGACTGGAAGCCGAAATACATCTCCCTGCAAGCACGGCAAACATCGTTACAAACTCCATGCAGATCACAACTTCGCAGGGACACACCAATTGACTGGAAGCCGAAATACATCTCCCTGCAAGCACGGTAGCCATCGATACAAACTCCATGCAGATCACAACTTCGCAGGGACACACCAATTGACTGGAAGCCGAAATACTTCGCCCTGCAAGCACGGTAGCCATCGATACAAATCCGCGCAGACCACAACTTCGCAGGGACACACCAATTGACTGGAAGCCGAAACACAACTCCCTGCAAGAACGGTAGCCATCGTTACAAACTCCATGCAGACCACAACTTCGCAGGGACACACTTTCGCAGGGACACACTTTCCGGAAGACATTTGAGATGTCAGTGACATCTTCGGCCAACTCCACGCAGACCACAACTTCGCAGGGACACATCAAATTCTCGCACTCTTCGCAATATCGTTATCCACTTTCATTCTCTTCGCAATATCGTTCACCACTTTCATTCTCTTCGCAATATCGTTATCCTCTTTCATTCTCTTCGCAATATCGTTATCCTCTTTCCTAATCTTTCCAACAGCGTTATCCTCTTCCAACTCTTCTATTCATCATGAGGACTCACTGTGCTTGCCTTGCACCTAAATTCATGACTATCAAGAATATTGCTATGTCTACGCTCTTCAGTCATGAGGAGATTCTAGAAATGTCCAGAGGACTCTGCGCGACTCCTATAGCGGATGTATTCTCGGGACAGTCCGGGATTCACGCTGGCAACAGAGGATGCTTTGCAGGCAAGGCCTACGCAGCAGGGGATATCATCGGCACCATCAAGGGGGTCATCGTGCCTGGAGGATTTCAGCTATATTCTCGTAATTAAATTCACGAACATCAATAAGAACTGTTAAAAAAATTGTAGATGAGCTTCGTATTGAATTGTACTGCATATGTTGCATTCTATATTGATGTGCGTGCTCATCTATTTGAGTAATGTATATATGTGTTGCATGCTGCGTGTTGTGCGATGCATGGTGGCAAGTATTGCCGTGTGTGTTGGTAGACAAATGGTGAAGTGAGTTGCATATGCATACTACTGTATGTGTTGCACTATATGTTGGTGTGCGTGCTACAGTGATAATTAATTATACAATAGAATTAAATCATCATCTCATCTGGGGTGATAATTTAATTGTGCGATTCTTATCGCTTTAATTATAAATTGTATTCAGTATTTCCATCCTTCAAAGGAGTCAGGATTCACGACCAGCTTTTTGCTTGATTCTTTATTCACCAATTCAGGTTCAATTTTCATTTTCTAAAAAAAACAATTATATCCTCAGCGTATGACGGACATTCTAATATGAGATGCATTTCACTCATCTACTTCAAACCACCATATCACACCAGCATCAGTAGGCCAAGGCCCAAGTCAACCGCGTATTTGTATGTTGTTACAGTACAAGGGTAGGCAAATAGGCTACATACACGGACATGATATCGGGAGGGGCTAAACAGACAAAAGGCTGATGAACTGAACCCCACACAATCGTTATACTGACAGAGGACCTGTGTTTGCGCTACATTTAATTAATTGTGTGATTCTCATTTGATGAATCTTACATACAGTCTCACTAGCACTGTTTCTTTATTTGGCTATGTGTAGCAGCTTCTAGGCAGCTCCATTCTCCCATGCTGAAGCTGAAGCTGAACCTGGCTTGTGCGTCTGAAAGTTGACAGTACGGGCAATTCAATGCAACTGAAAGCTTTGGGCTAGATCCATTCGCTGGCTGTTAGAGCTGGCCGGAAGCTGCCATGCGTAGCCCAACAATGGCTGTTAGAGCTGGCCGGAAGCTGCCATGCGTAGCCCAACAATGGCTGTTAGAGCTGGCCGGAAGCTGCCATGCGTAGCCCGACAATGGCTTGTTAGAGTGCTTGGAACCTGCACCACCCACCACCTGCATCACCCAACGACCTGCACCACCTGCACCACCTGCACCACCCGCCACCTGCACCACCTGCACCACCCACCACCTGCAATCACCCACCACCTGTTGCACCACCTGCACCACCTGCACCACCCCGCCACCTGCACCACCTCACCACCTGCATCACCCACGACCTGCACCACCTGCACCACCCACCACCTGCACCACCCGCCACCTGCACCACCTGCACCACCCACCACCTGCAGGCCCCATAGCACGCAACAACTTGTTCTGTACGGCGATGCTCTTGGTCTTTACTTCGTTCCCCATTGCCGGCAGTCTGACTAGGCTAAAGTTACCATTTATATATAATATCATATAATGCAATTTGTATGATATCATATGATATCATACCCGCCTGCACCACCCACCAACTTTACCGCCAACCACCCACCACCACCCCTACCACCCACCACACCCCACCACCCACCACCTGCAGGCCCCATAGCGCACTACACCTGTTCCCTACGGCTGTGGTCTTTGGTTTTCACTTCATTTCCCCATCTTGCCATGGCGGCCCCGACCCCCCCCCCCCCCCCCCTCCCCCCCCATGTCCCACACCTGCACCACCCACCACCTGCAGGCCCATAGTTTGCTACAACCTGCTCCCTATGGCGATGCTCTTCGCCTTCACTTCCTTCCCCATTACTGCCATGGCGGCCAGCCCTCCCCCCAATGTCCCAGACTGCAGCGTTGGAAACGACCAAGTGCGAGCCTCATGCTACTGCAACAGTGCGGACCCCAAGCTGTATGCAGACAAACAGAATAAGTGCCAAGGATCTTCACGACTTCTTCATCGTGTGTGGATGGTACTCCTGGAGTTTATGCGGCTTGCTTACCAGGAAGTATGTTCAACGAAAATACACAGTAAGTGGTGGTGGTGATTATTGTATAGCAGATGTCCTGCCTGCCTGCCACTGTGCCTGTATTTCCTCCAACACTGTATGCAGGACAATTATATAATGCCAGGGCTCTTCACCGTGTGTGGATGGGTTCTCTCCTGGATTCCTTACGCGGCTTGCTTACCAGGAAGCCCTTCAAAGAAGATTCGCAGTAAGTTGGTGGTCAGGTGATTATTGTAAGCAGATGTCTGTCTGCCTGCCACTGTGCCTGTATTGCCTGCAACACTGTATGCAGACAAACAGAATATATACCAGGGCTTCTTCACGTTTGTGGATGGTTCTCCTGGATTTTACAGCGGAGACTGTTTACCAAAGTCTCTTCAAAAGAAGCTTCGCAGTAAGTAAGTGGTGGTGGTGATTATTGTATAGCAGATGTCCTTCTGTCTGCCTGCTACTGCCGTACTGCTAACGCCTACCTGCCTACTGCACTGCCTACCTGCTACGCTACCTCCTACCCCAGGAAGACCTGGCCCCTGCTGGTCAACTGTTGTGGCCTGCTACTGCCCACCTGCAACCTGTCTATTGCTACCTGACTATGCACTGTTCGCCTACCTGCCTACTGCACTGTGCTGTTAGAACTGCCCTACCTGCCTACTGCACTGGCCTGTATTGCCTACTGCCTACCTGCATGTGCGCGTAATTGCTATGCTAACTTGTGCCTGCCACCTTACCTGCACCTGCTGCCTACCATGTATTGCCTCTGCCTACCTGCAACTGTGCCTGTTATTGCCTATCCTGGTCTACCTGCAACTTTGTGCCTGTATTCGCCTACCTGCCTCTACCTGCAACTGTGCCTGTATTTGCCTACCTGCCCTACCTGCAACTGTGCCTGTATTTCTCCACTACCTGTTAACACTACCTGCAACTGTGCCTGTACTTGGACACCTGCGTAGCCTGGGCAAGCACCTGCAACTTGTCCTACGCTCAACTGTGCCTGTATTGCTACTGGACCTACCTGCCAACTGTGCCTGTATTGCCTACCTGTGACCTGTATGCCTGCCTACTGCTCCTTACTGCAATAGTTATTGCCTAAAAAACCTGCTACTGCAACTGTTGGCCTGTATTGGCCTAAAACCTGCCCTACCATGCAAAACCTGCGTGATATCCCTTCAAGCGGGGCCAGCTCACCCAAACATTTTCGTTCTATTTATTAATACGCTGATTCCTGGACCGTTCCTCTGGCCAAAAGGTCGGTTTTAAGTCTATATCTACCAGAAATACCAAACTCTGGGGCCATCAATTGTTTCGGAATGCTGCCTCTCATTTAAAAAGATCTTGCCAATAGTACCTGCTCTGGTGTAACCCTAGGGAGAGGGTCGCCCCATAACATAGGTTCACCAACATTTCTTCTATATTTTAACACCTAGAATCAACCCACTAGCTATTCCTGCTGGCCACAGGCTGTGGTATAAGTCATACTAGCCATATACACAAACTCTTGGGCATCCCAATTTGTTATCGAAGAGCCTCTCTCATTTAAAAAGATCTGCCCAAAGTACCTCCTCTGGTTAAAGCCCTAGAGGCTCAGCTCACCCAACATTTTATCTATAATTTGAACTACCTGACTTCCATGACACCGTTCCTTCTTGGCAATGAATACGTGTCGGTAATTATATTAGCCATAAACAAACTCTGGGGCCATCCAATGTTTCGATGCTCTCTCATTTAAAAGAATCTTGCCCAAGTACCTTGCCTCGGGTGTAACCCTAGGGGGCTCAGCTTCACCCAAACATTTTCTCATTCATAATCTGACTGCCTTTCGTATTGCTTCTTCTGCATACTGAACCTGTGCCTGTATGCCTACCTGTGACCACAACCCATGCACTTGTGCCTGTATTGCCTCATGTTCCTTCCTCCTGCAACTGTTTGTGCCCCTGTATTGCCTACCCCCTGAACCTGCAACGGTTGTGCCGTATTGCCGCTACCTGGCCTACCTGCATACTGTGTCCATAGTATTGGCTTCTAACCTGCGACCTACCTGCAACATGTGCCTGTATTGCCTACCTGTTCCCTACCTGCAACTGTGCGCGCTTCATTGCACCTACCTAGCTACACTAACCTGCAACTTGACTGTATTTGCCTACCTGTCCTACCTGCAACTGTGCGGCTGTATGCCTACCTGCCTAACCTGGCAACTGTGCCTGTATTGGGCCTACCTGACTAGCCTGCAACTGTGCCTGTATTGCCTACACTGCTACCATCGCAAACATAGTCGCTCCTCCTATGCCCTGTATTGCCTACCTGTCGGACCTACTGGAAACTGTGCCTTAATTGTGCCCTACCTCTGCGCTACCTGGCAACTGTGCCTGTACTCTTTCACCTTAACCTGCTTTTCTACCTAAGCAACTGTGCTGATATTGCCTACCTGAACGACTATCCTGCCAACTGTTGCCTGTATTGTCCTTACCTGCCTACCACTAGCACAACTGTGCCTGTATGCCACCTTCCTACCTGCACTGTTGCCTGTATTGCCTACCTTTGACGCCTACCTGGCACACTGTGCCTGTATTGCCTACCCTGCCTAACCTGCAACTGTGCCTGGTATTGCCCTACCTCCCTACACTGAACGTGCTGTAGTTGCTCTACCTGACCCTACTGCAACTGCGCTGCTTGTATTGGCCTAACCTGTTAGCCTACCGTGCAACTGTGCCTGTAATTGCCTACCTGCCTACCTGCAACTGTGCTGCCTGTGACTCCATACCTGGGCCTTCCTACCTGCAAAAACTGCGCCCGTATTGAGACATTCCTTTTACTCTGCCTCACCTGCCATTACTCGTGCCTGTATTGTTCCTACACCTGTTTTATCCACCGCAATGTGCCTGTAATGTGCCTACCTGATACTGACCTACCTGCTACACTGTGCCTGTATTGACCACCCTCCTTTCCTTACCTGCAACTGTACACTTCTGTATGTCCTACCTCCTGACCTGCACAACACGTGTGCTCTCTCACTCCTAACCATGCATACCTGCATACTGCTGCCTGAGTATATGCAGCTTTGGGGCGTTACCTGTCTACCTGCAACTGTGCCTGTTATTGCCCTACCTGTTTACCTGTAACTGTGTCCTGTTATTGCCTACCTGCCCCTACTGCAACTGTTGCCTGTATGTGCCTCACCTGCCTACCTGCTAAACTTGTGCCGTGTATTGCCTCACCTGCCTACCTGCAACTGTGCCTGTATTGCCTACCTGCTACCTGCAACTGGCCGTATGCCTAACCTGCCTAATGAACCTGTTGCTATGCACCTGTGCCTGTATTGCCACCTGCCTAACCTCAACGTGCCTGCACTACGCCTACCTGCAACTGGTGCCTGTATGCCTACCTGCACTGAACTGTTATGCCATAACTGCCTAAACCTGCAACTGGCCTGTATTGCCTAACCTGCCTACCAGCAAACTGTGCCTGTAATTGCCTATATATATTAGCCAATCTGTCTGCAACGTGCCTGTATGCCACCTGCTCCTAACTGTGCCTGTATTGACCCCTCCTACCTGCACGTCTTGCACTACCTGCCTACCTCACCACTGTGCCTGTATTGCCTACTGCCTATGTGCCTGTATGCACCGCCCAAACTGATGCGTAACCTACTGGCCTCTACTGCCTGCAACTATTGCCGTATTGTGCCTGAGTAAGCCTGACCTCCTAACCTGCAACTTAATCGTATTGCCTACCCCTTACACTGCGTGCACTGTCCGATTGGCGTACCTCCTAAGCAACTGCTGTTTCCGCCTACATAACTGCAAAACTGTGCCTGTATTTGCCTACCGCAAAACCCTCAACTGCACTGATGCTGTATGCTACACACTGCTAACTGGCTGCAACTGTGCCGTATGTATTGCCTACTTGCACTGCCTTATGCTACCTGCCAATATCTGCAACTGTGCTGTATTGCGCTACCCCTGTTCCTACTGCAACCTGTGCCTCGTAATGCCATTGCCTATTTCCTGCCTACCTGCAACTGTGGCCTGTATTGCTACTGCTGCTACATACCTGCCTACCTGCAACAAGTGTATTTTTGGGGTACCTTGCCTACCTGCCAAAAACTGTGAACTGAACTCTGCCTACCTGACCTACCTGCAACTGTGGCCTGTATGCCTGCCTCCGAGCCTCATACTGTGGCCTACCTGCCCACCCGTACTGTGGCCTGTGTGCCCTACCTGCCTCCTCGCAACTGCTCTGTTATTTGCCATTACCTAACCTGCCAACTTTGCCTTTATATGCCTACCTGCCTACGCTGCAAAACTAATATGCCCTGTATTGCCCTACCGTGCCTCCTACGCACTTGTGCCTGTATTAAGCCTACCCTTGCCTACCTCCTGCATAATGTCCTACCGCTACTGCAACTGTGGCTGTATTCCTACCTCCTACCTGCATTACCGTGTGCCTGTATTGCCTACTCTGCACTACCCAACTGAGTGCCCTGTATTGCTACCTGCCTACCTGCAACTGTTCCTGATTTGCCTACCTGCCTACCTGCAACTGCCTTATTGCTACCTCCTCCCAACTTGTCCTGTATTGCCAACTGTGCGAACGTGTGCCTGTAATTGCCTACCTGCCTACCTGGCAGAACAGTGCCTTATTGCCTCCTTTTGGTTCCTACCTGCAATGTGCTGTATGGCCCTACCTGTCCTACCTGAAGCTGCTGCCTACTAACTGTTCTATTGCCTACACTCGTGCCTGTATTGCACTGCCTACTGCAACTGTGCTGTGCCTGCGCTACGCAACGTGTGTAATATGCCTGTGCTGCCTGTACTCGCGCAGCCATACCCATAATTGCGCAACTGTGCTATATTCTGTTATTGCCTACCTGCTGCATACTAGGCCATGTATTTGCCTCATTCTGGGGTACCTGACATACTGTGCCTGTAATTGCCTACTGCCTACTGCAACTGTGCTGTATACCTGCCTAACCTGCACTGGTACTGCCTATCTGCAACTTGCCTACATGAACCTCTATGCCTACCTGCAACCTGTCTCTCCGATCCTACGACTTACTGCTTCTACCCTGCAACTCAGCGCGTGCTGTATTAACGCAACACCTTTACTGCCTGACTTCATGCAACTGTGCAACTGTGCACGCGAGCATCCTACGCGCCTACCTGCTGCTTAACGCCTACACCGCCTACCACAATGTGGCCTATAACCAACCATGCCTACTTTCATGCACCTAGCAACTGGTCACACCACAGCCTCAATCCGCACTACCTCACACCTGCTGCAACTGTGCTACCGCCTCGCAGCGACTGTATCGCAGTACACCTATGGCAACTAAGCCTACCGTCTATATTGCCTACCTGCCTACCTGCGGACTGTGCGCTGCTACACTGGCCTACCTGCAATGTGCTGTATTGTACTCACCACGGCGCATTAATATCCCAAAGTACCTGCAACGTGGCACCTGTGTATCACCATCAACTGCCTACGCTGCCTGTGGCAAACTGTGCCTGTATCAGCTGCCTACCTGCCTGACCTGCAACTGGTGCATTGCCGCCTAATTGTCTGTTCGCAACTAGTGCTGCCCTGCTATGCTACCTGCAAACTGTGACCTGTTCATTGCGACTACTGACCTCACCTGACAACCCGTCTACCTGAGCACACCTAACAAACTGACCTACACTCAACGAGCTGTAATTGCCACCTGCCTACCTGACACACGGGCTAACGGCCCTGCCTGTATTGCTCACAACTACTGCACTCCTGAACTGCCATGTATTGCCTATCCAAAATAACCTGCAACTTGCAACTGCTTTACATTATTGCCTACCTGCAACAACTGGAGTGCCTACCCCCAACTGGCCTGTATTGCCTACCTGCCTACCTGCAACTGTCCTGCCACGTTGCCTACTGTCTGCTCACCTTCTGCCTGGCCTACCTGCAACGCCTCCTATTGTCCTACCTTAACCATGCCTACTGCACTGTGCTGTACCTATGCCCCTACCTGCCTACCTGCAACTGTCGCCTTGTATTGCACTGACCAGACTTGCCTACCTACTGGCTGTATTGACCTGCCTACGCTGCACTGTGCCTGTATTGCCTACCTGGCCTACCTGCAACTGTCTATATGCCTACCTGCCTACAACTGTTGCCTGTATTGCCTATGCTGCACTACCTGCAACTGTGCTGTATCTGGCCTACCTGCCTACCTTGCAACTCGTGCTGTGCCACCTGCCTCACCTGCAACTGTGCCTGTATTGGCTACCGATGCTACCTGCAACTGTGCCTGTATTGCTACTGCCTACTGCAACTGTGCCTGTATGCCTACCTGTATTTACCTGCAACTGTGCCCTCTCAGTATTGCCTACCTCGTTTCCTACCTGCAACTGCTGATTGCCTATACCTGCCCTATGTGCTGTGATTTGCTACCTGCCTACCTGCCAACTGTGCCTGTATTGTTGCCTACACGCCTACCTGCAACTGTGCCTGTATTGCCTACTGCCTCTACCTAACTGTGCCTGTATTGCCTGCCTACCTGCTTTTGCCTGTATTGCCTACTGACCCTACCTCTGTGCCTGTATTGCCTAACCTGCCTACCTGCAACTGTGCCTGTATGCTATTGCCTACCTGCAACTGTGCCTGTATGTGGGGGCCCATTGCCAACTGGTGCCTGTACAACTGTGCCTAAGTACTGGCAGGACTGTGTACCTATGCCCGTACCTGCAACTGTGCCTGTATTGTGCTACTGCTCACTAACTGCTACTTGGTAGCCTGCTGTTGCTGCGTGCCCTGCTGATCTGTCCTGTATTGCCTAACCTACACTGTGCCTACGCTTTGCTATTGCCTACCTGTGCAGCCACTGTGCAAGGGCTTGTGGAATGTGCCGGTAATTGGGCCTTATTGCCTACCTGCCTAACTTGCTGCCCCTGTGACGCTGCTATACTGGTGGCCTGATAAACCGCCGTTTTAACCTCCTACCTGCAACTGTGCCTGTATTCGCCTACCTTCCTACGTCAAAAATGTGCCTGCCACCGCCTACCTGCAACTGTGGCCTGTATAATGCCTTGATTGACCTACCCTGCTATGCCCTATTGCCTATTCCTGCAACTGTGCCTGTATTGCCTACCTGCCTACCTGCAACTGTGCCTGTAATTGTATTTGCTGCCAGACTGTTGGCCTGCCTATGCCAACCTGCCACCTTGCCTACCCTACCCCTGCCTACCTGCAACTGTGCCTGTATTGCCTACCTGCCTACCTGCAACTGTGCCTGTATTGCACTTGCTGTATTGCTACCTGAACTACCTGCAACTGTGCCTGTTTGCTATCCTCACCCTACCTGCAACTGTGCCTGTATGCCTTGCCTACCTCCTGACTGCAAACCTGTGCTGTATTAGCCTGTACCTACCTCAACTTACTGTGGCCTGTATTGCCTACCTAGTCCTACCTGCAACTGTGCCTGTATTGCCTAACCTCTCCTACCTGCCTACCCTGCAACTGTGCCTGTACCTGCCTGCCCTGCAAAGTACTGCCTATTTGTCCCGTCCTGGCCTACCTGCAACTGTGCCTGTATTGCCTACCTGCCTACCTGCAACTGTGCCTGTATTGCCTACCTGCCTACCTGCTGTGCCTGTATGCCTACCTGCCCTCACCTGCAACTGTGCCTGTATTTTTGCCTACTGCCTACCTGCAACTGTGCCTGTATTGCCTACCTGCCTACCTGCAACTGATTCCTATACCTGCCTGTAATTGCCCCTACCTGCCTACCTGCTAACTGTGCCTGATTGGCCTATGCCTACCTGCCTACCTGCAACTGTGCCTGTATGCCTGCCTGCAACTGTGCTGTATTGCATTGATCTACCTGCCTACCTGCAACTGTGTGCCTGTATTGCCTACCTGCCTACCTGCAACTGTGCCGTATTGCCTACCTGCCTACTGCAATCGTAGCTACTCGTGATCAACAAGTGCGCTTACAGTCTCCTACCTGCAACTTGCCTGTATTCGCGTACACCTCCTAACCTGCCAACTGAGCGTGCACCTTGTTATTGCTAGCCTGCCTACTCCTGTCTACCCCTGCAATCTGCCTACGGCCTTACGCCCCTTACCTGCACTGTATTGTCTAATCCTGCCACCTGACAGAGCTGTTGCCGTAATGCCTATCCTGGCGTACCCCCTCAACCCTGTGCCTGCCTAGTGCCATACTGCCTACCTGCCTACTGCAACTGTGCCCTGTATTGTGCCTACTGCCTACATGCGAATGTGCACTGATAATATGCCTAGCGCGTACTCTCCTAACCTGTCTAACTGTCCTGTCACGTTGCCTACCTGCAACGGCCTACTGTGCCTGACTGCAACTTGTCTATGTAGCCTACCTGCCTACCTGCAACTTGTGCCTGCTAATTGCCTACCTGCCTACCGTCAACTGTAGTATGTGCCTACACTGCCTGACCTGCACTGTGCCTGTAGCCTACCTGGCCTAAACGTGCTGTATTGCCTATGCTTGCAAAAACCTGCCTGCATACTGTTGACCTGCTAAACCTCCTGAAACTGGGGGTTGCCCTTATGCATATCTCTCTGCCTACCTGCAACTGGTGCCTAGGTATTGCGCAGTTCTACCTGCCTCGCATGCAGACTGTGCCTGTATTGAACTACCGCCGCCTAACCTGGCAACTGTGCTGCGTATTGCCTATCCTGTCTACCTGAACTTGGTGCCTGTATGCCCTACCTGCCTACCTGCTCTGCTGCCTACTATCTGCCCACCTATACTGCAACTGTGACCTGTATTTGCCCTACCTGCCTACCCCACTGTCGCTTGTAATTGCCATTATGCCCTACCTGAACTGTGCCTTATTGCCTACCTGCTACTCTTCAAGTGGCCTTAGTATATGCCACCTCCTAGCCTGCAACTAAGCCCTGTATTGCCTACCTGCCTACCTACTGTGTGCTCTATTGCCTACCTGCCTACCTGCAACTGTGCTGTAAGTTGTGCCTACCTGCCTACCTGCAACTGTGCGCTGTATTGAAGCCTACCTTGCCGTACCTGCAACTGTGCCTGTTTGCCTACTGCCTACCTGCAACTGTGCCTGTAATATGCCTACCTGCCTACCTGCAAACCTGTGTCCTGTAAGTGCTACCTGCCTACCTGCAATACTGCCTCGTATTGCTACCTGCTACCTGCAACTGCCTGTATTGGTTGCCATACCTGCCAATACTCCTGTATGCCCTACCTGCTACCTGAAACTGGTGCCTGTATGCCTACCTTCTACCTGCAACTGTGCCTGTACTTTGCCTACCTGCCTACTGGCAACTGTGAACTGTATTGCCTACCTGCCTACCAATGTGGCCTGTATTTCTAACCCTGTACTGGCTGTGCTCTATGCTACCTGCCTACCTGCAACTGTGCCTGTATTGCCTACCTGCCTACGCCCTGCACGTGCCTGTATTGCCTAACCTGCCTACCTGCAACTGTGCCTGTATTGCCTACCTGCCTACCTGCAACTGTGCCTGTATTGCCTACCTGCCTACCTGCAACTGTGAGTGCGTACACTACTAAAATGGAAACGGACCACAACCGGTTAAACATGGAATAAAGGCGTTACTTTAGCCCAGATACGGACATATCTAGCTTGCTTACCAGCAACTCGCTTCAACAAAGATGCACAGTAAGTGGTGGTGATTGTTGTATAGCAGATGTCCGCCTACTAACTGCCACTGAGTGTGCATGCATTGCCTTCTACGCAGCAAGTGGTGGTGATTGTTGCAGGATAGGCTGCTACTAGTCTATATCTGTGCTATATTTACCTACCGATTCAGTATCTTGAAACCTAGGGTAGAGTTGCCATTTCTATGTGCCCACAGGTCTAGCGTTCAGCTCCATTGATCGCATGGGTGATGCCTTGCCTACCTGTCACTGTAGTGTTCTGCTGCAGTGACTGCATGGGTGATGCCCTGCCTACCTGTCACTGTAGCATTCTGCTGCAGTGACTGCATGAGTGATGCCCTGCCTACCGATCACTGTAGCGTTCTGCTACAGTGACTGCATGAGTGATGCCCTGCCTACCTGTCACTGTATGTAGCGTTCTGCTACAGTGACTGCAAGAGTGATGCCCTGCCTACCTGTCACTGTAGCGTTCTGCTACAGTGACTGCATGAGTGATGCCCTGCCTACCTGTCACTGTGGCCGTGGGGCGTTCGCTAACTACATGGTATGCGGAGGACTCAGCGCAATGGTCAAACATGGAATGAAGGCGTTGATTTGGCCCAGGTACGGACAGATCTAGCTTGCTTACCAGCAAGACTCTCTTTGATTTCGGCCCAGGTACGGACAGGATCTAGTAAATTTAATTCCTTTGTATTCCATGTTTAAGCAGTTGTGGTCCGTTTCCATTTTAGTAGTGGTCCTCCCTACCTGCCAGGATTTGTTTTTTCGGAATACATTCCGATCGGAATACGAGACACCGTTTTGGCCGAAATTGCCGGAGTAAGAAACCTAAAAAAAACATTTTTTTTTGTTCACTGAAATCGACTAAAAATGACCCAAATCGACTAAAATCGGAATAAAGATCCTGTTTTGGGAGGAAAATAGGGAGGAATAAAATAAAAAGGAATCAGATTTCCTCTTTTTGATTTGAAAAAAAATATCCCTGCGACCTGCCCCTGTGTCTGCATTGCCTTTTGGATGATGTAATAGTCATCATTTCATGAACTCTTCGTCCCTGTGCAACATTGTTTTTAGTTGTGAAAGGATTTTTTGGGGGAGCCCCCTCTTCAAGGGGGCGGGAGCCCCCATGTTTACCCATTTGTCTGTCCGACCGAAAAAATTTCTTGAAGCTGACAGGTCATACATCGTCGCTTAACTAACTCGCTTCGGTCAGCTCCATCGTTGCCACCCGTGTTTCGTTCCGTCCAACACACTCATGCCAATTTTCCCGCGTCGCAGCGCGCTGCGTAGGACTTGTCACCCCAGGAGGTGGTTCCCCCTACACAAACCAGCAACACGGAGGATTCAGTTTGAATGGCGTTGCCAGTCATACAAAAGAGTAGGCGCACTGTGGGTCGGCGGGAGATAATGACCCTCAACCAAAAGAACATTCACCACTACCCCTATTGCCCACGGCAGACAAGCTCCCTGCCATGCTCATTAGACTGTGGCCTGTCCAGCATTACTCTTGCTGCATGCTCCTATCGAAAGAAAAAAGTAACTCCTGGTTGGGCGTGGTCTTAAGGGGACTGTCCTGAATGCCAAAGGTGGGGACTCCCACCATCATGATCCTCTACAGGGTTTAGGGTTTAGGATTTAGGGTTCCCACTCATATCTAACTCTCTACAGGGTTTAGGGTTTAGGGTTTCCATTATCATGCTCCTCTACATACCCCCACACTAAGCCCTAACGCCTCTACATACCCCAACACTAAACCCTAAACCCTCTACATACCCCCACACTTCATCATCTCAGTGCTCCATGTGCTGTTCCTGGTGCAGGTCGTGTGACTCAAATGTGGACGAAGTCCAATGCTTCTCTCCTCCTCTCGGCCTCCCTTCCTCCTTTCCACCTGCCAAAACCACAACCTCCTCCCTTCTCCCCCCCTCCTCCCTGCTTCCCCTCCACCCCCTCCACCCCTCCATCTCCACCCCCTCAGCACGCCCTCCCTCCACTCCGCCCGATCTCCCCTCGGTCACTCCGCCCTCTCGCCCCCTCTTCCCCCTTCCCAGCCCTCAAACTCCACCCCCCACTCCCCTCCTCTTCACCCCCTCTACACCCCTCCTTCACCTTCCCATCCACCTCCACCGTCCTCCTCCCCTTCACCACCTCCACCCCTTCCTCCCATTCC